>CM014098.1:25526951-25764451 GCA_004119915.2 Collichthys lucidus
TTCTACATTCTACATTCTAAAGATCAAAGCAAAAAACAGTTTTGCTCCGGGGGTGACCATGATGTGTGGCGTATCTGAGAAAGGGCCACAGCCAAGACCAGAGCAAAAGAACCATAAGGTCATCAGATTCTAGATTGTAAATTACACATTCTAAATTCCACATTCTGAATTCTTCATTCTAAATTCCACATTCTACATACTGAATTCAAAATTCTACATTCTAAAAGATCGAAGCAAAAAAACAAGTTTTGGCTCTGGGGTGACCATGATGTGTGGTGTATTTGAGAAAGGACCACAGCCAAGACCGGAGCAAAAGCACCATGATGTCATCACATTCCGGTTCTAAATTCCACATTCTAAATTCTACATTCTAGATTCCACATTCTACATTCTAAAGGATCGCAGCAAAAAAACAAGTTTTGGATCTGGGGTGACCATGATGTGTGGTGTATCCAAGGCCGGGCCACAGCCAAGACCACAGCAAAAGAACCATGATGTAATCAGATTCCGGTTCTAAATTCCTAAATTCCACATTCTAAATTACACATTCTGAATTCTACATTCTAAATTCCACTTTCCACATTCTACATTCTAAAGGATCGAAGCAAAATAACAAGTTTTGGCTCTGTGGTGACCATGATGTCTGATATACCCAAGGCTGGGCCACAGCCAAGACCACAGCAAAAGAAAAATGATGTCATCACATTCCGGTTCTAAATTCAAAATTCCACATTCTAAATTTTACATTCTAGATTTCACATTCTACATTCTAAAAGATCAAAGCAAAAGAGCAAGTTTTGGCTCTGCAGTGACCATGATGTGTGGTGTACCCGAGGCAGGGCCACAGCAAAGATCAGACCCAAAGAACCATGACGTCATCAGATTCCGGTTCTGAATTCTAAATTCCACATTCTAAATTCCACATTCTAAATTCCAAATTCTACATTCTAAAAGATCAAAGCAAAATAACAAGTTTTTCCCCTGGGGTGACCATGATGTGTGGTGTATCTGAGAAAGGGCCACAGCCAAGACCAGAGCAAAAGAACCATAATGTCATCAGATTCCGACTCTAGATTCTAAATTCCACATTCTAAATTCCACATTCTAAATTCTAAATTCCACATTCTACATTCTAAATTCCACATTCTAAATTCCGCATTCTAAATTCCACATTCTAAATTCCAAATTCTACATTCTAAAAGATCAAAGCAAAATAACAAGTTTTTCCCCTGGGGTGACCATGATGTGTGGTGTATCTGAGAAGGGGCCACAGCAAAGATCAGACCCAAAGAACCATGATGTCATCAGATTCCGGTTCTCAATTCTAAATTCCACATTCTAAATTCGCATTCTAAATTCCACATTCTAAATTCTAAATTCCACATTCTACATTCCGCATTCTAAATTCCACATTCTAAATTCTAAATTCCACATTCTAAATTCTACATTCTACATTCTTAAAGATAAAAGCAAAAGAACAAGTTTTGCCTCTGGGGTGACCATGATGTGTGGTGTATCTGAGAAAGGGCCACAGCCAAGACCAGAACAAAAGAACCATAATGTCATCAGATTCCGGTTCTAGATTCTAAATTCCACATTCTAAATTCCACATTCTGAATTCTACTTTCTAAATTCCACAGTCTACATTCTACATTCTAAAAGATCGAAGCAAAAAAAACAAGTTTCGGCTCTGGGGTGACCATGATGTGTGGTGTATCTGAGAAAGGGCCACAGCCAAGACCAGAGCAAAAGAACCATAATGTCATCAGATTCCGGTTCTAGATTCTAAATTCCACATTTTAAATTCCACATTCTAAATTCCAGATTCTGAATTCTACTTTCTAAATTCCACATTCTACATTCTACATTCTAAAAGATCAAAGCAAAAGAACAAGTTTTGGCTCTGGGGTGACCATGATGTTTGGTGTACCCAAGGCTGGGCCACAGCCAAGACCACAGCAAAAGAAAAATGATGTCATCACATTCCGGTTCTAAATTCAAAATTCCACATTCTAAATTTTACATTCTAGATTCCACATTCTACATTCTAAAAGATCAAAGCAAAAGAGCAAGTTTTGGCTCTGCAGTGACCATGATGTGTGGTGTACCCGAGGCAGGGCCACAGCAAAGATCAGACCCAAAGAACCATGACGTCATCAGATTCCGGTTCTGAATTCTAAATTCCACATTCTAAATTCTAAATTCCACATTCTAAATTCCAAATTCTACATTCTAAAAGATCAAAGCAAAATAACAAGTTTTTCCCCTGGGGTGACCATGATGTGTGGTGTATCTGAGAAAGGGCCACAGCCAAGACCAGAGCAAAAGAACCATAATGTCATCAGATTCCGACTCTAGATTCTAAATTCCACATTCTAAATTCCACATTCTAAATTCTAAATTCCACATTCTACATTCTAAATTCCACATTCTAAATTCCGCATTCTAAATTCCACATTCTAAATTCCAAATTCTACATTCTAAAAGATCAAAGCAAAATAACAAGTTTTTCCCCTGGGGTGACCATGATGTGTGGTGTATCTGAGAAGGGGCCACAGCAAAGATCAGACCCAAAGAACCATGATGTCATCAGATTCCGGTTCTCAATTCTAAATTCCACATTCTAAATTCCGCATTCTAAATTCCACATTCTAAATTCTAAATTCCACATTCTAAATTCCGCATTCTAAATTCCACATTCTAAATTCTAAATTCCACATTCTAAATTCTACATTCTACATTCTTAAAGATAAAAGCAAAAGAACAAGTTTTGCCTCTGGGGTGACCATGATGTGTGGTGTATCTGAGAAAGGGCCACAGCCAAGACCAGAACAAAAGAACCATAATGTCATCAGATTCCGGTTCTAGATTCTAAATTCCACATTCTAAATTCCACATTCTGAATTCTACTTTCTAAATTCCACAGTCTACATTCTACATTCTAAAAGATCGAAGCAAAAAAAACAACTTTCGGCTCTGGGGTGACCATGATGTGTGGTGTATCTGAGAAAGGGCCACAGCCAAGACCAGAGCAAAAGAACCATAATGTCATCAGATTCCGGTTCTAGATTCTAAATTCCACATTTTAAATTCCACATTCTAAATTCCAGATTCTGAATTCTACTTTCTAAATTCCACATTCTACATTCTACATTCTAAAAGATCAAAGCAAAAGAACAAGTTTTGGCTCTGGGGTGACCATGATGTTTGGTGTACCCAAGGCCGGGCCACAGCCAAGACCACAGCAAAAGAACCATGATGTCATCAGATTCCGGTTATAAATTTCTAAATTCCACATTTTACATTCTCAATTCCACATTCTACATTCTAAAAGATCAAAGCAAAAAAAACAAGTTTCGGCTCTGGGGTGACCATGATGTGTGGTGTATCTGAGAAAGGGCCACAGCCAAGACCAGAGCAAAAGAACTATGATGTCATCAGATTCCGGTTCTAGATTCTAAATTCCACATTCTAAATTCCACATTCTGAATTCTACTTTCTAAATTCCACATTCTAAATTCTACATTCTACAGGCGACCGCCTTCTGCTCTCGACGAAGGCGGTCGCATTTTTCCTCCTCTCCTCTCCTCCCCTTGGCCTTGCCTGCTCTGCTCTCTTGTCTGTGTCTAATCTTTTGTCTACTACTGAAAAGACTCTCCCTGTAATGCTCTCCAAATTTTCAAGCATCATGAATTTGATTAACTGGTCTCTGAACGCAATTGACACCATCTTCTCAACGAGAAGCCCAGGTTCTGGGGAACCTGCATGTCCTGCTGGAACGTTTGCAGCTGGTTACTCGATGGACGCCTGGGAGAAGTGGCGGGTCATGTGTCTGGCGGCTCTTTCTGTGGAGGACGTTGAAGACATCATTATATTCGGATTGTTGATGACAAGTGTCTTGCTGATTGGAGCGGGCATGGCACTGATTCATCGAGGCATGCGGAAAATGCTGGCAGCCGTGCATAGCCCTATAAAGCTGCCGGCAATGATTGAAGCTCTGAACTGGCTGGCTGTGAACCAGAATAGGGATAACATCACAGTGCTGGGACGCAAAGTGGACGACATCACCGAGATGATGAACCGGAACATGGTCACCATTACAGGATCGATGGAAAGCATCAAGAACAACAAGGACATGGGCTACATCATGGAGAAGCTGACAGCTTTGCAAGCTGGCTAAGTGTGCCTGTAGAAGAAAATGCAGCCACGGGGCCTCAGACCAACAAATTCCAATCTTATTTTGACCTCCCCACACCTGCAGAGCCTTGGCCATGGCTTCTGCTTGAATAACAACTCCCCCGGATGATCACTTCAGCGAGACGCTCTTTGCCCTACTACCCTATCTCCCACTGACACTTGTTGACTGTTCTGCCATGGCCTGATCAAGGCTGTCTCCATAGCAACTGCCATCCCATCGCCACAACATCTGCACACTGAGGCTCCATGATTACGGACAGGGCGGGGCAGGTCTCCAGGCTTACGCACACAGACACAGACTTACAGATATGCTTTCACTGCCCTACCCCCATCCACCAGCCTTCACCGCTTGTTCCCGCCGGCCGGACAAAGCAGATCCAGTGTTTCCAGCGCTGTCTTGGCTGCAGGACCCGGATGGCTGTGTGTCTGCACTGGATTACTCAATCTCCCCTTCACCTATCCCCTGGTTGCAGTGTTGTGTTTCATGTTGTAGAGTGGATTGTATATGTGCTACAACTGCTGAGGTGTTTTTGTCCTGCTCCTTACAGGAGCACAGACTGGGGGTTGTTCTTTTTTCTCCTCCCCTCTCCCCATGTTGTATACCTTTTCTTTTCTTTTTCCCTTTCCTTTTTTTGGCTACCATACACTGTCCTGTCCTCCCCCATTGTCATATTACATGTATTGTTTGTATGGACAGACTGGTCTGCAATTTCGTTGTACTGTACTTGTACTGTTACAATGACAAATAAAGCCCCCATCATCATCATCAAAAGAACAAGTTTTGCCTCTGGGGTGACCATGATGTGTGGTGTATCTGAGAAAGGCCCACAGCCAAGACCAGAGCAAAAGAACCATAATGTCATCAGATTCCGGTTCTACATTCTAAATTCCACATTCCACATTCTACATTCCCAATTAAAAATTCTACATTCTAAAAGATCGAAGCAAAAGAACAAGTTTTGGCTCAGTGGTGACCATGATGTCTGGTGTACCCAAGGCCGGGCCACAGCCAAGACCACAGTAAAAGAACCATGATGTCGTCAGATTCCGGTTCTAAATTCCTAAATTCCACATTTTGCATTTTCAATTCTAAATTCTAAAAGATCGAAGCAAAAAAACAAGTTTCGGCTCTGGGGTGACCATGATGTGTGGTGATCTGAGAAAGGGCCACAGCCAAGTCCAGAGCAAAAGAACCATGATGTCATCAGTTTCCGGTTCTACATTTTAAATTCCACATTCTAAATTCCACATTCTGAATTCCACATTCTAAATTCCACATTCTACATTCTACATTCTAAAAGATTGAAGCAAAAGAACAAGTTTTGGCTCTGGGGTGACCATGATGTGTGGTGTACACGGGGCAGTGCCACAGCCAATACCAGAGCAAAAGCACCATGATGTCATCACATTACGGTTCTAAATTCTAAATTCAACATTCTAAATTCCACATTCTGAATTCTACATTCTAAATTCCACATTCCACATTCTACATTCTCAATTAAAATTTCTACATTCTAAAAGATCGAAGCAAAAAAACAAGTTTCGGCTCTGGGGTGACCATGATGTTTGTTGATCTGAGAAAGGGCCACAGCCAAGACCAGAGCAAAAGAACCATGATGTCATCAGATTCCGGTTCTAGATTCTACATTCCACATTCTAAATTCCACATTCTGAATTCCACATTCTAAATTCCACATTCTACATTCTACATTCTAAAAGATTGAAGCAAAAGAACAAGTTTTGGCTCTGGGGTGACCATGATGTGTGGTGTACCCGGGGCAGTGCCACAGCCAATACCAGAGCAAAAGCACCATGATGTCATCACATTCCGGTTCTAAATTCTAAAGTCAACATTCTAAATTCCACATTCTGAATTCCACATTCTAAATTCTACATTCTACATTCTAAATGATCAAAGCAAAAGAACAAGTTTTGCCTCTGGGGTGACCATGATGTGTGGTGTATCTGAGAAAGGGCCACAGCCAAGACCAGAGCAAAAGAACCATGAGGTCATCAGATTCTAGATTGTAAATTACACATTCTAAATTCCACATTCTGAATTCTTCATTCTAAATTCCACATTCTACATACTGAATTCAAAATTCTACATTCTAAAAGATTGAAGCAAAAAAGAAAAAAGAGGAACAAGTTTTGGCTCTGGGGTGACCATGACGTGTGGTGTATCTGAGAAAGGGCTACAGCCAAGACCGGAGCAAAAGCACCATGATGTCATCACATTCCGGTTCTAAATTCTAAATTCCACATTCTAAATTCTACATTCTAGATTCCACATTCTACATTCTAAAGGATCGCAGCAAAAAAACAAGTTTTGGCTCTGTGGTGACCATGATGTGTGGTGTATCCAAGGCCGGGCCACAGCCAAGACCACAGCAAAAGAACCATGAAGTCATCAGATTCCGGTTCTAAATTCCTAAATTCCACATTCTACATTCTCAATTCAAAATTCTACATTCTAAAAGATCGAAGCAAAAAAACAAGTCTCGGCTCTGGGGTGATTATGATGTGTGGTGTATCTGAGAAAGGGCCACAGCCAAGACCAAAGCAAAGGAACCATAATGTCATCAGATTCCGATTCTACATTCTAAATTCCATATTCTGAATTCTACTTTCTTAATTCCACATTCTACATTCTAAAAGATCAAAGCAAAAGAACACGTTTTGGCTCTGGGGAGACCATGATGTGTGGTGTATCTGAGAAAGGGCCACAGCCAAGACCAGAGCAAAGGAACCATAATGTCATCAGATTCCGATTCTAGATTCTAAATTCCACATTCTAAATTCCACTTTCTGAATTCTACATTCTAAATTCCACATTGCACATTCTACATACTCAATTCAAAATTCTACATTCTAAAAGATTGAAGCAAAAAAGAAAAAAGAGGAACAAGTTTTGGCTCTGAGGTGACCATGATGTGTGGTATATCTGAGAAAGGGCCACAGCCAAGACCAGAGCAAAAGCACCATGATGTCATCACATTCCGGTTCTAAATTCTAAATTCCACATTCTAAATTCTACATGCTAGATTCCACATTCTACATTTTAAAAGATCAAAGCAAAAGAGCAAGTTTTGGCTCTGCAGTGACCATGATGTGTGGTGTACCCGAGGCAGGGCCACAGCAAAGATCAGACCCAAAGAACCATGATGTCATCAGATTCCGGTTCTGAATTCTAAATTCCACATTCTAAATTCCACATTCTAAATTCCACATTCTAAATTCCACATTCTACATTCTAAAAGATCGAAGCAAAAGAACAAGTTTTGGCTCTGCGTTGACGATGATGTGTGGTGTACCCGAGGCCGGGCCACAGCCAAGACCACAGCAAAAAAAACATGATGTCCTCAGATTCTGGTTCTAAATTCTAAATTCCAACTTCTAAATTCTAAATTCCACATTCTAAATTCTACATTTTAAAAGATCAAAGCAAAAGAACAAGTTTTGCCTCTGGGGTGACCATGATGTGTGGTGTATCTGAGAAAGGGCCACAGCCAAGACCAGAGCAAAAGAACCATAATGTCATCGGATTCCGGTTCTAGATTATAAATTACACATTCTAAATTCCACATTCTGAATTCTACATTCTAAATTCCACATTCCACATTCTACATACTCAATTCAAAATTCTATATTCTAAAAGATCGAAGCAAAAGAACAAGTTTTGGCTCTGTGGTGACCATGATGTCTGGTGTACCCAAGGCCGGGCCACAGCCAAGACCACAGCAAAAGAAACATGATGTCATCAGATTCCGGTTCTAAATTCCTAAATTCCACATTCTACATTCTAAAACATTGAAGAAAAGAACAAGTTTTGGCTCTGCGTTGACCATAATGTGTGGTGTACTCGAAGCAGGGCAACAGCAAAGATCAGACCCAAAGAACGATGATATCATCAGATTTCGGTTCTAAATTCTAAATTCCACCTTCTGAATTCTAAATTCCACATTCTAAATTCTACATTCTACATTTTAAAAGATCAAAGCAAAAGAACAAGTTTTGCCTCTGGGGTTACCATGATGTGTGGTGTATCTGAGAAAGGGCCACAGCCAAGACCAGAACAAAAGAACAATAATGTCATCAGATTCCGGTTCTAGATTATAAATTACACATTCTAAATTCCACATTCTGAATTCTACATTCTAAATTCCACATTCCACATTCTACATACTTAATTCAAAATTCTACATTCTAAAAGATTGAAGCAAAAGAACAAGATTCGGCTCTGGGGTGACCATGATGTGTGGTGTATCTGAGAAAGGGCCACAGCCAAGACCAGAGCAAAAGCACCATGATGTCATCACATTCCGGTTCTAAATTCTAAATTCCACATTCTAAATTCTACATTCTAGATTCCACATTCTATATTCTAAAGGATCGAAGCAAAAGAACAAGTTTTGTCTCTGTGGTGACCATGATGTCTGGTGTATTTGAGAAAGGGACACAGCCAACACCAGAGCAAAAGAACCATGATGTCATCAGATCCTGGTTCTAGATTCTAAATCCCACATTCTAAATTCCACATTCTGAATTCTACATTCTAATTTCCACATTCCACATTCTACATACTCAATTCAAAATTCTACATTCTATTAGATCGAAGCAAAAAAACAAGTTTTGTCTCTGTGGTGACCATGATGTGTGGTGTACCCAAGGCCGGACCACAGCCAGGACCACAGCAAAAGAACCATGATGTCATCAGATTCCGGTTCTAAATTCCTAAATTCCACAATCTACATTCTCAATTCAAAATTCTTCATTCTAAAAGATCAAAGCAAAAAAACAAGATTCGGCTTTGGGGTGACCATGATGTGTGGTGTACCCGAGAAAGGGCCACAGCCAAGACCAGAGCAAAAGAACCATGATGTCATCAGATTCCAGTTCTAGATTCTAAATTCCACATTCTAAATTCCACATTCTGAATTCTACTTTTTAAATTCCACATTCTACATTCTAAAAGATTGAAGCAAAAGAACAAGTTTTTGCTCTGGGGTGACCATGATGTGTGGTGTACACGAGGCAGTGCCACAGCCAATACCAGAGCAAAAGAACCATGATGTCATCAGATTCTGGTTCTAAATTCTATAATCCACATTCTAAATTCCACATTCTGAATTCTACATTCTAAATTCCACATTTTACATACTCAATTAAAAATTCTACGTTCTAAAAGATCAGAGCAAAAGCACCATGATGTCATCACATTTCGGTTCTAAATTCTAAATTCCACATTCTAAATTCTACATTCTAGATTCCACATTCTACATTCTAAAGGATCAAAGCAAAAGAACAAATTTTTGCTCTGTGGTGACCATGTTGTTTGGTATACCCAATGCCGGGCCACAGCCAAGACCACAGCAAAAGAACTATGATGTCATCACATTCCGATTCTAAATTCCTAAATTCCACATTCTACATTCTCAATTCAAAATTCTACATTCTAATAGATTGAAGCAAAAAAACAAGTTTCGGCTCTGGGGTGATGATGATGTGTGGTGTATCTGAGAAAGGGCCACAGCCAAGACCAGAGCAAACGCACCATGATGTCATCACATTCCGGTTCTAAATTCTGAATTCCACATTCTAAATTCTACATTCTAGATTCCACATTCTATATTCTAAAGGATCGAAGCAAAAGAACAAGTTATGTCTCTGTGGTGACCATGATGTCTGGTGTATCTGAGAAAGGGACACAGCCAACACCAGAGCAAAAGAACCATGATGTCATCAGATCCCGGTTCTAGATTCTAAATTCCACATTCTAAATCCCACATTCTAAATTCCACATTCTGAATTCTACATTCTAATTTCCACATTCCACATTCTACATACTCAATTCAAAATTCTACATTCTATTAGATCGAAGCAAAAAAACAAGTTTTGTCTCTGTGGTGACCATGATGTGTGGTGTACCCAAGGCCGGACCACAGCCAAGACCACAGCAAAAGAACCATGATGTCATCAGATTCCGGTTCTAAATTCCTAAATTCCACAATCTACATTCTCAATTCAAAATTCTACATTCTAAAAGATCAAAGCAAAAAAACAAGATTCGGCTTTGGGGTGACCATGATGTGTGGTGTACCTGAGAAAGGGCCACAGCCAAGACCAGAGCAAAAGTACCATGATGTCATCAGATTCCGGTTCTAGATTATAAATTACACATTCTAAATTCCACATTCTGAATTCTACATTCTAAATTCCACATTCCACATTCTACATACTCAATTCAAAATTCTACATTTTAAAAGATCGAAGCAAAAGAACAAGTTTTGGCTCTGTGGTGACCATGATGTCTGGTGTACCCAAAGCCGGGCCACAGCCAAGACCACAGCAAAAGAAACATGATGTCATCAGATTCCGATTCTAAATTCCTGAATTCCACATTCTACATTCTCAATTCAAAATTCTACATTCTAAAAGATCGAAGCAAAAAAACAAGTTTCGGATCTGGGGTGACCATAATGTGTGGTGTATCTGAGAAAGGGCCACAGCCAAGACCAGAGCAAAAAAAACACAATGTCATCAGATTCCGGTTCTAGATTCTAAATTCCACATTCTAAATTCCCGTAATCTAAATTCCACATTCTGAATTCTACTTTCTAAATTCCGCATTCTACATTCTAAAAGATTGAAGCAAAAGAACAAGTTTTGGCTCTGGGGTGACCATGATGTGTGGTGTACCCGGGGCAGTGCCACAGCCAATACCAGAGCAAAAGAACCATGATGTCATCAGATTCCAGTTCTAAATTCTAAATTCCACATTCTACATTCGAAAATATTGAAGAAAAGAACAAGTTTTGGCTCTGCGTTGACCATAATGTGTGGTGTACTCGAGGCAGGGCCACAGCAAAGATCAGACCCAAAGAACCATGATATCATCAGATTTCGGTTCTAAATTTGAAATTCCACATACTAAATTCCACATTCTAAATTCCACATTCTAAATTCTACATTCTACATTCTAAAAGATCGAAACAAAAGAACAAGTTTTGGCTCTGCGTTGACGATGATGTGTGGTGTACCCGAGGCCGGGCCACAGCCAAGACCACAGCAAAAAAAACATGATGTCATCAGATTCTGGTTCTAAATTCTAAATTCCAACTTCTAAATTCTAAATTCCACATTCTAAATTCTACATTTTAAAAGATCAAAGCAAAAGAACAAGTTTTGCCTCTGGGGTGACCATGATGTGTGGTGTATCTGAGAAAGGGCCACAGCCAAGACCAGAGCAAAAGAACCATAATGTCATCAGATTCCGGTTCTAGATTATAAATTACACATTCTAAATTCCACATTCTGAATTCTACATTCTAAATTCCACATTCCACATTCTACATACTCAATTCAAAATTCTATATTCTAAAAGATCGAAGCAAAAGAACAAGTTTTGGCTCTGTGGTGACCATGATGTCTGGTGTACCCAAGGCCGGGCCACAGCCAAGACCACAGCAAAAGAAACATGATGTCATCAGATTCCGGTTCTAAATTCCTAAATTCCACATTCTACATTCTCAATTCAAAATTCTACATTCTAAAAGATCGAAGCAAAAAAACAAGTTTCGGATCTAGGGTGACCATGATGTGTGGTTTATCTGAGAAAGGGCCACAGCCAAGACCAGAGCAAAAAAACCATGATGTCATCAGATTCCGGTTCTAGATTCTAAATTCCACATTCTAAATTCCCTAATCTAAATTCCACATTCTGAATTCTACTTTCTAAATTCCACATTCTACATTCTAAAAGATTGAAGCAAAAGAACAAGTTTTGGCTCTGGCGTGACCATGATGTGTGGTGTACCCGGGGCAGTGCCACAGCCAATACCAGAGCAAAAGAACCATCAAGTCATCAGATTCCGGTTCTAAATTCTAAATTCTACATTCTAAAACATTGAAGAAAAGAAGCGTTGACCATAATGTGTGGTCTACTCGAGGCAGGGCCACAGCAAAGATCAGACCCAAAGAACCATGATATCATCAGATTTTGGTTCTAAATTTTAAATTCCACATTCTAAATTCCACATTCTAAATTCCACATTCTAAATTCTACATTCTACATTCTAAAAGATCGGAGCAAAAGAACAAGTTTTGGCTCTGCGTTGACGATGATGTGTGGTGAAAAAACCATGATGTCATCAGATTCCGGTTCTAAATACCTGAATTCCACATTCTACATTTTCAATTCAAAATTCTACATTCTCAATTCAAAATTCTACATTCTAAAAGATCGAAGCAAAAAAACAAGTTTCGGCTCTGGGATGACCATGATGTGTCGTGTATCTGAGAAAGGGCCACATCCAAGACATGGGGCCTTATGTACAAAGCTTGCGTACGCACAAAAAAGTGGCATACGTCCTTTTCCACGCTCACGTTCAGATGTATCAAACGTGAAACGATCGTAGAAATGTGCGTGCCCCACGTCAATTTCATAGCTGCCGTACGCACGTTTCTACAGCTATTGTTCCTTTGGCGACACTTAGAGGTGACGCTGGGAAACTGTTAATAATGTGAAAACAAGAAGTCATCAGAGTGATGTGCACACCAGAGACACACTTATGAACAATTAACACACCCATATGTTTGCAATTATATAGGTGGTTAGAAATCATGCGTAATGAGATGAAGAAAATGATATTAACAAAGGCAGCATTAGCGTTGTTAGAGGACCTTGCAAACGTGAGCGATTTAAGTAACGCGAGGATTTAGTTGCAAACCATGATAATTGGCTCATAAGCCGATTTCGGTTACCAAGGCCAGTGTTACTGGAACTGTGCGCAGAGCTGCGGCCGGCCCGAGAGCGCAACGGGGGCCGGCGAGTAGCTCGGGGTTGTGCTGACTATACGCTGGGGTTCCCGGCAACAGAGGCATTCCTGCGGGAGCTGTTTATCTAAGTAGGAAACATTTTTATTCCATCAATGTTCAAATCATATGTGATGCGCAAATGCAGCTAACTAACATCGTGGCAAGGTGGCCTGGTTCAACGCACGACTCAATTATTATGACTAACAGCATGGTTGGGAACAGGCTGGAGGCCGGCACGGTACGCGATGGGTGCCTTCTATTCGTTTAATTGTTCCGTATGTATCACTGCTTTACATAGGGGACAATTAAAGGAATAAACTCTTTACTTACCCAGAAGCCACGTGTGCCAGGGTGCCAGGGTGCCAGTGTGCCAAAGCATATTTGGGCATGTGCGCATTCAAATATCATGTTTTTGGTTTTCTTTATTTCTTTATTTACCGCTTGTGAAATTAGAGCTGAAGAGCTTTCTAACAGGCCCTTCTCCCTGTGTTCAGTTTTCTTGTCAGTAAAAGCGGGCGTAAAAAGTCAGCTGCAGCACCACACCTGTTCACACCTGTGTGTGCGCTGCTCGGATCCCACGGCATTTACAGCCTCACACACACGCTCCCTTTCACAGCTTTTTTTGGTCATATTTATCCCTGTTGACAGGGTACCAAACAGAATCTCCACTTCATTCACTAGAATCTTTAGCTCAGACTCTGTGAAATTACTTTTCTTTCCTTTGTTCGTCGCGTTATCTGATCGGACCAAGAGGTGAATCTCAGGTCCAGGGCCTATTTAATGCATATGTAAATGGGGCATGGACAGGGAGGAGTTGCACGTGCGCTGAATTCCACATTGATTGAGATGTACAAAAGAAACGTGCTTGGATCCATGCGTACGCACACTTTGGTACATCTGAATTTTTTTGTGCGTACGATAGTTTCCGGGTTCTGGCGTACGCCAAGTTTTAGTAGGAAATCCACGCAAGTATTTGTACATGAGGCCCCAGAGCAAAATAACCATGATGTCATCAGATTCCGTTTCTAGATTCTAAATTCCACATTCTAAATTCCACATTCTGAATTCTACATTCTAAATTCCACATTCTACATTCTAAAAGATTGAAGCAAAAGAACAAGTTTTGGCTCTGGGGTGACCATGATGTTTGGTGTATCTGAGAAAGGGCCACAGCCAAGACCAGAGCAAAAGAACCATAATGTCATCAGATTCCGGTTCTAGATTATAAATTACACATTCTAAATTCCACATTCCGGTTCTAAATTATAAATTACACATTCTAAATTCTACATTCTAGATTCCACATTCTACATTCTAAAGGATCGAAGCAAAAGAACAAATTTTTGCTCTGTGGTGACCATGATGTCTGGTGTACCCAAGGCCGGGCCACAGCCAAGACCACAGCAAAAGAAACATGATGTCATCAGATTCCGGTTCTAAATTCCTAAATTCCACATTTTACATTCTCAATTCAAAATTCTATGTAGCCCTGTACAAAAAGTCATAAGGTACAGAGCATTAAAAAGTAACAGTATATTAATAGGTTGTATTAAAAAGTTTATAAATAAAGAGTTCATAATAGTTAAGAATGGTTTAAAATGTGTGTTGGTTAAAAAGCATAAATATATGTACAGTTAAATATCTGTGATCAGAGATAAAAGAGAATAAGAAGCTGTGTTTGTGTAACCTAACCTGTCACTTGTTATGTCAATCATTTCATTGCTGTTTTACCTTTGGTTATTTGGGATCTCACGAGCCAATTGGAGTCGCTGTGTAAGGGGCGGGACTAGTGGCACAGGTTAGTGTGGGGAGTAGTGCGCACATGGAAAAGAGAGATGCTATCGATCAGAGCTAAAGAGAGGAGGCATCGTTCGTGTGGGAAGCATTTAGGTTTAATCCTGGAGGTCGACTACCCGTGGTCCTGATATAAACTTCTGTGTGACCTGCAAGAGGTGAATATAATGTGTATGCCTGTATTTTGTGCTATATCTAACTGTTATAGTGAACAGAGACTGAATGTAATGAGTTTAGCTACATGCTAACTAGCGGTAGCATTCGGTGCTAATGTGCCTGCATATCGTAGTTTTTGCATTGTGATAATTCTGAAGCTAAAGCTAAGGCTAATTCGACATGAAATAGCATTGGATATTGTGGCTCAATTCAGATATTATGCTTTAAGGAGACGGACGTTGGAGAGAGAGAGACGGATTTCCAACCGATGACCCTGCTGTACTGTGCTGTACTATACTGTCGTGCTATTCTGCGTTTGGATGCGTCGGGGCGAGCCCTGCTGCTGCTGTATCTTTTCTTGTGACTTCGCCATTGCCTCGTGTGTGATCAGATTCCTCACCCGCCATTTTCATTATCACCGTGAGACTTTTTCATCCACATTCTGCCCTACTAACAAACCCTGGATTTGTGAGTACTAACATACACATGCACGTGCTTTTATTTTGTGCTCAGCTTTGAGTAAAGCGGCCATTACAGTTTTTAGGCCACACCGCACACGAGCTTCAATAAACAGGCCTGCAACGGGTTAAAAGCTCTTTTAAGTGTGTTTCATCTGAACGTGTGTGGGCCCACAGGTAAAATATTGAGTTTGCGTTGTTGTGAAATAAAGAATACGGTTTTGAAGGTAACTGAAAGGTTTTAAAAAAGGGATTAATATTATTCATTTTGAAGACTAAATACAAAAGCTTTTATTTGGGAAAGTAAAGTGTTTTGGTTATAACAAGAGTATAAAAAAGGTTTTTATTTTAAGTTAAAGGAAAAGTGTTAAACCAAAAGAAAGAAATTGCAAAATTGCTAAATCTTTATTTACTCTGTGAATTGTGCATTACATTTATTTTATTTTATTCTTTAAAATCATTCAGCTATTATTCTGTCTATAAATACCTGTAAAAGGATTATTTTTGCATTTAAAGTACAGTTGTGGTGGTCATTATTTTAAAAGTAGTAAACATTATTAGAGGTATACATTCTAAAAGTAACATAAAACAGTTGTATTTTCCTACAACGAGCCCAGGCCCAGTCTCATAGTATTAACCACTCTAGCTTTATTTTAACTACATGGGACCTGGGTTACATCTATATTCTAAAAGATCGAAGCAAAAACACAAGTTTCGGATCTGGGGTGACCATGATGTGTGGTGTATCTAAGAAAGGGCCCCAGACAAGACCAGAGCAAAAGCACCATGATGTCATCACATTCCGGTTCTAAATTCCACATTCTAAATTCTACATTCTAGATTCCACATTCTAAATTCTAAAGGATCGCAGCAAAAGAACAAGTTTTGGCTCTGTGGTGACCATGATGTGTGGTGTATCTGAGAAAGGGCCACAGCGAGGACCAGAGCAAAAGAACCATGATGTCATCACATTCCGGTTCTAAATTCTAAATTCCACATTCTAAATTCTATGTTCTAGATTCCACATTCTACATTCTAAAGGATCGAAGCAAACGAACAAGTTTTGGCTCTGTGGTGACCATGATGTCTGGTGTAACTAAGGCCGGGCCACAGCCAAGACCACAGCAAAAGAAACATGATGTCATCAGATTCCGGTTCTAAATTCCTAAATTCCACATTCTCAATTCAAAATTCTACATTCTAAAAGATGGAAGCAAAAAAACAAGTTTCGGATCTGGGGTGACCATGATGTGTGGTGTATCTGAGAAAGGGCCACAGCCAAGACCAGAGCAAAAGAACCATGATGTCATCAGATTCCGGTTCTAGATTCTAAATTCCACATTCTAAATTCCACATTCTACATTCTAAAAGATTGAAGCAAAAGAACAAGTTTTGGCTCTGGGGTGACCATGATGTGTGGTGTACCCGGGGCAGTGCCACAGCCAATACCAGAGCAAAAGAACCATGATGTCATCAGAATGTGGTTCTAAATTCCTAAATTCCACATTCTACATTCCCAATTCTAAATTCTAAATTCTAAAAGATGGAAGCAAAAAAACAAGTTTCGGCTCTGGGGTGGCCATGATGTGTGGTGTATCTGAAAAAAGGGCCACAGCCAAGACCAGAGCAAAAGAACCATGATGTCATCAGATTCCGGTTCTAGATTTTAACCCTCGTGTGGTTCTCTGGGTCAAGGTGACCCGGTGGCCCGAAAATGCCCATTTGTGTGTGTGTGTGTGTGTGTGGTAGGATATGTCGTTGTACATGGCATTTGTGAATGCGTGCGTGCGTGCAGTGTGGGTTCTCGTTGTGCAGTTCTCTAAGTATTCTCGCCAAAGTCTATGGTGGCGTGAGCAACTGCAGAACGGCGGCTGAGCGTCTTGGAAGTCGTCAACCAAGCACAACGGGTCCGTACAGAAAACTACTACTTCTTCTTATTCTTCTTTTTCTGCTCCTGCTGCTACTTCTTCTTTTTCTGCTTCTTCTTCTTCTTCGTCTGCTTCTTCTTCTTCGTCTGCTGCTGCTGCTGCAGTTGCTTCTTCTTTGGGCTCCCCGTCCAACACGTCACGCGGCCCGAAGTCATCGAGCGCAGAGAATGCACTGGAGCGCCTCTATCCTGGCATGCAATTTGGCATACTTGACGACAAACTCGGGGCTGTAGAGTAGTACATTCCCATGGCTACTAGGCACTTGCAGAGCAGAGGGTCGTGTCTTTTATTTTTACGCTCCCAGAGACGGAGTGTGTCATGTGGTCTCCGGGCAAACCGTTGCTGCCTCTGCTGCCGCCTCCTCCTCATCGTGATCATTTCTTCAGCCCCGTTCCTCATCTTATCCTGTCTTATCCATGTGCTGTATGTATGTGTGTGTGTGTGTGTGTGTGTGTGTGTGTGTGTGAGCGACTCATCATGAATTGGACATTTTCTCCCTGGATGGGTTATTTCCTTTGCGTGAGTCATCATCATTATCATCATCATCATTATGATTATTATTATTATTGTTATTATTATCATTATCTTCTCCTCCTCACTGTCTCTTATGACCTTCGCACGCCCTCGTTCCTCCCCGTCAACATCGGGTCTCTGTGACCCGACGCGACGTCGCTCCCCTCCTTCCACGTGTTCTTCTTCTTCTTCTCCTCCTCACTGGCTCTCTTATTACCTTTGCACGCCCTCGTTCCTCCCCGTCAACATCGGGTCTCTGTGACCCGACGCGACGTCGCTCCTCTCCTTCCCTCCTCCTCGTCCTTCTTCTTCTTCTTCTTCTTCTTCTTCTTCTTCTTCTCTTCTTTTCACTGTCTCTCTTATGACCTTCGCACGCCCTCGTTCCTCCCCTTGAACATCAGGTCTCTTTGACCCGACGCTCCTCTCCACTGTGTCCTCTCCGTCGGCGTTCCCTTTCACGTACACCGTCCTCTC
The DNA here is from genome assembly GCA_004119915.2 of Collichthys lucidus. Classification (NCBI taxonomy): domain Eukaryota; kingdom Metazoa; phylum Chordata; class Actinopteri; family Sciaenidae; genus Collichthys; species Collichthys lucidus. The sequence goes on from CM014098.1 coordinate 25,545,289, forward strand.
CTTCCACGTGTTCTTCTTCTTCTCCTCCTCACTGGCTCTCCTAATACCTTCGCGCGCCCTCGTTCCTCCCCGTCAACATCGGGTCTCTGTGACCCGACGCGACGTCGCTCCTCTCGTTCCCCCTTTTCTTCTTCTTCTTCTTTTTCTTCTTCTTCTTCTTCTTCTCCTCACTGGCTCTCTTATTACCTTCGCGCGCCCTTGTTCCTCCCCGTGAACATCGGGTCTCTGTGACCCGACGAGACCTCGCTCCTCTCCTTCCCTCCTCCTCGTCCTTCTTCTTCTTCTCTTCTTTTCACTGTCTCTCTTATGACATTCGCACGCACTCGTTCCTCCAGTTGTAAAATTGAATTGAATTGTCCGACCAAACATAAATTGTCCGACCGGGGGTTTGAGTTATCTGACCGAGGGCCAGTCACCCAGCCGGCTCTCTTTCCTCCCTCTGACTCACTGAGCAGGCATGGATTGTCCGACCGAGGGTGGGTTATCCGACTGAAGGTGAGTCATCCGACTGAGGGCCAGTCACCCAGCCGGCTCCCTTTCCTCCCTCTGACTCACTGAGCAGGCATGGATTGTCCGACCGAGGGTGGGTTATCCGACTGAAGGTGAGTCATCCGACTGAGGGCCAGTCACCCAGCCGGCTCGCTTTCCTCCCTCTGACTCACTGAGCAGGCATGGATTGTCCGACCGAGGGTGGGTTATCCGAATGAAGGTGAGTCATCCGACTGAGGGCCAGTCACCCAGCCGGCTCGCTTTCCTCCCTCTGACTCACTGAGTGAGCAGGAATTGTCCCACCGAGAGCGGATTGTCCGACCGGCTCCCTCCACTACACTTCCCTACTCTGACTCACTGAGCGAGCATGGATTGTCCGACGGAGCTCTCTCAATCCCTTCACTACGTCCCGCCCCTTGAACAAAACAGACCAGCTCACACATCAGCAAGCCAGAGAAGAGGCAGAAGGCTCTGGGCAAAGGTAGGTATGAAATGAAAGGAGGACAAAATGACTAAGAGAGAGTCTTTTTGTTTTGTTGTTTTTTTTACATATTGTCTTTACTTTTTGACTTAATAACTAAATTAATTAATTAATTAATTAAATACATACATTTTATATTTTTATTTATGATTTTTTTTTGTTTTTTTTTTTGTTTTTCTCCTTCTTCTTATAGCGCTGGACTCCGAGGACGGAGGAGTGTGAGAGGATGTACAGCCACTGCAACGGCAGCGAATACGAAGGAAGAGGAGCACGAGAGATAGGAGAACGGGAAAGGGCAGAGCGAATGCTGTGCGAAGAATGACAGGTGAGTACGAAGCAAGAAGAGGAGGAGGAGGAGGAGGAACAGCAACGAGGAACAGGACAAGGAACAGGAACGAGGAACATCAACGACCCCTCATCGCCGTCACGCTTCACTGCCGCCGAAACGGTCCCGGGAGGGACCAGGCTTGCCCCAGCGAACCTCGCTCGCACTCCGTGGAGGAGGATGAGGAGGAGAAGGACGACAACAATGAGGAGGGGATAGGGCAAAGTGAACGTGACAGGAAAGGAGGACAAGGAACAGGAACAAGGGAACCTCGCTCACATTTCGAGGAGGAGGAGGAGGACGATGAGGAGGGGAGAGGGCAAAGCAAACGCGACAGGAAAGGAGGACGAGGAACAGGAACGACCTCTCAACGCCGACTCCCTTCGCCGCCGCCAAATGGTCCCGGGAGGGACCAGGCTTGCCCCAGCGAACCTCGCTCACACTCCGAGGAGGAGGACGACGACGATGAGGAGGGGATAGGGCAAAGCAAACGCGACAGGAAAGGAGGACGAGGAACAGGAACGACCTCTCAACGCCGACTCCCTTCGCCGCCGCCAAATGGTCCCGGGAGGGACCAGGCTTGCCCCAGCGAACCTCGCTCACACTCCGAGGAGGAGGACGACGACGATGAGGAGGGGATAGGGCAAAGCGAGCGCGACAGGAAAGGAGGACAAGGAACAGCAACGACGAACAGGACAAGGAACAGGAAAAATGAACATCAACAACCTCTCATCGCCGTCACGTTTCGCTGCCACCGAAGCGGTCCCCGGAGGGACCAGGCTTGCCCCAGCGAACCTCGCTCACACACCGTGGAGGAGGAGGAGGAGAAGGAGCAGGATGAGGAGGGGATAGGGCAAAGCGAACGTGACAGGAAAGGAGGACGAGGAACAGGAACGAGGAACAGGACAAGGAACAGGAACGACGAACAGGACGAGGAACAGCAACGAGGGACAGCAACGACCTCTTATCGCCGTCACGTTTCGCCGCTGCCGAAACGGTCCCGGGAGGGACCAGGCTTGCCCCAGCGAACCTCGCTCACACTCCGAGGAGGAGGAGGAGGAGGACGATGAGGGGGGGGTGGGGCAAAGCGAACGCGAGAGAAAGGACGACGAGGAATAGGATGAGGCGGCCGGTCGTCATGAAGAAACTCCCCTCACAGAAAATACAGAGCGAACGTGGTTCAAAGAACGACATTTGAGTACGAAGCAAGAAAAGGAGAAGGAGGACGTAAGATGTTTTTCGGTCGGCGGAGGGACCAGGCTTGGCCCAGCGAACCTCGCTCAGACTCCGAGGAGGGGATAGGGCAAAGCGAACGTGAGAGGAAAGGACGACGAGGGACGAGGAACAGGAACGAGGAACAGAAACGACCTCTCGACACAGCCGCGTTTCGCTGCTGCCGAAACGGTCCCCGGAGGGACCAGGCTCGCCCCAGCGAACCTTGTTCAGACTCCGTGGAGGAGGAGCAGGATGATGAGGAGGGGATAGGGCAAAGCGAACGCGTGAGGAAAGGACGACGAGGACCATGACGGGAACAGGAGAACGGACACGAAGGAGGCGGCCGGTTGTCATGAAGAAGGACAGAGCGAACGTGGATAGGAGAGGATAGGAGAAGAGCAAGAGGCCGAGAGCAAGAGCGAGAGGATAGGAAGATGAGGCAGCTGCGACGGCAGCAGGGGAAGGGCGATCGGGAGCTAGAGGAGAGAAGAGAGGAGGATGAGGAGGAACAGGAGGAGAACACGAGGCGTTTCGCTGCTAAAAAGACCCTAGGAGAGAGCTTGTCAGACGAGCCTCACTCTAAACAGGAGGATGTATCAGAAGAAGAAGACGGAGGAAGAGGAGAAGGGGAAGAATACAACCCATCAGAGCAGGAAAATGTAACATCATCCTCGGAAGAAGAAGAAGAAGAAGGCGAAGGAGGAGTGGAAGTGGAAGAAGGAGGAGGAGGAAGAAACAAAGACCTTCTTGTTGCACCAGAGACGTTCCTGTCAAGAAATGGGAAAATAACTTGGTCCTCTACACCATACCAAACGATACCCTCGCAGCAGCAGCAGCAGCAACAACAGCCCTGGCCGCCCGGGCCCACAGCCTACGCGGCTTCCAACGCCCGAGATATCGTCTCAGCATTCCGCCTCTTCCTCACGCCGGGAATAGACAAAATCATCCTGGAGGAGACTAATCGCGAGGGTCTTAGGAAATATGGAAGAGACGGCTGGAAGCGGATGGATGAGATCGACCTGCACGCCTACATGGGGCTGCTCATCCTAGCCGGCGTGTACAGGTCCCGAGGTGAGGCCACCGCCAGCCACAATGTCACTCGAAGCTGGTGCGATTCGATGACCGCGAAACTAGAGCTGAGAGACGCACCACGGACAAACTGGCCGCCGTAAGAAAAGGTCTGGGACGCGTGGGTCGAGCGGCTACCAATCCTCTACAACCCTGGGCATCACGTCACGGTGGATGAGCAACTGTTCAGAGGTGATGAACGAAAAACTTCTTTTCTTTTTCTAAAAAAAATTTTTCAATACAATAAAGTTTTTTTTTTGTCTGTCTTTCTTTTGGAGGCAATAGGATGAAACCAAGAGAGAGCCCTCTAGTTTGTTACCTGGCAGGATGCCAAGTTTTTGAGTTTTTCAGTTGGAACTGAGAAAAAAAAACATATAGCGGTGGTTTTCTGTTGGAACTGAGAAAGGATTTGACAGAGGTGGTTGGACAATAAACCGCACAGGCAGATCAACGTCAGAATGTTCCGGAAAGCCCCAGAACCCTCTAGTTTGTTACCTGGCAGCATGCCAAGTTTTTGAGTTTTTCTGTTGGAACTGAGAAAGGATTTGACAGAGGTGGTGGTGCAATAAACCACACAGGCAGATCAACCATCAGAATGTTCCGGAAAGTCCCAGAACCCTCTAGTTTGTTACCTGGCAGCATGCCAAGTTTTTGAGTTTTTCTGTTGGAAAAAAAAACACAGCGGTGGTTTTCTCTTGGAACTGAGAAAAGATTTGACAGAGGTGGTTGGACAATAAACCGCACAGGCAGATCAACGTCAGAATGTTGCCTGGCAGCATGCCAAGTTTTTGAGTTTTGAGCATGTCAGGTTTTCTGTTGGAACTGAGAAAAAAGATATGGCAGTGGTGGGATAATACACCACACATGTAGAACAATGACAGAGTGTTCCAGAAAGTCTGAGTGTTTTGTTGTTTTGTCTTTCTGTTGGGACTGAGAAAAAAAAATAAGGTGGTAGTGGATTTGCGTTTTGTAATATCTCTCTCTCTCTCTCTCTCTCTCTCTCACTTTCTTTCTCTCTCACTTTCTTCACAAGCCTGCCAGGTATGGGATCAAGTCGTGGGTGGCTTGCTATGCCAGATCCAGCTACGCTTGGAAAATGCAACTTTACACGGGGAAGAAGCCCACCGCCACAGCCGCCGCCTCCTCTGCCGCTGGAAGAGGAGAAGAAAGAGAAGAAGAAGAAGAAGAAGAAGAAGAAGAAGAAGAAGAAGAAGAAGAAAATGATTAAGGGAGAAAGAAGGGAAAGGGACGAGGAGACTCAGAGAAGAATCAGGGGACGCATGTGGTGCTTGACGTAACAGAGGGCCTGACGGGTCGCAACATCACCTGCGCCAATTTCTTCACTTCCAACGAACTCGCGCAGCGGCTCCTCCTCGAAAGGAACAACACCTTGCTCGGCACGATCAGAAAGAACAAACCCGAGCTACCGGACGCCCTGCTCGCGCTCCGAGGGAGACGGGTCCTCTCCTCCAAGTTCGCCTTCACATGCGACACCGCTCTGGTCTCATATCTGGCCAAGAAAAACAAGAACGTGCTGCTGCTCAACACGTTCCACACCGCGGACGTCGTAGGCCGGCGGCAGCGCGCGGACAATAAGCCCGCTGTCATCCTGGACTACAACTCCAACAAAGGCAGCGTGGACAACCTGGACAAAGTCATCGCCACCTACAGCTGCAGAAGGATGACGGCACGCTGGCCCCTCGCCGTCTTCCACAACATTCTCGACGTGTCCTCCTACAACTCCTTCGTGATATGGAGAGAGCTCAACCCCGACTGGCTGCCTGGCAAGTGCAACAAGAGGAGGGTGTTTCTCGAGCAGCTAGGCAAGGCGCTCGTCGCTCCGCTCATTGACAGAGGACTCGTCTGCCGAGAGCCGAAGTGGCCACGGCGGTCGTGAAAACCCATCGACTGGCGGCCGGTGGTGGTGGCGGCGGAGGCTGTAGTGGCAGTGGTGGGGTCACCACCACTCCTCCTCCTCCTCCTCCTCCTGCTCCTCCTCCTCCTTCTTCTTCTTCTGTGTCTCTTGACTCGACCCAGGCCCAGGCCCGGGCCCGGGCCGCTGCTGCCGCCGCCACTTCCGCGGCCCGTGTCAACCCACCCATCCCTGCGAGTAAGAGTACTGGACTGTAAAACACACAACGTCTGCCGTGGCTGCGAGAAATACATATGCAGAGGCTGTACGCTCCTGTACTTCCCCGCGTGTGCCAACTCCTCCTGTTCATCCTCGGAGCGTGGGTCAGTTTGACCCGGTGCGAGAGCACACTGGATGTATACGGGATGCGAAAGGCGACAGGAGGGTTAAAAAGTGTCATCTGAGCCACACTGCAACTGGCCCAGATGGTTGCTTTTAAAAGACTTTGAAGTACGAGATAGATATAACCAGCCACAAGAGCAATATGGGATGCTGGCTCAACTCGTCCACTGGGTTGATGCCAGATTTTAGCAAATCCTGTCTGGACTGTGGAGCCCCCACAAGTGTGTCAGCTACTGCAGAACAGTCATGTGCACTCACTGTAGTGCAACCTCTTAATGGCCACAATGGCCAAACTTGCATTGTGTAGGCCTCTTCATCTTGTGCTACAGCAATTTTATGCAGAAAGCATGGTATTTTGGGAACCACAGTCTGATTGGGGTTGACTGGCTGGTTACTCACCATTGTTAAAAAGTGTCATCTGAGCCACACTGCAACTGGCCCAGATGGTTGCTTTTAAAAGACTTTGAAGTACGAGAGAGATATAACCAGCCACAAGAGCAATATGGGATGCTGGCTCAACTCGTCCACTGGGTTGATGCCAAACTTTAGCAAAAACAAATTGTGTTCTCTTTGTGAAGCGACCACAATACAGGATCCTGACTCTGCTATGGAAACGGTTGCGCTTTTACCTTTGCAGCTGCTTTTGTTTTGGAAAAAATCTCTGGTTCTGTGATTCAGAGCCTGGAGCCATCTTTCTCCATCTTTGCCGTCAGCCAATCACAGTGGCTCTCGTCCAAAATTGCTGGGACGGACCAATCGCAGCCCACCATTTCCATCTAGCTACTAGTATCGCATCGCCATTGAAGTAAGTGTTTCTGTGTTCAAACATGAATTTCAGAGCCAGCTTGTTTGACCTTTTTAGTATCGTTTCCACCATCGTTACATACTGTCACCACCATCTTTACATACTGTCACAGTAACCGTTATGAGATGTATTTTAAACTTTTTTGACTTTTTCCTATGGCGCCATTTTTTTTTCGTATCGTTGTCGTCGTTCGTGTTTCTGTGTTCAAACGTGAATTTCAGAGCCAGTTTGTTTGACCTTTTTAGTATTGGTTCCACCATCGTTTCATACTGTTCGAGTAACCGTTGACACCGATGACATTTATTTTTAACTCTTTTTGACTTTTTCTATGGCGCCACTGCCTTCCGCCTTATAACTGTACTGCTTATCAGTATGACATCGGTATAACGTCAGAGTATGTTCTTATGCACTTTTAGCATAACAGTATGAATTAAATCTGTGGTAGTATTCACTTCTGTTGTAACCAAAGTCTTTAATATGCACTGCTGCTACCAGTACTAGTTGATAATAAGCTACGGTATGAATCAAATCTGTGTAGTATTCACTTCTGTTGTAGTAAGTATATGATATGTAGGCTACTGCTATTTGTTAATAATAAGCTGTGTGTTTGTGTGACTGTATGCAAGTAAGAACTCGGTGTGTGTGTGCATAAATAAATATGAGACGCTGCAGCCAGGATCCTCAAGTACAGTGGCACAGCAGGCAGGGCCTTCATCTGCTAAGACGCTGCAGCCAGGACCCTCAAGTACAGTGGCACAACAGCCAGGGCCTTCATCTGCTGAGACGCTGCAGCCAGGACCCTCACCACCATCACCAAAGGATGTCTCCTTAGCTGGTGGTGAACCTAGAAGGCCCATTTTGACTTTGGCATCAGTAAGTAATGAGGATTTACTTATGCTGATATTCATATTAATATTATGAATATACTCAACTATATCAATCGTACAAAGCCCCAGTTAAGGTCATTTTTTTCTTGTTGTCAGTTTACAAAGCCACGGTTTGGTGGCTCTCATGGTGCCACGTTAAAGCGTCCACCTAAGGTAATGTACAAAGAATGTTACATAGATTGACTTTAAAAAATATACACTGTTATTGTTGCCATGTAGCAGTAACTTTAGTGGGACTCTCATGCATTCATTTCGTGTTGAAATGATCTGGTTTTATTGACTGCAATGCAAATAATAATAGATAGATTCATTCATTCATTCATTCATTCATTCATTCATTCATCATCATCTATGGTTATCCTATATTGTGAACTGTGCTTTTATTCCCTCAGACCTCTGATGTATCCAGCCCCATCACAAGCCCCACCAAAAGAAAAGCATCACCACCTGGCCGCAGTCCCAAGCTGTTTCTGCAGACCGTTTCTCCTTTGTCTCTTCCTCCTTCTCCTGTTCCTATATCAAGCCCATCTTCTTCCATTCTGCCCTCCACTACTACAGCTGTAAGAAGATATTCTACTACACTTGAAACAGGCACTGCTCTTGAGTAGATTGTTATCATATCTATGTATTTACCTTATTTTATTTTTTCATAAAATAGGAACTGTCATCTGCCACCTCTTCTGGAACACCCTCTGCTCCTCTCACCTCACCATTGCCTCAAAATGTGGAGATTCCCCCTGTGGAAAAACCAGCGTCTGCGCACAGACCTGAAACTGTGGTATGATCCACCAGAGCCATCCCTTATGTATCATCAGGTCCCCACATCAGAGGGCTTTTTCCACCACGGCTTCTCTTGTGGATTCTGTAACACCTGTGGAAGGTCAGGCTGTCCTGTCCTGCTTGTGGCACACAGCTCACAAGCTATGGAGCTCACAAGAGAGCCCGCCACATTCTGGATGTGGACAGGTATTACCTGATGGTTACAGAGACTCTCTGGTGCTCAGCTTGCAAGATAACATTTCTTTCCTCCAGCAAGACAATCTTGGACCAGCTGGACTTGGCTCACAGGCTGGAGGTCAGATTGATTCTGACTCGAAAGTAAGTATACGTAGATCATTGTGCCTTAGTTTGTCATCAAGAAATTAAAAGGTCTTAATGTTTGTCTCATTTGATCTCTTGTTCCCTTTGATTTATACAGATTTGCTTGTGATGTGCGGGTGATCCGTTTCCTGAAGGAGAGGGCACTTGGAAACAGTCCCACCCGCTTGGTCAGATAGCTGAGGGAGAACCACAGCGAAGAATGGCTTAAGCGCCTCCGCCGGTACCTTGGAGTGTGCTCTGACTTTGCCACCAGGCCAAGCCTTTTCCCTGTGCGTTTCTAGGACCCTTCCATCACACAGATAGATGCTGGCTGTTTATGGGCGTGACATTTTAGGCAGGCTGGACCACATTAAAGCCAGCATAACATCCACCTTTGGCAGCATCCTGAAAATGGACTCCACAAAGAAGGTAAGTATTTTTAACTGCTAATGCTGTAAAATACAGTAAATACATATAAAATAAATACATAATTATTACCGTGGTGCTCAGATACAAATTCAACAATTTGTTTAGGCATTCACTGTGTTTTCTGTGCTATTGCAGATCACCAAAAAGCTCTCAGGAATCGCTAAGGGGACAGCCTTGTGGCTTACATCTGTAAGCAACGAGAGAGGGCAAATCCTTATTAGTGTCCTGTCTGCTCAGGAGGGTCCTGCCCTGGACAGACTGGCAACTGGCCTTGTCTGCAGGTACCGTAATGCCGGTGTGGCTCCACCTCAGCTGCTTTATGTTGACTGTGGCTGTTGTCGGGAAGGCAGAGGACAGACAAAACTCAAGGAGAGATTTGGTGGGTGGCCAGACCTAATAGTCAAGCTGGACATCTACCATTTCATGCGGCGACTGGCATCTGGATGTACAAAGGATGCTCATCCCCTGTACCCTGTCGTCATGGCGAAGCTGTCAAGCTGCATCTTTGAGTGGGACAGAGGAGATGTTGCTTTGCTGCGTCAGGCCAAGCGGGAGCAGCTGAAACAGGAAGGTGTCCCTGGCATCACTGACACTCTGGTCGATCAGCACATCACCAAAGATGAGCTGGCACTGCACTGCCGGAGGCAGACAAGAGGAGAGCGGCAGACAGTAATCTTGACCGAGCAGCTCCTCAATGGACTGATGGGGGCAAAGGGCAGGGACTTTCTTGGTGTTCCTCTTTTGGACCAGGAGAGGATGCAGCACATCTGGCAAGTCCAACAGAGGCACGTTAAGTGCATACAGGACGAACCAGGTGTGCTTCTTTACACCAAGACAGGTACCACCACCAAGGCAGGCATTGTCCTGCCAAACTACAGGTGTGCCAGAGGGTCCACATCATTGGAGTCCTTTCACCTGCACGTAAACAGGTTAATTCCAGGTCAGTATAAATCATTAGTCATCAGTATAATTCTTTAACATTGCAATTTTGTTGTTTGTCATAATCATTATTCTGAAAACAGTGGCACAATTAATATTTTACAGATGGCCAAACACAACAAATAAACGTATTATTGTGTTTACCTTTCTACTATCTTAAGGAACAAGTGCCAACAGTTTGAATTTCCAGCTGTACCTCCTGGAAGGACTGAACAGGTGGAACCAGGAGAGAGAAGCTGCATCTCTAGCAGTCAAGCCTGCCCCGCTGCTGAGTTATTCTGGAGACCTTGTTCACTGTGTTAACACCCTCAGTGTCAAGGTCTTTGGAAGGCACATTGTCCCGTCTTTTCAGCCACCTGCTGTCTATACTGGTAAGTTTAAGCTTTTCATTCTGATGAAGCTATTTGCTATATTCACTATGTCTTTGTAATGCGTTATCTGAAAGTGAATGTTCCACCCTCTATTGTTCTCTCACCTGTCCCAGGTGAGCTTCTCGGTATAGACTACTTGTATAGTCAGACGGAAAAAGGCCTTGCAGGATGTACATCGTGACTCAGAGGAAACTGAGGCTCTGCTTGAGGATGTAGGCATTTAGGAGGAGCTAGAAGATGAGGGCTTTGAAGACAGTGGGTTAGACCCCACTGTAGAGCTGCTGGACCTGTCTGATCTAGCCCCTGTCACCACCAGCTCCAGCACCACTCCAACTCCCACCTCTCTCCAGCTCTCTCCTGGTCCTGCTGTTTCCACCTTAACAGCACCTGAACAACAACTGGTAATAATAATAGAATTATAATTATAGTAAAAAAAAGTAACTATGCAAAAAGATGAAGTCCAATTTAATGCTTTTTTTTATAATCACCTTTTTGTATTACATCTTACAGCCTGTGAATGAGTCCACACACTCTGACCAGTCAGCCCTTCCTACCTGCTCTGCTCCTGCTCTACATACTCCCACTAGTCTCCCAGCAAGTATGCCTGCTGACCTGTCACAGCTGGTAAGTGTTCTTATTATGTGACACATCATCTGTTGCACTTGTAATATGATGTAATATGTTTCTTTATTTCATTTTTTATCCAGGCTCAGCTGTCCTCTGGCCAGTCAGCCAGTATTACCACTGCAGCTTCTGCCCTTCCTCTCTTCACCGCCTTCCCAATGACTGCCCCTGCTGCTGCTGCAGCAGCTACAGCTGGGTCAGGAATGGCTACTGCCACCCCAGCAGACCCTTAGAAACAGCTGGTTAGTCTTTGTGCATCAAAAAGATGCCAGTGGTCTTAATGTCCTGCTTTTCAATGTATTATGTATTATTAATATTAATAATGATCTTATTACATTTAACAGATTGAGCACACCCTGTCCTCTGGACCAACAACTGTCACCTCCAGCATAGCCTCTGCCTCCCTGTGTTTTAATTTTGATGTATACTCCTACGTCTTTTCCAGACTGTTGATGAGCGTGGCATCCGAGAGATGGACAGAGTGGATAGCCTGGCAGGATACTTGGTGGGTCTGAGGACAGAAACTGGTCAAACAATGACAAATCAGCAGGCCAGTACAATAATAGCTCTGTGGCAGAACCTTCGGCCGTATGACCAGCAACGGGTGGCATATGGTGCACGTCACCAGGTGCGCCTTACCACAGGACGCTTCAGGTGCTCTAAAAAGAGACCTGAATTTACACCTGGTGTTGAGAGCACAACACGTTGTGTTTTAGCATCCTCAGGATCTCCTGCCCAGTGGCCAGACTGTAGTCGTCTTGTAGAGTCCATCTGTGTTAAACTGTGTAACATTCACAAGAGCCCCAAAAAACAGGGCAGTTACAGTCTGACAAGATGGACTCTGATTTTGACCGACTACAGTAAGATCAGGCAGCTGGTCCTGGGCAATGCCACTGTGATGCAGAGCACTACTCTGCAGTTGTTTGACATTAATCAAACAACACTGACTCAGTGGCACAATAAAAGACTGAAGAGGCAGGACAGTAGCATTCTGCTGCAAGGGGTCAACCTGCCTGACTCTGTCCCTGTTGCTGCGAGGCCTCTTTCACTTGTTCAAGTGCGCCCTCCTGCCTTACCTCCACGGCCTGGTCCCCATCATCAGTACCACTTGCCCCGGAGTACAGTTGGACAGGCAGTAGATAAGCGAAAGTCAGCAGCTCAGAGGCAGTTATTCTGTAAGCCATCACCTCCAGCTCCTACATTTTCAAACCCCAGCCCCTTTATTGTGCCAGTTGTGTTTGTTACCCCAAGTGAAGACAAACAGATTGTGCCGTCTGGCCCCCTGCCCTCACCACCGCCGACCCAGAGAGCTTACACCCGGACAGTCGACAAAAACACATGCCGTCAGTGCCACCTACCACGCACTAGGGAAAATGGTCATGGGCAGTATTATAGCATTATATACTGTCCCAAAAATAACACAGTGCCACTGGAAAAATGGATGGAGGAGATGAGGCAAAAGAGGAAAGGGAAAAAAATGGTGTGACAATGTAAATAGTTTTAAAAGAAAAAAATGTCTTAATTTTCTCCTGTTCTAGTTTTTTTTTTAACTTAATTCATTTTCTTCTTTTGCTAATTTATTGTATTTATTTTACCTATTTTGTTTTGGTTATTTATATTTTTTTATTCTCACTGATAGAGGCCAGCTTGTGGACTGAAATGGATAAAAAGTCCAGAGCCTATAAGAGAAAGGGAAAGAAAACGAGGAGAACAAATACCAAATATAGAGTCACAAACATGCATCTCTTAGCTAGGTATTCACCTGACATGGTCTCATCTCTTTCTGCAATATATATAATATAATGCTAATATATAATAATAATAGTTATATAATAATAATAATAATAATAATAATAGTTAATAATAATTATTAATATAATAGTAGTTATATAATAGTTAATAGTTAGTAGTTATATGGGTAGTTAAAATAGTTATATAATAATAATAATAGTTAATCATAATAATTATTATAATAGTCCCCCGTTCCTGGGGCTACTCAAGCCACAACCAAATTGCTGCTCATTAACAGTACAACCATGAATGTCTGCTGCACTTTGTATACTTGTCTACACTACTACCCCACTACTACCCCACTACTTGGGGCGATGTTCAAACCTCATACCAAGGTTTTCTTCTTGCAAATGCAAAGAAGACTTTTTTAACATGAGTAGTGTTAGACTTTTTTAACGTGAGTAGTGTTAAGGCCAACTCACACCGGATGCGGAATAGAAGGGGCATGATACCGCCGCGGTCACCGTAGAAAATAGAAGCCAGTCTAGTCAATGAGAGCACTCACACCGTTACGTCATGTCCGGTGGCTCCATGTTATCAAAGATCGATCAAAGGGTCTCAACATGAACGATGAGAGACTAATTGTTGAAGTGGAACAACACACATCCATTTATGACACAACAGATTCTTTTTTATAATCTCCTCCATGTTAGAGAAGCAAAGTTAGCTGTTTGTTGTTGTTGTTTTCTTTATACACTGTTTGTCGCGGGGTCTCGCTTACGTCAAGGATTCTCTCGTGATCTCGCCTGAAAACGGTCGGCTCGCTCCGCTGCCGTTCCACGGCTGAAAAGCGTCCGGTGTGAGTTGACGCTGGGCAAAGGACCGCGGCACTACCGTTCCGCTGCCGTTCCGCCTCCTGTGTGAGTCCCGTGTTAGTGTCCAACCCGTTCTCATTCCCAACGTGTAAAATACCGCCGATGTGTCACGCCCCTTGACGTCTGATACCGACGTAAAAGGTACCCTTCCGCGTCTGAATGAAACGCTCTGGGTTGTCAATTGACTCCAGTATAATCCGTTTGCGCTGGTAAGAGACGCTTAGAGCAGAGCTCCAGCCGTCCATTCACCCCAATAATAACCTGACCACAGCGATACATGACGCTGCACGCTACAATCTGATTGGACAACCGAGGACCCTCTGCCCGGAACGTTTTTTCTCACTATGTTAAAGATTTATTTCATCATCAACGTTTCTCAGCACAAACACGCCAAAGTGTCACTGATAATTCAACAATAAGATAGCTTCATGTTGTGGCCCTCAATATGTTTTTTTTCTCCTCCTAGCCTGAGAAATAAACCTTTATTCATCTGTTTTGGATAGCGGAAAGGCCTACACTACCCAGAATTCTCGACCACCGACGATTTGCGAGTTACAATCTGATTAGACAACCGAGGATCTTTCTTCCCGGAAGTGTTTTTCTAACTATGTTAAAGATTCCTTTTAATGATATCATCAACGTTTCTCAGCACAAACAAGCCAAAGTGTCACTGATAATTCAACAATAAGATAGCTTCATGTTGTGGCCCTCAGTATGTTTTTTTTCTCCTTCTGGCCTGAGAAAAGAACTTTTATTCGTATGTTTTGGATGGCAGAAACGCCTACACTACCCATAAGGCTCGACCACCGACAATTTGTCACGCCCCTTCACCTCTGATAAAAAAAGCAAAAGGTATCTTCCCAGGTCTGTATAAAACGGGGCATGAGCAGAAGATGAAGATGAAGGTGAAGAAGAAATTGATTCTAACGCAGGTATGTAAAAAAAGACTACTTTGAGAAGTGAAAGTGTATGTTTTAGAAAGAGATTACCTTGATTCACTAGTCTTGCAAGAAAACAGTTTAAGGCATTTAAAAATGGCTACCGTCAGTGTGCTCGGTAGAGTAAGCTTACGACTGCACGTGGCTACTGTAGCATTAGCTTTTTAATCCACCCATGATGGATTTAATCTATTACAAACATTAAAGGAGTTGCACGTTGCTAATATTGTATGCCCTGGCGCAAATAGTATCGCATGGTGTGTAAAGTTTTGTACTTCTGCTAGCTTTGTACAAACCCATAATGCTAACGTTAATTGCTAACATTGTTGAACGGACCGCAAACACTCGAAATCATTTAGATTGCTTTATTTATGTGTTTTAGGTATTTCTTTGTGTCACTGAGTTCTATCAAAATCTCTTTCCTCTTTAGTTTGAAAAATTAGTGATTCAGAGGATCTTGAATTGGAGGAAGCGCTTCAGGGTGCCAACAAACTCCTTCAGGATATGGAGGTAACATTATTATTTTTAAAAGTGATGTAGTTAAACACTAATTTGATACCTTTACAGTTTGTAAATGTATATGGTACATGTACAGCAGCTTTGTAAACCGAAAAAAATCGGATCCTTGTTTGTTTTAAGCTGGATGTGATGCATGTTCTTGCAAACAAATTGAACAGTGTTGATTTTAGTCTAAACATACATTAAATGACAAGTGTTCCCCTTTTTTATGATTATTTACAGATGGCAACAAGAGGCAACAAAGAATTCGCAAGGTCATCTTGGATGAGAAAAAATGCTTGGTGGCTGCTGTTGACAATTACAACAAGCTGGCTGAATCGTCAAAGCAAATTATGTCCAGTGATGCCCTCATCCAGACCAACGTATGGCCCTGGCAGAACACAAGTGAACGTAAGATCTTCATTTTAAAACATTTCAAATGTATCCTGTTTAACCAAATACCCAGTGGCATGTCGGAGGATGCAAAGAAGGGACTCCATTGCCTGCTCCTAAAGAAAACAAACTGAACTGAAAGCTGAAATGCTAAAAGACAAGGACTATTACTAGAAAATCCTCAGCCACAACGACTCCTAAAAAACAGACGAGGAGGAGGAGGAAAATTTAGAGTGACTTCAGCACTTCTGATGAAGATTGAGAGAGAGTGTGTGTGTGTGTCACCATTGATATTATGACTGATAAAATAAAAAGTTATTCACTTCTCTGTTTAATGTGCTTTTTATAATGTCTGTTTTTAGACAGAGCTTGTTATCAACAGACCTTTTGAGAAGGAAAAATTGAATTTCCTGTGTGCAGTTTACGCTGGAGCTGTACTTTTTTCGTTTTTTTTTTTCATTTTAATTTTATTCATGGAAAGCTTTCTGGGCTGCTCAAAGGATCACAAAAGCACCATGTGAGTTTTGTTCAGTGTTTTGTCAAAGAAATCATCAAAGTTTAATTTACATATTTGCTAGGGTGTGTTTTTTTAAAAAGCATGCCGTCACACTGGTGAATTGACAGTCACAGAGCATATCTGAGCCACCTCAAGGTCAAGGCCATATCCCCTGATACCTCATCAACGCTTTGAGGTAGGGGCCTGAAATCCGCACCCGCGCATTGGGACAGCATGGTCGACCACAGTGTCGAGTTTCAGACCCGTGCGCCCTTCGGGAGGGTCAAAGGTCAGCCTTTCTGTACTTAACGAGGCATAGTAGTTCAGCCTTAAAAACACCTGTTTGTGAATAACTCATCAGCGCTTTGAGGCAGGAGGCTGAAATCTGAGTATGTGTATCAAGACGCAGGGTCTGATCAGGGCCCCCATTTTCACCCCCGTACCCCCTTTGAAAAGGTCAGAGTTCACCCGTTCTGGACACCTTTTTGGGAATAACTTGACAATGCTTTGAGGTAGGAGGCTGAAATTTGACTATGTCATACACCATGGAGCCTTCTGCTCCCATCACAATCCCATCACTGTAGAGCTAGTTATCATTCTAGAAGGCCTACAGAGTTGGGAATTTGTGAGCCTGACCCAGACTTCCATTTAGAATAGAAAAGTGAGTTTCATGCAGTTCGGTGCATTTTTGTGGCGGCAGCAAGGGTGCAGATTCGTGTAACGGCGTCCTTTCTCGGCCCCGCCCATCAAAAAGTACTGGGCCGATGTGAACATCTATCCGCTCCTGAACAACATACTAAAATTTCAGACCCGTGCGACTTGTAGAAACACATGTCCTCTTAAACCTCCACGCAGGTCAGAGGGTATAAGACTGCAAGATTCTGACAGGACCCCAATGCTCAGGAATCCAGACGGGGCATT
This sequence comes from Collichthys lucidus, assembly GCA_004119915.2. NCBI lineage: Eukaryota > Metazoa > Chordata > Actinopteri > Sciaenidae > Collichthys > Collichthys lucidus. Next base: position 25,562,108 of record CM014098.1, read on the forward strand.
AAAAAATTATACTGGACTTGTGGGTTTTTTTTCACTGGTTCATTATTCAGGGCCCCCGGAGGATCCTCTGTTCCAAATCTGGGGCCCCTGGGGTCAAAGGCTGCCGCGTGGTGGCTAAAAGGACACATTTTTTAGTGAGTCCCCCAAATCTGACCCTCTTCTTTTCCGGTCATCTCCTGATAACTCATCAAAGCTTTGAGGCAGGGGGCTGAAATTTGAGTATGCGTATCGGGATGTGGGCCAAAATCACTGTGCCGAGTTTCGCACCCGTGGCCCCTTGGGAAGGGTCAGAGGTCAGCTGTTCTTTACTCAATGAGGCCTACTAGTTAAGACTTCAACACCTTTTTGGGATTAACTAATCAATGCTTTAAGGCAGGGGTCTGAAATTTGAGTATACGTATTAGGACGTGGGCCACAATCACTGTGCCGAGTTTCGGACTCGTCGCCCCTTGGGAAGGGTCAAAGGTCAGCCGTTCTGTACTCAATGAGGCCTACTAGTTAAGGCTTTAACTCATCAGCGCTTACGAGTAGCGGGTATACGTATCAGGAGGCATGCTGTATTGCCAGGCCTAAACCAACCTTGTTTAACCTATCAAATTATTGTCATAGATATGAAACTATTGATCGAGTTAAATAAATGATCCATTCAAGCCTTCATCAGCACACAAGATGTTAAACTATTCAGATGATGTTATTTCTATGTTCCTCTAAGATCAAAATTTGATCAATAGACTTCCTAAACTGATATTTACACAGCCAAATAATTAATTGTCCTATTTTTTTATTCTATTATTTTTTTTCCGTGTATGTGTGTATATGTGTGTAATGAGAAATAGACCACAAATGTGAGATATTATTGATCTATTGGATTCATAGATGTTTTATGTACTAAAGCCAGTTATAGAGTGAAACAGAGACTGACACTGACTGAAATGTGTATTCGATATTTTATTCTGAACTTTAATGATAAACTTTAACTTTATTTCTATTGTGAATTTCAACATGTTGAACTTTGAACCGGGAACTTGTGGTGCCAACTCTGCAACCTGTGGTGGGCTGTTTTACAGATAAGCTTGCGCAGGTTCCCATGTGTCATCCCACACTTTGCCACTGTCAGGAAAACAAGACAACACACAATATAGGTTAAAAGGATAAGTTAGTTTGTGACATAAGAATATCTAGGTTGTCATGCTTTATACAATTTCATTTTAATCCAAAATAGTCAAATTAAATTGTCAGACCCAGAACAAAGCGGCACACTCAGACGCAGAATTGGCAGTTTGGAAGAAACTTTTATTGTTTCCGAGCTGCTGGAACACGGACTACAAAAATTACAACAAAAAATGGCTACACTGACCAGAACTCTAATTAACTAAAACTCTGCTACTCTCAAACACTAAACTAGAAAGAAAAAGCGCTTCACCAAAATGGGAAGGAATAACCTAATAAAATTTTTAAACAAAAACATTCACTCAAAATGAGGAGTAAACAGAACTATCTATATCTATGACCTAATCTTCCTAAACTGGCTAGAAACAAAAAGATCCCGGAGGATGAAAAACTTTATCAAAAGGAAAGAAGCAATCAAACAGAAAACGATCCCGCAGGACGAAAACAGGCTACAAAAATCCTATCTATACTTAACTTAGGGCTGTGGAACTTAGAGAGCAAAACGTGGAACAGGCTTGGACACAAAGGCTTGGGTGCGACGACAGAACGTACGAAGACACTTCGGCACGGGACAAGGGGAAACACAGACTATATATACACACATGAGGGAAATGGGGAACAGGTGGAAACAATCAGGGCAGGGAAGACAATCAGACTGGTGACACATGAGGAAGGGCAAGTGACCTGAAATGAGAGGAGAGGTATCTTTCAAAATAAAACAGGAAATGACAAGACATAACAAAAACCCAGCTTGACATCACCATGGTGTGACACAAATCAAATTTGATTTGTATAGCCCAAATTCACAGAACACATTTTGCCTCAGAGGGCTTTACAATCTATGCAGGGAGTGACACACTCTGTCCTTAGACTCTCGGTTCCAGTGAGGAAAAACTTGCCACAAAAACCTTTAACAGGGTTAGGGTTAAAATGTGGAAGAAACCTCAGGAAGAGCCACAGAGGAGGGATCCCTCTCCCAGAACGGACATACGTGCAATAGATGTCATGTGTACAGGACAAATCAACACAAACATATTGTACAATTACAATGATTGATAAAATGACAGTGAATCACAATGAATGATAAAATGACCACAGTAGCAGATATGGTATATGGGTGAGTGAGGCTAAGAACAAGACTTTCAAATGAATTATAATTTAGTGTAGGTTTATTCCGGAACATAACTGTGGACGGGGGCGTGGTGCATCAGCTGCAGGAGAGAGGTGTGGGGAGGGCTCAGGAAAGCAGCGCCAGGTGAGCGTGATTGGCACACCGGTACCCAACTGGATAATCACTCTCGCCCTCTTTTCCCAACTCAGTAGCGTGCTGGACGAGAGGAGGAGGCAGGACGGAAAGAACAGAAAGACAAGCACGCGGCAGAGGGCAGCAAGGACGCCTGCGAACGGCTGCAGCGTGACACTGTTTCGTATTTTAATAAAAGAATCTGTTATAAATAAGCTTTGATCTCTGACTGGTCTGTGTGGAGAACCCAAAGTGGCAGCGAGCTTGTCACATTTTGGCGCCCAACCAATACAGCACAGAGACGATGTCAGAGCCACAGCAGGTGCAGCCAGTAACGGCGCTGGCCCAAATGGTGGCGGAGGTCGCCGCGATGAGTGGAAAAGATCGTGCTGGAGCATTTCGTGGAGGGGCTGCCGGCTGGCACCCTCGAGTGGGTGCGGTGTCGCCGCCCCGACGACCTGGCGGCCGCCATCGCCCTCGCGGAGGACCATCTGCCCGTCCACTACTGGGGCCAGGCATCAGAGGCGCGGCCAGCGCCCTCTGACCATCCCAGCCTGGCACCTCGCAGGAGCCCGCGCCAGCACCCGGTCCCCCAGCACCACACACCCGCCCCTCCCCTGCTCCTCGTAGTAATATCCCCTCTTTCTCTCTTTCGCCACAGGGTCCAGCCGCTATGGGCGCTGCCCTTAGCCCACAGAGGGTCCCTCAGGCGGCAGGGCCGGAGTGCTGGAGGTGCGGGCAGCCCGGACACTTCCGCCGCGAGTGTCCGCTAATGGAGGTCGGGCAGGTGATCTGGGTTGTCAGTCCTCCGGCGCCCTGCCCCGGTGCCTTCTCAGGAGGCGCTGCAGGTTCCTGTGTTTGACTCCATGGAAGATTTTCCACTCGAGCAGTCTCGTGACGATACTCTATGCTTTGCCTTTGACCAAGTGATACAAATTGATGGTCACATGGTGCGCCCTGACGCAGCGCTAACGTATCCACATTTTTCATTGCGCAGGGACAGATTATATAGAGTGAGTCGTGACACTCAAGCATATGACGTAATAACCCAATTGTTAGTCCCGAAAAGCCGTCGGGAAATGATTTTCCAGGCGGATCATTATAACCCGATGGCTGGTCACATGGGATATGATAAAACACTAATCCGGATAATGGCTCGATTCTATTGGCCGCTGGTGTGCGTCTTGTCCCGAATGCCAGTTAGTTAACCAACCGGCCATCCCGAGAGCGCCGTTGCGCCCGTTACCGCTGATTGAGGTCCCATTTGAACGCATTGGGATGGACCTCATCGGGCCATTTCACCGGAGCGCACGTGGATATCGCTTTGTGTTGTGGATTATGCAACGCGATATCCAGAGGCAGTGCCGCTGCACACCATCTCTGCAAAGAGTGTGGCGCAGGCACTGTTTCAAGTTATCTCCCGGGTTGGGATCCCGAAAGAGTTCCTGACTGACCAAGGCACCCAATTTATGTCACGAACACTGAGAGAGCTGTACGGATTATTAGGCATCAAGTCTATTCGAACCAGTATTTACCATCCTCAAACTGACGGCCTCGTTGAGCGCCTGAATAAGACTTTGAAGTCCATGATCCGTAAGTTTGCAGTGCGCAAGGTACCCCAGGCCTCCACGAGATTTTCTCCCTTTGAGCTGCTGTTTGGCAGAAAACCACGCGGGGTTTTGGACCTGGTTAAGGAAAGCTGGGAGGAGGGTCCGAGCCCAAGTAAAAACGAAGTTCAGTACGTCCTGGACCTGAGAGCAAAACTCCACACACTAGGACAGTTATCACGCAAGAATTTGTTCCGGGCCCAGGAACGTCAGCAGCGGCTGTACAACAGAGGATCCAAGTTAAGGCAATTTTCACCGGGAGATAAAGTGTTTGTATTGCTCCTATCTTCCAACACCAAATTACTCGCCAAGTGGCAAGGATCCTTTGTGGTCACACGACGAGTGGGTGACGTTGACTATGAGCTTGTGCGATCTGACAGGGGAGGGGCGACACAGATTTATCACCTCAACCTCCTTAAAGCTTGGAGAGAGGCTGAGTCTGTCTCCCTGGTGACGGCAATTGCAGAGAGAGATGAGTTGGGGTTGGAGGTACCAAAATCGGCCGATCCTGTGACGCTCGTTTGTGAAAACCATCTCTCACCGTCCCAGAGAGCAGACATTGCCAAGTTGCAGCAGCGTTATGCTGATGTGTTCTCCCCCCTGCCAGGGCCCACAAGCCTTATTCAACACCATGTTGAGACTCACCCTGGCGTGACAGTGCGTTCACGGCCCTATCGGCTACATAAGCATAAGAGAAAAGTGATTCAGGCTGAATGGGAAGCCATGTTGAAGATGGGTGTAATATAAGAGTCCCACAGTGCATGGTGTAGCCCCATCGTTCTTGTAGTCAAGAAAGATGGGTCTATCCGGTTCTGTGTGGACTATTGCAAGGTGAATGATGTTTCACAGTTTGATGCCTATCCGATGCCCCGTGTTGACGAACTCCTGGATCGCCTGGGCACTGCTCGCTTTTTCACAACGCTGGATTCGACCAAGGACTACTGGCAGATTCCCCTGTCTCCTGGGTCCAAGGTGAAAACGGCCCTCTCCACTCCGTACGGTTTGTACCAATTTGTCACACTTCCGTTTGAGTTGTTCGGGGCCCCAGCCACATTTCAACGCCTCATGGACCGGGTGCTGCAGCCGCATGCTGCATATGCTGCCGCCTACCTGGATGACGTTATCATCCACAGCAACACCTGGGCGGAGCATGTGCAGCAGGTGGCCGCAGTGCTCGAGTCAGGCGAGGCAGGCGGGGCTCACGGCCAACCCGAAGAAGTGTGCAGTTGGACGGAGGGAGGTACGGTATCTGGGGTACCACTTGGGCGGCGGGCAGGTGCGTCCACAGGTAGATAAGACAGCAGCGATTGCAGCCTGCCCAATGCCTAAAACAAAAAAAGAGGTGCGGCGGTTTTTAACCGACCTCACCCGAAAGGGTGCCTCAGATCCGGTCCGGTGGACGGAGCAGTGCCAGGTGTCACTTGAGAGGGTAAAGCAGGCCCTCTGTGGGGAGCCCCTTCTCCACACACCTAACTTCTCTCTCCCTTTTGTCCTGCAGACTGATGCGTTGGGCAGAGGGCTGGGGGCCGTTCTGTCCCAGCAGGTGCGAGGCGTCGACCGCCCAGCCGTAAGCTGTCCGAGAGGGAGGCAGGTACAGCACGGTGGAGAGGGAGTGCCTGGCCATCGGGTGGGTGGTCGGTGCTCTGCGGTACTACCTGCTGGGGCGCCCATTCACCCTCTGCTCGGACCACGCTCCCCTCCAGTGGCTCCACCGCATGAAGGATGCCAACGCCCGGATCACACGGTGGTATCTGGCGTTGCAGCCGTTTAAGTTCACTGTGGTCCATAGGCCGGGGGCACAGATGGCTGTGGCCGACTTCCTTTCCCGCTCCCTTGGGGAGGCGGGGGGGGGGGAGTGGGTTAGGCCGGACGGCTCCCCGGCCTAAGTCGGGTGGTGGAGGCATGTGGACGGGGGCGTGGTGCATCAGCTGCAGGAGAGAGGTGTGGGGAGGGCCCAGGAGAGCAGCGCCAGGTGAGCGTGATTGGCACACCGGTACCCAACTGGATAATCACTCTTGCCCTCTTTTCCCAACTCAGTAGCGTGCTGGACGAGAGGAGGAGGCAGGATGTAAAGAACGGAAAGACAAGCACGCGGCAGACGGCAGCAAGGACGCCTGCGAACGGCTGCAGCGTGACACTGTTTCGTATTTCAATAAAAGAATCCGTTATAAATAAGCTTTGATCTCTACAGTGGCAGCGAGCTTGTCACAATAACATAATGCCAATATTCCGGAACCCTCAAACAAAATAGAACTTGACAACATTAGAGAATTTGCCAACATTCCATAACAAGACAACATTCCGGAACATCCAACCATTCTAGAACTTGACAACATTCTAGAACTCACCAACATTCTAACACATGCCAACATTCTATAACATGACAACATTCCGGAACTTCCTAACATTCTAGAACTGGCAAACATTCTATAACTTACCAATGTTCTAAAACATGACAATATTCTACATTATGCCAATTTTGTGGAACATTACAAGATTCCAGAATGTCCAAACATTTTAGAACTTGACAACATTCCGGACCTTTCAATATTGCAGAAAAAATAAAAGATTCCAGAATGTCCAAACATTTTAGAACTTGACAACATTCCGTAACATCCAACTATTTTAGAACTTGACAACATTCTAGAACCCACCAATATTCTAGCACTTGTCAACATTCCAGAACATAACATAATGCCAATATTCCGGAACCCTCAAACAAAATAGAACTTGACAACATTAGAGAATTTGCCAACATTCCATAACACGACAACATTCTGGAACTTCCTAACATTCTAGAACTGGTAAACATGCTAGAACTTGCTAACATTCCGGAACATGACAATATTCTACATTATGTCAATATTGTGGGAAATTACAACACTACAGAAAGTCCAAACATTTTAGAACTTGCCAACATTCCAGAACTTCCAATATTGCGGAAAATTACAAGATTCCAGAATGTCCAAACATTTTAGAACTTGACAACATTAGAGAATTCGGAAACATTCCATGACATGACAACATTCCGGAACTTCCTAACATTCTAGAACTGGCAAACATTTTAGAACTTGACAACATTCCGGAACATCCAACCATTCTAGAACGTGACAACATTCTAGAACTCACCAACATTCTAACACATGCCAACATTCCGGAACATAACATTATGCCAAAATTCTAGAACTTTCAAACATTCTAGAACTTGCCAACATTCCATAACATGACAAAATTCTGGAACTCCCTAACATTTTAGAACTGGGAAACATTCTAGAACTTACCAATATTCTGAAACATGACAATATTCTACATTATGCCAATTTTGTGGAAAATCACAAGATTCCAGAATATCCAAACATTTTAAACTTGACATCATTCCGGACCTTTCAATATTGCGGAAAATTACAAGATTCCAGAATGTCCAAACATTTTAGAACTTGAAAACCTTCTGGAACATCCAACCATTCTAGAACATGACAACATCCTAGAACTCACCAACATTCTAACACATGCCAACATTCTGGAACATAACATAATGCCAAAATTCTAGAACTCTCAAACATTTTAGAACTTGCCAACATTCCATAACATAACAACATTCCAGAACTTCCTAACATTCTAGAACTGGCAAACATGCTAGAACTTGCCAACATTCTGGAACATGACAATATTCTACATTATGTCAATTTTGTGGAAAATTACAAGATTCCAGAATGTCCAAACATTTTAGAACTTGACAACATTCCTGAACATCCAACTATTCTAGGATTTGAGAACATTCTAGAACTCACCAATATTCTAGCACTTGTCAACATTCTGGAACCCTCAAACCCTCTTTTTTAATATTTAGGCTATTGTATGTATGTTTGGCACTTAAATTGATGGACTTTGAATTATGTTTATGATGCAGCAATGTTAAAAATGTATTCCACTGTTTTAATGTGAACTTGAAATGTCCCAATAAAATATTATTTAATCATATGTACTTTCGTTTTGTTGAATAATTTCATGTTTAATAACAAATTCATCGTATAATACTAAGGTTAATGTTTATTAATTAATGCTAATTTTGCTCTCAAACCAACATTTTGATAACCCACTTCTTTGGTAACATTAACCCAACAACATGACTGTGTTTTAGCCCATTTATTAGTTAATATAACCCAACAACATGGTTATATTTTAGCCCATTTATTGGGTAACATTAACCTAACAGCAGAGTAATTTTTAACCCATTTTTGGGTAAACAGTCTCAACCCAACATGCTGGGTCAAGCCCATAACCCAACCCTGTTGGTCTAAAACAACCCAGCATTGGCCAGGTCCAACTTTGGACCAACGTTGGGTTACCCAAATAACCCAAACCTGGTTATTTTCAACCCAGCAGTTTGAAGAGAGTTTTTTTTAACGTGAGTAGCGTTAGTGTCGGTTCTCCTAAATGGTGTGGTGAATGGTGAAAATGCAGATTTTGCCCTTGTGTGGGCTGAAATAGCTCAGCTGGTTCGATCCTGGGTTTCGGCAACAAACAACGCTGTCTGGACTGTGGAGATGCCGCGCTTGTGTCAGGTACTGCAGAACAGTCATGTGGCGCTCACCCTAGTGCAACCTCTATATGGCCACAATGGCCTAATGAGGAAAAACTTGCATTGTGTAGGCCTCTTCATCTTGTGCTACAGCAACTTTATACAGAAACCATGGTATTTTGGGAACCACAGTCCGATTGGGGTTGACTGGCTGGTTACTTACTATTGTTAAAAAGTGTCATCTGAGCCACACTGCAACTGGCCTAGATGGTTGCTTTTAAAAGACTTTGAAGTACAAGCCACAAGAGCAATATGGGATACATGCTCAACTCGTCCACTGGGTAGATGCCAGATTTGAGCAAAAACAAATTTAAATCAAATCAAATAAATTTTATTTGTATAGCCCAAAGTCACAAAGTACATTTGCCTCAGAGGGCTTTACAATCTGTACAGAGAGTGACACCCTCTGTCCTTAGACCCTCGGTTTGAGTGAGGAAAACCTTGACCACCAAAAAACCATTTGACAGGGAAAAAGGGTTTTTTGTGGTCACCTCAGGAAGAGCCACGGAGGAGGGATCACTCTCCCAGGACGGACAGACGTGCAATGGATGTCACGTGTACAGGACAGATCAACACAAACACAAACAGCAATAATGAGTAATAATATGTATAGTGAACGTCATGCAGGATCACAGCAGCAACCACGATCCACGTGAACCTACTGGACAACAGAGCACAGAAACTCCGGGGAAGTTTGGTTAGTAACATGCATAATGTTACTATCTTCAACCAATACCGTGCCTGGCTAGGCATAACCCTGGGGGGAGCGGGAGTCCCCCGGCAGTCTAATCCTATGGCAGCTTAATTAAGGGATGACCTGAGCCAGCCCTAACTATATGCTTTATCAAAAAGGAAAGTCTTAAGTCTGCTAAGTGTTGACCATGTCTGCCTCTCGAATTCAGAATGGTAGTTTGTCCTACAGAAGAGGAGCCTGATAGCTGAAAGCTCTGGCTCCCAATCTACTTTTGGAGACTATAGGAACCACAAGGAACCCAGCATACTGAGAGCGCAGTATTCTAGAGGGGTAGTAAGGTACTATAAGCTCTTTTAGATATGATGGTGCCTGACCATAAAGAGCTTTGTAAGTAAGGAGAAGAAATTTAAATTCTATTCTAGATTTATTAGGTAGCCAATGCAAGGAAGCCAAAATGGGAGAGATGTGATCTAAGATCTTGGTTCCTGTCAGAACACGTGCAACAGCATTCTCAATTAACTGCAAAGTCCTAAGAGACTTATTAGAGCAGCCTGATAACAAAGAGTTACAATAGTCCAGCAACTAACAAATGCGTGGACTAGTTTTTCTGCATCCACTTGAAAGACAATGCGTCTGATTTTAGCGATGTTACGTAAGTGGAAGAATGCAGTCCTCGAAATTTGTTTTATGTGGAAGTTAAAGGACAAATCCTGATCAAAAACAACTCCAAGATTCTTTACAGTGGAGCCGGAGGCCAGGGTGATCGCATCTAAAGTAACTAATTCTCTAGAAAGAGAGTTTCTGAGGTATTTGGGTCCTATTACAAGAACTTCAGTTTTATCTGAAATTAACATTTTAAAAAAAATGTAGGTCATCCAACTTTTTATATCCTTAAGGCATGTTAAATGGCATGGCAAATATAATTGGGTGTCGTCAGCATAACAATGAAAATTGATAGAGTGATTCCTAATAATGTTCCCTAAAGGAAGCTTATATAATCTAAATAGAAGTGGTCCAAGTACAGAAGCTTGTGGGACTCCATGACAAACTTTGGTATGCATGGAGGATTCATCATTGATGTGAACAAACTGAAATCGATCTAAGAAATACGTCTTAAACCAGCTTAGGGCAGTTCCTTTGATGCCAATTTGATGTTTCAGTCTCTGTTAAAGAATTTGATAGTCAATGGTGTCAAATGCGGCACTAAGATCTAACAGGACAAGTACAGAGATGTGTCCTTTGTCTGATGCCATTAGGAGGTCATTTGTAACTTTGACTAATGCGGTCTCTGTGCTATGATGCACTCTAAATCCTGACTGGAAATCGTCAAATAGACTATTGTTATAGAGAAAGTCACACAGCTGATTAGCTACAGCTTTCTCAAGTATCTTAGACAGAAAGGGAAGGTTTGATATTGGTCTGTAGTTGGCTAAGACCTCTGGGTCTAGAATGTGTTACGAGAATTTTTTAAGAAGAACCTTTGAATAAGGAGGACTGGATTCAGAGAATCAAAGTTTAAGTTGAATTTAATATTCTTGTACAAGAATGAGCATTTAACAGTGCAACACACAAGAGGGTTACAGAGAAAAGGCTCCCTGTGGAGCTCTGTCAGGTGTTTCTTAAACAATTCTTTCTCAAAATGGGCTGTCTTAAACGTCTACCCACTTACAATTTCCTTTTTTGATTTTCCCCTTAGTAATGAACATTAGGTTTCTTGTCCAAAATGACACTTCCCTTAGTCTGTCTCTCTTGTCCTTGAACATTTTTTAATTACCTTTCCCTGGCAGCTTCAACAAACACATGCTAGATAAGGGAAGTACATGAGATATGCAATAGACAAAACACACACACTCCCTCTAAGAGTTAAAACATCTGCAGCCTGGTACAATCCAAATTTTTCCCCCTTTGTACTATTAAAAAAAGGGTACAAAATATAATGATTACAAGAATAAAAATTAATCAGTGTTAGTAGTTGATTCATATAATCATGATGATGTTGAAGCGAAAAACCTGTCTGGCAGTTCTTTAGCATTCTTATTGTTTCATACTGTTACTTTCTAGACAGGAAAATTCTGTTCCCCATCTCCCAAACATACCTTCTATCCATTTTGTGATTGGATCTGTAATACCTGAATTGTCTGACAGCTCCTCTGACAGTGATGTCAGTCCTTCCAGTGCCTTCGTGATACTGCCATCAGGTGCTGTGTTATTTGGGATAAAGGTACAACTAATCTGTTCTGCCAGGCCATCAGACTAGTTTTATCTAATTGTTCATGGATGCCATTGAATCCATCACAAGTGTAATTAATGAAGCATTGTTGGTTGTAATAGATGTAATTTATCCAATCCACATTTTTATTTATTGTAACCCACAAGGTAAAGAATGATTCAAAACCTGCTCCCACCTGGTTTCTAGCTTTAAACTCATCTGGGACCCCTCCAGGAACGCCGAAAAATCAATATAGACTCTAGAATCAAATGAAGTGGTTATTATCTTGTCCAATCCAATCTCTGGGTTTCACAGGTGTCTCTTGGTCGTGGACCGGCTCTGTTGGTGAGAGAACTGTAGACATAGTTTCTTTGTTTTTTAACATTTTGCTCATGTAATCTACAATTGTTTCTGTCCATTCTGTGTCATCTCCTTTGAAGTTAATCAAAGGTACTCTGTAAGGTCCTCCATACAAAATTTCAAAAGGTGACAGTCCTGTATTATTAGGTTGCATGTGCAGACTTAGCATTACTACTGGCTGTTACGTGTGGCCAGGAAGAACTGTGTATGGGTGTGTGGTTATTTCTCCCCACCCCCTTTTTTTTCTCCCTTTTCTCTCTCTCTATTTTTCCCCTGCAGGTGATCCAGTGAGAAGGTGAGGCTCTGGTTTCCCCATGCCCGGAGCCGTTTGGGTTTTGTTATTTTAGCTTTGGTTCGGGGGTTCCTTGGTAGTCCTGTTTTCGGCCTTTTCCTTTTCATTTAGGTAGTGGGTTTTTGGTAGGTTTAGTTTGGGAGTGGATGCTGGGTACGACGGCCGTTGGCTGGCTCAGTGTTCTCTCTCTCGTTTTGTTTGTTTTGGCCAGGAACCCCCAACCCTTTTGTTTTGTTGTTTTCTTGGGGAAATATTTTGGTTGTTTTTGAATTAATAAAAAAAATATTATTGGTTTGGTGAAAACTTTTGTCTTTATGTTCTTTCAATATGTTTCGGGCCTTGCGAGCCCTTGAGGTCCGTAACATATTTGGGGGCTCGTCCATTTCGAGTTGGTCTTCAGCTTTTTGTTGATTCCAACTGAGTGCCGTGTCTATAAGTGGTGCATTGTATCCGGTTGACTTTGTGGTGCCTTTGTTGTCGCGACACATGTTTTTTTTGGCTTGTGTTTGGCCTTTGCTTTTGCAATGTGTGTTTACAGGCAAAGCCCAGAATACCTAGCGTCTTTGCCATCTGATTTAAGTTTGAATTATGATCGTGTCAAGGAAGTGGTGCTTAAAGCATACGAGTTGGTGCCCGAGGCATATCGCCAGAGGTTCCGTCGTTTTAAGAAGTCTGATGAACAGACATACGTAAAATTCAGCCATGAGAAGGAAGTGTTGTTGGATCGTTGGTGTCGTGCTCTGGATGTTGCTGATTTTGCTGCTCTGCGGGAGTTGGTGTTGTTGGAGGATTTAAAAAATTGTTTGCCTGACCAAATTGTGACCCACATTAATGATCGTAAAGTGTTGAAAGTCTCTGAGGCAGCAGTGCTCGCTGACGAGTATGTCCTCACGCATAGGCCGCAGTCCTCTGGGGACCGTAGCTTCTCTGCACCCAGGGCTCCTGTGGTCCAGAAAGTAAATGGCGATGCCAGTGCAAAGCCTGATGTTAGGGAGAGTGCTGGAGTTAAGGAAAGTGATAGGGTTTGTTTCTTTTGCAAGAAGTGTGGACATACAGTTAATTATTGTTTTGCTTTAAACAAAAGAGGCAAGTCTCCTAAGGCTGTTAATTTGTTAAAAACTGAGAGCTCGTTGAGTCAGTCCTATAGTGCTCCCACTCCGTCTGTCTCACGCTTCCCTCCTGAGCAGTCTCCACGGCAGCTTGACGATGTGTTTTTACCTTTCGTCATGAAGGGGGCGGTCTCACTGACGTCTGATAGGCTGAGAGTGCTTTGGCGCTGTCCGGTGCTGATCTGCTTGATGCATCTGAGGATGTGGATTTTGATGGTGACATTGTTCTGTCCAGCGCTGTTGTTCACAGGCGTTTGAAGAATTCTGAACTGTTGGCTAATCTTGATGGTTGCTTTTCGCATCTGTCGCCATCTCAGAGGGAGGATGTGGTCCGTTTGATTTCTTCTCATATGTCATTGTTTTCTGATGTGCCTTCCCAGACCCATGTGCTGCAACATGATGTTGATGTCGGTGATTCGATCCCGATTAAGCAACATGCGTACAGAGTAAACCCAGACAAACGTGTGCGCTTGCAGAAGCAGGTAGATTACATGTTGGGACATGGCATTGCTGAACCCAGCTGTAGTCCCTGGAGTTCCCCTTCCCTGCTGGCTGTTAAATCGGATAGTTTGGACCGGTTCTGTACAGACTTTAGGAAAGTGAATGGTGTCACTAAGCCAGATTGCTATCCTCTTCCCCGAGTTGAGGATTGTGTGGATCATGTTGGCGGTGCCAGATATGTGACAAAACTTGACCTGTTGAAAGGATACTGGCAGGTGCCGTTGACTCCTCGGGCAAAAGAAATTTCCGCTTTTGTGACTCCTGATGCTTTCCTTCAGTACACAGTAATGCCGTTCGGTATGCGCAATGCACCAGCGACCTTCCAACGTCTTGTGAATATTGTGTTGTCGGGTCTCTCTGGTTGTGAAGCATATTTGGATGATATTGTTGTGTATTCCGGGTCTTGGGGCGAGCACATTCAACAACTGTACATGGTGTTCGGGCGTTTGCGTGATGCCAATTTAACTTTAAATCTCGCTAAGTGTGAGTTTGGCCAGGCGACAGTGACCTACTTGGGCAAGATGGTTGGTCGAGGCCAAGTAAGACCCGTGCACACCAAGGTGGAAGCTATGCTTTCTTTTCCTGTCCCTAGTTCATGGCGGGAACTGCGCCGTTTTCTTGGGATGGCTGGCTACTACCGTAGTTTTTGTAAAAACTTTTCTGCGGTGGCTGCTCCCCTCACAGACCTGTTGAGTCCGAAGGTGTGTTTTCACTGGTCTGAGGGTTGTTAGCGTGCTTTTGAATGCATTAAAGCTTTGATGAGTACTGCTCCGGTCCTGTCTGCCCCTGTGTTTGACCGTCCTTTTAAGTTGTCTGTCGATGCCAGTGATGCGGGTGCAGGTGCTGTTTTGCTCCAGGAGGGCATGGATGGGGTTGAACATCCCATCTCATACTTCTCCAAAAAGTTTAACAAGCACCAGCGGGCATACTCTACCATTGAGAAAGAGGCGTTGGCCTTGATCCTGGCTCTAAGACACTTCGAGGTTTATGTGGGTTCTGCAAACTCACCAACAGTTGTGTACACGGATCACAATCCTTTAATTTTTGTAAATCAGATGCAGAACACTAACCGGAGGTTGATGCGCTGGGCGCTTTTCCTGCAGTCCTGGAACATTGTTATTAACCCTTGTGCTCCCCTTGGTACATTTTATGCACTTTTCACTTGAAAAAACTCTATAATTTTGCCTGTGTTAATGCTACTGAGACAAAACTTTCTACGGTTGTGGGTTTTTTATCCAATTTTAAAATTCCAAACTTAGATTTAATAACAGGGCTATGGTACACTGTGTAGAAACGAAAGTTACTCTGGGTTCCCTCAAAACATTTTTTTGTTACAGTCAGTCTCCGCTCCGCCCACTCCAGCCTCCCGGATTCCCGCCCTGTGTCTGTCACGCCCTAATTACCGGCGTATTTAAACCCCCTGTCTCTCATTCACAGTTGCCAGATTGTTAGTGTACTATGCGACCTACTCTCCAGCGATTTCCTTGTGTGCCTTTCGGTTTTGACCCTCGCCTGTTTTTGGACCCTGATCTTGCCTTCCCCTTTTGGATTATCTGCCTGCTTCACCTGATTGACTTCCCGTGTACCGAACCTTTGCCTGAATACTGGTTACCTGCTGAATCCGCCTCCCGAGTCCTGCACTTGAGTCCTGTCTCCGTGCCTTGTAATAGAACAATCTGGCCAGCCATGGACTCAGCAGACTCGGACGCTGTGCACGCCGCTGTCCGGGCCCAGGGCTCCCGGATTCATCACCAGGGGGAACAGCTGTCTGCCGTTTGTGTGGTGGTTAACGAACTCAAGGACCACCAACAGAGTTTCCAGGCCTCGGTCGGAAGTGAGGTAGGGCAGCTGAAGGCCCAGATCCAGCAGCTGGTGACTCGCCTGGAGGGTCTTTCCGTGCTTCCACCTCCGGCGTCAACCCCCGCTGTTCCAACTCCTGCTCCCGCTCCATACTCTCCGGTGGTCTCGGTTGCTCCAGCTGCTCCTCTGGCTCGACCGGATCGTTTCTCCGGTGAGGCGGGCAAGTGTCGGTCATTTCTAGTTCAGTGTGGCCTTCACTTTGAACTACACGCCGGGAGTTTCCCCACCGAGCGGGCTAAGGTGGCTTTCATTGTCACTCATCTGTCGGGCAGAGCGGAGGCCTGGGCCACAGCAGAATGGGCGCGGGACTCTCCCATCTGCTACTCTCAGAGTGCATTCACGGACGCTCTGAGCAAGATCTTTGACTCTACCGCTCCCAGCCGGGAGGCGGCCCAGGCGCTGCTGTCGCTACGGCAAGGCAGACGTCGCGTAGCGGACTACGCCATCGAGTTTCGCACCCTAGCGGCCGACAGCGGGTGGAACTCGGCCTCGTTGTTCGACGCTTTCCTTCATGGTCTCTCCGCCTCCATTAAAGACCTTCTTGTCCCTCTGGACCTCCCCTCCGACCTCGACTCGTTAATCGCCCTCGCCATTCGCACCGACAACAGGCTGATGGAGAGGGAGAAGGATAGGGGCCGGCGTGCCGTGGTCTCTCCCGGGCACCCGACGCCATTTTCGGGTCGCTCGCCACAGCGCTCCAGCGCTGCAGCGCCACCACCAGCTTCGGAGGAGCCCATGCAGCTGGGTCGAGCCCGGCTCTCTCCAGAGGAGCGACAGCGACGCCTACGGGAGGGCAGGTGCATCTACTGTGGGGTGTCGGGACATTTTCTCGCGTCTTGTCCAGTAAAAGGCAGGGCTCACCAGTGAGGAGAGCACTGGTGAGCCAAATAACGTCTTCCAGTGATCTCTCCCGACCGCTCCTCTCTACAGAACTTGTCACCTGCGAGCAGAGGGCTGCTCATCCGGCATTAGTGGATTCTGGCGCAGACGCAAATCTCATGGACCAACAGGTGGCGGAGCGTCTGGGCCTTGAAGCCGTTCCCCTGTCCGAGACGCTGGAAGCCACCGCCCTCGATGGTCGCCTTCTGTGCCGGGTGTCTCATCGCACCCAACCTGTCCGGCTCAACATAAA
Source organism: Collichthys lucidus (assembly GCA_004119915.2). NCBI lineage: Eukaryota > Metazoa > Chordata > Actinopteri > Sciaenidae > Collichthys > Collichthys lucidus. Next base: position 25,578,867 of record CM014098.1, read on the forward strand.
TGGTAACCATTCAGAACTCATCAGCTTTCACATCTTCCGGTCGTCTCTGCACCCGCTAATTCTGGGGTTACCTTGGCTTATTAAGCACAATCCTCACATTGATTGGTCTACGGGCAGAGTGTTGAAATGGGGAAAGGATTGTTGTTTCACCTGTTCTCCATCCGTCTGTGCTGTCAAGTCTGTAGCAGGTTCAGATGCCTTAGCACCAGATGCCACCTCTTTGTCCGGTTATGACCACAGTGAGCCTCCGGACTTGACCGGTGTTCCCGGCAGCTACCACGACCTGCACGACGTTTTCAGCAAGACTCGGGCTATGTCTCTGCCTCCTCACCGTTCATATGACTGCAGCATTGATCTCCTTCCAGGGACCTCTCCACCCAAAGGTCGTTTGTACTCTCTCTCTCCGCCAGAGAGGGAGGCCATGCAGCAGTACATCGACTCCTCATTGGAGGCTGGTATCATCCGTCCATCTTCCTCCCCTGCTGGTGCTGGCTTCTTCTTTGTGGAAAAGAAAGATAAATCTCTCCGACCCTGCATCGACTATCGCGGCCTGAATAACATCACCATAAAGAATAGGTACCCCCTCCCTTTAATCTCCTCGGCATTCGAACTCTTGAAGGGTGCTAAGATTTTTTCTAAGCTGGATCTTAGAAACGCCTACCACCTAGTGAGGATCAGGGAGGGGGATGAGTGGAAGACAGCATTTAATACTCCTTGTGGACACTATGAGTATCTGGTCATGCCTTTTGGTCTAACTAATGCCCCAGCTGTCTTCCAGGCTATGGTCAACGATGTCTTGCGGGATATGTTGAATCTGTATGTTTTTGTGTACCTGGATGACATTCTGATTTTTTCCCCGGACGAGACAACACATATTCAACATGTGCGGTCGGTACTGCAGCGCCTTCTCTATCACAAGTTGTTCGTGAAGGCAGAGAAGTGTGAGTTCCATGTGACGACCGTCTCCTTCCTGGGCTTCATCATTTCCACTGACCATATCCAGATGGACCCAGAGAAGGTTAGTGCTGTAGCCAAGTGGCCGACCCCTTCAAATCACAAGATGGTGCAGCGTTTCCTGGGGTTTGCAAATTTTTACAGGAAGTTCATTAGGAACTTTAGTGCGGTGGCAGCCCCTTTGCATGCTCTAACTTCTCCCCATGCCAGGTTCCAGTGGTCCTCTCAGGCTGAGTCTGCCTTTCAGAGGCTTAAAGACCGGTTCACTTCAGCTCCGATTCTCGCCCTCCCTGACCCACATCTCCAGTGCATTGTGGAAGTGGACGCCTCAGATCTGGGTATCGGGGCTGTGCTTTCTCAGCGGTCGACTGCTGATGGCAAGCTCCATCCCTGTGCTTTTCTTTCTCGGAAACTTTCCCCAGCGGAGAGGAATTACGACGTGGGTGACCGGGAACTGCTGGCCGTAAAGGTGGCGTTGGAGGAGTGGCGACACTGGCTGGAGGGAGCTGAGCAGCCGTTTCTGGTATGGACCGATCACAAGAATTTAGAGTACATCAGAACAGCGAAGCGCCTCAATTCCAGACAAGCCAGGTGGGCGCTCTTCTTTAACAGGTTCAACTTCACTCTATCATACCGTCCAGGTTCAAAGAATGTTAAACCTGACGCCCTTTCCAGGATGTTTGATCCAGACTCCAGTCCTAAGACACCCTCCACAATTCTCCCTTCTTCCTGTGTAGTGGGAGCAGTCACGTGGGCTATTGAGAGGAGAGTGAGGGAAGCCTCTGCTAACACCCCTGCTCCGGCAGGTTGTCCACAGGGCCGTCTTTTTGTGCCTGTTCCATTGCGTCCTCAGGTGATCCATTGGGCCCATACGTCACGAGTCGCCTGCCATCCGGGAACTGCTCGGACCATCTTTGTAATCAGACAGCGTTTCTGGTGGTCAGCTATGGAGAAGGAGGTGAGGGAGTATGTGGCTGCCTGTCCGGTTTGTGCAAGGAACAAGGTCTCCCGGCAACCCCCAGCGGGCCTTCTGCAACCTCTCCCTGTGCCCCACCGCCCCTGGTCTGACATCTCGTTGGACTTCGTCACAGGTTTGCCCCCATCTGAGGGTAACACTGCGATTCTTACCATTGTGGACCGGTTCTCCAAGATGGTACACTTTGTGCCCCTTTCCAAACTACCCTCTGCCAGAGAAACGGCAGAGATCTTGTTGCATCAGGTGTGTCGTCTTCATGGTTTTCCCAGGGATGTGGTGTCGGATCGCGGTCCACAGTTTGTGTCTCGGTTTTGGAAGGCGTTTTGCTCTCTCATAGGGGCCACTGTCAGCCTGTCCTCTGGGTTCCACCCTCAGTCTAACGGACAGACTGAGAGGCTCAATCAAGAGTTGGAGACGGGTCTTCGCTGCCTTGTCTCCCAGAACCAGAGATCTTGGAGCAAGCACCTCATATGGGTGGAGTATGCACACAACACACTTCCTAGCTTCTCTTCTGGTCTCTCTCCCTTCCAGTGTGCATACGGTTACCAGCCGCCATTGTTCCCAGAGTCTGAGGTGGAGGTGGGGGTGCCATCTGCCCAGGTTTTCATCCGCCGCTGCAAGAAGATCTGGGCTGGGGCCCGCCACATACTACTCCGTAGCGCCGCTCGAAGCAAGAGGGTGGCAGATCGTCGCCGGACTCCAGCTCCTTCATATCGACCGGGAGACCAGGTTTGGCTATCGACGCGGGACCTGCCACTTAGGGTGGAGAGCCGGAAAACTGGCTCCTCGGTTTGTTGGACCCTTCCCCGTCTCCAAGGTCATCAACCCTGCCGCAGTTCGCCTTCGGCTCCCCAGGTCCATGAAGGTCCATCCCACATTCCATGTCAGCCGCCTGAAACCAGTTAAGGAGAGTCCTCTGGTCCCAGCCTCCAGACCCCCGCCACCCCCCCGAGTCGTTGACGGAGGTCTGGTGTACACGGTTAAGCGACTGCTGGCGGCGCGAAGGAGGGGCCGGGGATATCAGTATCTGGTGGACTGGGAGGGGTACGGTCCAGAGGAGCGGTCATGGGTGCCGGCCAGCTACATTGTCGATCCGACCCTCATCAAAGACTTCCACCAGCGTCATCCGGATCTTCCTGGGACTTCCGGTGCCGTCCCTTGAGGGGGGGGCACTGTTACAGTCAGTCTCCGCTCCGCCCACTCCAGCCTCCCGGATTCCCGCCCTGTGTCTGTCACGCCCTAATTACCGGCGTATTTAAACCCCCTGTCTCTCATTCACAGTTGCCAGATTGTTAGTGTACTATGCGACCTACTCTCCAGCGATTTCCTTGTGTGCCTTTCGGTTTTGACCCTCGCCTGTTTTTGGACCCTGATCTTGCCTTCCCCTTTTGGATTATCTGCCTGCTTCACCTGATTGACTTCCCGTGTACCGAACCTTTGCCTGAATACTGGTTACCTGCTGAATCCGCCTCCCGAGTCCTGCACTTGAGTCCTGTCTCCGTGCCTTGTAATATTTTTGTATGATTGACTCCCATTATAACATTCACATTTCATCCTACTCTAATTTTAGCATAAAACAATGTTGTACGTATGACAACCTTTTCAATCGAAGCTTTTGACTTGAAAAAAATAAATAAATCCATTATCCATCATTTCACGTCATTTTCCACTATATGGCTGGGGGCTCCATTCCATACTGTTTCATTGAGATCTTTTTCTGTTGCATTTCCGACTATTGCTTGGCAATAAAACGCATAATTACAACTAAAATGGTCTGGGTGTGTTGGTATTGATGTAAAAGTGTGGTATGAATGTGTGTATTGAGAATATTATTTGTGTGTGTGTGTGTGTGTGCACAGAGAAGAAGACGAAGTGTGTGCACAGGGAAAATGAGTCTTTTTTTTGCTCACCACATTTTGCACATTCCCATCTCTCTCCCTCTCTTTCTTATGCCCACAGACCCTCACGCCCCCAGCACACACACACACACACACACACACGCGCGCACACACACACACACACACACACACACACACACACACAGCCCCATACAAAAATACAAAAACAAAAAACAAAACAAAAGAGCGAAAGGCTCTCATCAATCGAAATCAAAAGGTTTCAATCAAAATCATAAGGTTAAAAGGTCAAAGAAGCACTCAACTACCAAAGCAAAGTCTTTTTTTATTTTGGTTTTCAGTGCAGCATGTTTACTCAGGTGCGGTTGCTGCAAACCTATAAATGCATGTAGCTTGCTTGGCTGCTCATTTTCTCAGCAAAAATGAAGAGACGCATGTCACTGAAAGAGGCTCTAAACACTGTCCTGCAGTCCTCTGAGGGCGAGGAGGATACGTCCAGCATTACCAATTCAGGGAATGACTACTCATCAGAGGAGACTTTGCCTGCATTTGAAGATGGGTCGAGCTCAAGGGAGGAGGAGGAGGAGGAGGAGGAGATGGAGGACAAGAGCGCTGGCTGGAATTCGAAAAATGGCAAGCTGATCTGGGCTCCAACCCATAAAGACACTCTGAGGTACGTTCCACCCAAAATTCTGTCCTCAGGGCCCACACTTTATGCTAGGACAAGGATTTCCAGCCCCACAACATCATTTGAGCTGTTCATCACTGAAGAAGTGATTCAGCTCATCCTAAAGAATACAAATCTGGAGGGGAGACGTACTACAGAAAATTGGATGGATGTAAGCAAGGTGGAGATGTGGGCTTTCATCGGCTTGCTATTCCTGGCTGGGCTGTACAGGTCCCGGAATGAGGCGACACAGAGCCTCTGGGCTGAGAACACAGGAAGACTAATTTTTCGTGCCACAATGTCCAGAAAGAGGTTCATGCAAATAAGCACAGTCCTCAGGTTTGATGACCGCCTGTCAAGACCAGCACGTCAAAGGAGGGACAAGCTGGCTGCCATCAGAGAATTGTGGGATATATGGAGCACCCGCCTCCCTCTCCTCTTCACTCCAGGAAGGAATGTATGTGTTGATGAACAGCTGGTCCCTTTTAAGGGCCGCTGTTCCTTCAAACAGTACATTCCAAGCAAACCAGCGAAATATGGTCTCAAAGTCTGGGCGCTGTGCGATGTGGAGACCTCATATGCCTGGAAAATGCAGGTATACACTGGGAGGTCTGCAGGGGCAATGAGAGAGGTGAACCAGGGGATGCGGGTCGCCCTTGAGATGACAGAGGGACTTGAGGGTCGCACTTTGACAGTGGACAACTTTTTTACTTCTTTTCCACTGGCAGAGGAGCTACAAAAGAGGAAGATAACCCTGGTGGGCACCCTGAGAAAAAATAAACCAGAGCTCCCCCCACAGCTTCTTCAGACCAGGCTGAGACCAGTGCTGTCCTCCCTGTTTGCTTTCAGTCGCACCCAGACAGTGGTGTCATACGTTCCAAAGAAGGGAAAGAATGTGCTCCTGCTCAGCACAAAACATAGAGATCCAGCAGTGGAGGAGGGGCCAAAGAGGAAACCGAAAATCATAGTGGACTACAATCACTGCAAAGGTGCAGTCGACAACCTGGATAAGGTATGTGCTATTACACATAAATGATTTACAATTTATTTTGTTGTTACTTAAAACATATAATATTTGTATTCATTTTTTTGTCATTTCTTTTTCTTCTGCAGGTTGTCGGCACATACAGTTGCAGTCGGCGATCCTCCAGGTGGCCGCAGACACTCTTCTGCAATATCCTGAATGTCTCAGCTTTTAATGCATTCATCCTGTATGTAGATGTGAATCCCAGCTGGAATGAGAGGAAACTTTTCAGGCGGCGTCTGTTTCTTGAGGATTTGGGGAAATCCTTAGTGGCCCCATTGATGGCATGCAGACCACGCGTGCCACGGACAGCAGAAGCAGCTGAACTGGTGGCACAGGTCCAAGGCCAAGTGGTAAGAGCTCGCAGCAGCAGAGGGCAGGCCCTCAAAAAAGAGCCGCAGGCAGTGCACATCTTGCAGAAATGAGCGAAAGGTGTACACCCAGTGTGCTAAATGCAAAAAGCATTTTTGCAAAGTCCACCTGACCAGTATCTGCAGCTCCTGCTTTACTGGCTGAATTACCTCAGTGACACAAATGCAAATTTTTTAAATTGTTTAAATTGTTTAAATTGTTCGTCCTCATCTTCATCTTCTCTATTTTGTGATTTTGATAATAAATATGTGGGTTCATGTTCCCAAAATGGCATTAAAGGGTTAAAATTATTTAAGAAATAAATGAAAATTTGATAGTTATGATTAGGACTGAAGTTGGTCAAAAGATTTAATGCAGTGAAAGTGAAAGAAAATATTCACATAATATTTTTATGGCACTTTTTAGACAAAAACATTTTTTGCACAGAAGGGTGATTCACACTCATTTTTTTAATAAACTGACACTGCTCAAAAAATAATAATGCATTCAAATCAATGTTGTTGTCAATTATTGACATATTCAAGGGTCTAATAGTCCTGCCTAAAAAATTACAGTTTGCACTTAGTGTGTAGAAGATATTTCATATTTTGTGTTTTTATCATTCACAGTATGTGGGTTCATGTTCCCAAAATGAAAATAAAGGGTTAAAATTATTTAAGAAATACATGAAAATTTGATAGTTATGAATAGGACTGAAGTTGGTCAAAAGATTTAATGCAGTGAAAGTTGAAAAAAATATGCACATATAATATTTTTATAGCACTTTTTAGAAAAAGAACATTTTTTGCACAGAAGGGTTGTTTGCACTCATTTTTTTAAAAACTGACACTGCTTAAAAAATAATAATGCATTCAAATCAATGTTGTTGTCAATTATTGACATATCCAAGGTTCTAATAGTCCTGGCTAAAAAATTACAGTTTGCACTTAGTGTGTAGAAGATATTTCATATTTTGTGTTTTTATCATTTACAGTATGTGGGTTTATGTTCCCAAAATGACATTAAAGGGTTAAAATTGTTTAAGAAATACATGAAAATTTGATAGTTATGAATAGGACTGAAGTTGGTCAAAAGATTTAATGCAGTGAAAGTTGAAAAAAATATGCACATATAATATTTTTATAGCACTTTTTAGAAAAAGAACACTTTTTGCACAGAAGGGTTGTTTGCACTCATTTTTTTTAAACTGACACTGCTCAAAAAATAATAATGCATTCAAATCAATGTTGTTGTCAATTATTGACATATTCAAGGTTCTAATAGTCCTGGCTAAAAAATTACAGTTTGCACTTAGTGTGTAGAAGATATTTCATATTTTGTGTTTTTATCATTTACAGTATGTGGGTTTATGTTCCTAAATGACATTAAAGGGTTAAAATTATTTAAGAAATACATGAAAATTTGATAGTTATGATTAGGACTGAAGTTGGTCAAAAGATTTAATGCAGTGAAAGTTGAAAAAAAAATGCACATATAATATTTTTATAGCACTTTTTAGAAAAAGAACATTTTTTGCACAGAAGGGTTGTTTGCACTCATTTTTTTTAAAACTGACACTGCTTAAAAAATAATAATGCATTCAAATCAATGTTGTTGTCAATTATTGACATATCCAAGGTTCTAATAATCCTGGCTAAAAAAATTCGGTTTGCACTTAGTGTGTAGAAGATTCTCAAATTTTGAGCTTTTTTATCATGTGGGTTCATGTTACCAAAATGGCATTAAAGGGTTAAAATTATTAAGAAATAAATGAAAATTTGAGAGATTTAGTGCAGTGAAAGTGAAAAAAAATATGCACATATAATATTTTTATAGCACTTTTTAGAAAAAAACATTTTTTGTACTTAACGACCGCTCACACAAACTTTTTTTAGGGGAGCACAAGGGTTAAGCATGTGAAGGGGCGGGATAACATCCTGGCCGACACGTTGTCGCGTTGTTGATGACTTGTGACCATTTTTCCTTCCTCCTTGGTCTCCGTGTCCATCCCCGGCTGTTCACAAGCTCTGGGTGGGGGTGTTACGTGTGGCCAGGAAGAACTGTGTATGGGTGTGTGTTTATTTCTCCCCACCCCCTTTTTTTTCTCCCTTTTCTCTCTCTCTATTTTTCCCCTGCAGGTGATCCAGTGAGAAGGTGAGGCTCTGGTTTCCCCTATTTTAGCTTTGGTTCGGGGGTTTCTTGGTAGTCCTGTTTTCGGCCTTTTCCTTTTCATTTAGGTAGTGGGTTTTAGGTAGGTTTAGTTTGGTAGTGGATGCTGGGTACGACGGCCGTTGGCTGGCTCAGTGTTCTCTCTCTCGTTTTGTTTGTTTTGGCCAGGAACCCCCAACCCTTTTGTTTCGTTGTTTTCTTGGGGAAATATTTTGGTTGTTTTTGAATTAATAAAAAAATTATTATTGGTTTGGTGACAACTTTTGTCTTTATGTTCTTTCAATATGTTTCGGGCCTTGCAAGCCCTTGAGGTCCGTAACACTGGCAAACGGGTTATCCATCCTTTTCTTGTCTCGTCCATGGCTTTCCTAAGTTTAGCCTTGATTGTAAGATTCGCTCTTTCCACTAGTCCTGGGGTCTGTTTCACAAAGCAGGTTCAACAAACTCAAGTCAAATCCTGAACTCTGAGTTGATCTACTCTGAGATAGGAAACTCTGAGTTTTCGGTTTCACAACAGCTGATTTGAGTTAGTTTAATCAACTCAGAGTAGTTTAACCTGGAGTTAAACATGAGCTCCACAGACATATAAAGCCAGCATCAATGGAGCCCAGATTCGATGATTGAACATGGAAACTGACAGAAAGAGGGCAACATTTTTCACCCCAATAGAATTGGAAATATTAATGACTGCATATGGAGAATATGAGCATGTCTTTAGAAAGAAGTGCAACACTGCAGCGGCTGCTAAAGAGAGGGAGAGGGCATGGGAGAGCATTGCTGCTAGGGTCAATGCGTAAGTTTAAATGTAATATTTTGCAATCACAATAACTATTGAAGGGCAAATTGCATGAATGGAGCCTATTAATTTATTTCATGTAGGTGCAATCCGGCGGGGGAGAAGCGCACTTGGCAGCAACTTAAGATGAAATATAAAAACATTGTTAAAACAGGTCAGACATCTGCATGACTTGACTCTGAACTTCTTTGATTCCTTCCATAATGCTCTTTTAACACTCAAAAATGTCTTCTTTATATTGTATTAAACAATGAAGCCTAATAAACTAACCCAGATTTTTATTCAGCCAACAGAAAGAGGGCAGATGCCCGAAAAACAGGTGGTGGCCCAGCAGCCCCACCTCTAACGGAAGGCCTATTGAGGTAGAGTCTTTATGTTACCAAGATTTCTCTTCCCATTGACACTTCTGACCACTGTAGTGGAGTAGAGAGTGACACTGAAGTATTAACACATTCTCAACCTTTGCTCAGAGTGTGGCTGGGCAGCAGCAGGAGACTCCCCTGACCTCAACTGCAGAGATTGACACAGTGAGACAGCTGTTCATGAAACTCCAGAGATTTATTGTGTGGAATTTATGTGCAACAGGTTAATTTTATGTCCTCTTTATGTATTCCCAGTTACCAGTAAAAGAAATGTATAAAATTCTCCTCCTGAAAAAAATCCAGAAGACCGATAAAGAAATGCTATACTTCACCTGCCAGATTAAAAAAGCAGATTTGGAAATCCAAATACTTGAACATAAATTAAAGGTGGGTGCATGGTCACATGTCAATTATGTCAATGTTAACTATTGGAACATTAACTTAACTAGCTTTTGTATCTGTAGGAAATAAAGAAGACCAACTGAAATGTGCCTCATGTTTTTATTTGTGGTGGTACTTTAAACTCAAAAGTGATTAGTACAAATGATGTCTCTGACCGCTCGGCCATCCTGCATAGCTGGCAGGTGGACGGGGTCTTCATCGGGGTCATCAATCTGTAGGGCGGGGTGTTGCTCTCCTCTAATAGTGGCGATATTGTGAAGAACAACACATGCCACAATAATATCGCAGGCCCTCTCAGGGGTCACCCTGAGGTGACGTAGGCACTGGAAACGGGCTTTCAGCAGGCCTATGGTCATCTCCACCTGGGCTCTCGTCCTGCTAGAAGTACGGTTGAAGTTTTGTTGGGGGCCTGGCTCAGGGTCCGGGTAAGGGGTCAGCAGCCTTGGTTGGCAGGGGTAACCCCTGTCACCTAGCAGAAGGCCGTCAAACTCTCCTGTAATGTAGAGAGGATGCATGGGGTGTTGTAAAGGGGGGAGACAAGAGAATTTTACTGCAAATTTTCAGGTTTCTCACCGTGCTGCAGCCTGGCACTCAGGTTTGACTCGCGGTATATCCTTGAGTCATGAACAGACCCAGGCCACTTGGCCTCCACATTGGAGATTATGTGTGCAGCATCACATATGATCTTGACAGTGCAGAGAATGACAGATATTAGTTAAATTATGAGGAAGTGCTTAACACAGTGAAACTTCTTAGTCTACATGTACCTGCACATTAATGCTGTGAATGGACTTCCTATTCACATAATCAGCCTAATTATGTGAGGGAGCCGTGATGGAAATGTGCGTACCATCAATGCATCCAATCACATTGGGAAATCCTAAAACAAATAAAAATAATAAAAATTACTAATTCAAGTCTGAGGTGGCAGCACAATGTCATAATACAGCCTGATAATAAAGGAATTCAACAGATCTCTACATCCTTCACCTGCGATCCTGTGGAACTCTTCCTTAATGGCCCTGACAGGTTTGTGTCCAGGGAAGACAACAAAGTCTTTTCAGGGCGAGGCAGACTCTTCTGATGGCCCTGCATACAGTTGCCTTACTCAAGTGCTCAGCATCTCCGATGTTATACAAAAAACTGCCATTGGCAAAAAAACGCAGCGCCACACACAAAATCTGCTGCGATGTGAGCGCTGCGACTCGTGATGTTTGAAATGTGCGGACGGATGAAGTTGTGTATGTAAATTATAGACTGTGAAGTAAAACGGTACCGCTCAAAAAGAAAATTGTCCGGGAGGGCTGAAAAATCTATGCGTGGTCTGAGTACTCTCTTCCGACAGATATGTAATTCCATGCACAGGATTGCTGCACCTTCGTCCACCGGATCGTGATCAAAAGGACACGCCATGTTCAAAAAGTTGACACCAAAAGTTTCCTTCTGGAACTAGATGACGTTCTGACAGCGCAGGAATGAAGAAATCAAATTAAGTATGTGGCTCTGAAAGTGGGCGGAGACAGAGAGAAACTCAGGGTTTCTTCAGGAAAACCTGGTCCCAACCAGGTTAGATTCACGGAGTCTGTTACTATGGCAACTGACCTTGAGGTTAAGTTACCTCACTTTGTGAAACAGGTTAGAGTTAACCCTCTCTCTCAGGTTTGACTGACCCTCCTTTGTGAAACGGAAAACTCTGAGTTTCCGTGATTCCAGGGTTAACAGACTCTGAGTTTTCAATAAACCTGCTTTGTGAAACGGACCCCAGCTGATTGTGGATGATAAGAACAATGATATTTCATTTTAATGGAAAACAGTTCACTCAATTTATCAATTACATCATTCTGAAATGTGGTCCATTATCACTATATATGATTTCTGGAAATCCAAATCTTGGTGCAATATGTGTTGCTAAAGCTACTAGCTACTAGCTACTGTTATTGCATCATTTCGTGTGGTTGGAATAACTAACTAACAATCCATTTTGAGTATAAGTCTATGATCACTAGACAATACTTTTTGTTTTCACATTTATTTAATTAAATGAAATCCATGCATATCGTATTAAATGGATACTGAGCATTAGGCATTTTACCTGGTCTTTTGGAATCCATATGCTGTATATATTTTATTTATTAGCTCATACAGCCCCCTCTTGACGCATGAGTTAATCCATGCGTCAATACTGCTGCAAATCGCAATAAATATTTTGGAAGTATGTACTTGCCCTCTTGGTCATTTCCATAACTCATTATCAGATAATGTCGCCGCCCTGTTCGTCCAAGATCGTTTTTCTGATTCAGGTGTGCTTTGTTGCATGTCTCTTAAGAGACTACAGACTGGGACATGTTTAAGCAGGCAGCCACCTACAACCATCGAATCAACATCCAGGAATATTCAGACACTGTTACTGCCTACATCAGCAAATGCACTGATGATGTCACAGACACCAAGACCATCACGGTACGGTCCAACCAGAAACCATGGCTGACAGGGGAAGTCCATCTGTTACTGAGAGCCCAGAACGCTGCTTTCAGAACAGGTGATGAGGCTGGTCTGAGATCAGCTAGAGCCAACCTGTCCCGTGGCATCAGACTTGCAAAGAGGCAGTACAGCAGCAGGATAACCCACAACTTTACCGACAGCAGAGACACAAGGACACTGTTGTCCCCACCTGCTTCAAGTACACCACCATCATCCCGGTTCCAAAGAAGGCTTCTCCCTCCATCATGAAGTGCTTCGAGTGGTTAGTCATGCAGCACATTAAATCCATCCTCCCTCCGTCCCTGGACCCCTACCAGTTTGCATATCATGCCAACCGGTCCACTGAGGATGCAATCGCTACCGCTCTCCACTCAGCTCTCACTCACCTGGACACTAAGGAGTCATATGTGAGAATGCTGTTCTTGGACTTCAGTTCAGCTTTCAACACCATTATCCCCCAGCAGCTGATACAAAAACTGGACTGTTTAGGACTAAACATCTCACTCCGCAACTGGTTGCTGGACTTCCTGACCGGAAGACCACAGGCAGTACGGGTCGGCAGCAACGCATCCAGCACTATCACGCTCAACACAGGGGCGCCCCAGGGATGCGTGCTCAGCCCCTTACTGTTCACCCTGCTGACCCACGACTGCTCACCGACACACTACACCAAACACTTCGTCAAGTTTGTGGACGACACGACTGTGGTGGGGCTCATCAACAAAAACGATGAGTCAAATTACAGGGATGAGGTGAGCCGACTGGCCAAGTGGTGCAGAGACAACAAGCTCTCTCTGAACGTGGAGAAGACGAAGGAGATTGTTGTCGACTTCCGGAGAGCCCCCACCCAGCACCACCCACTAACCATCAATGGTGCTGCAGTGGAGAGAGTGAGCAGCACCAGGTTCCTAGGTCTGCTCATCACTGAGGACCTCTTCTGGAGCAGCAACACCTCATCACTGACCAGGAAAAGCCCAGCAGCGCCTCTACTTCCTCCGCAGGCTGAGAAGAGCCAGAGCTCCAGTCCCCATCCTGCAGACTTTCTACCGTGGAACCACTGAGAGCATCCTGACCAGCTGCATCACTGTGTAATATGGCAGCTGCACTGCATCCTGCAAGAAGACCCTGCAGCGCATAGTGAGAGCAGCTGAGAGGATCATCGGTGCCCCCCTCCCCTCCCTCCAGGACATTTACAGCAAACGCCCGGCCCGCAAAGCACTCAGCATTGCGGGCGACCCCACCCATCCCAACCACCACTTCTTCAGCCTCCTGCCCTCCGGGAGGAGAATGAGGAGCCTCCGGGCAAGAACCAGCAGACTGAGAGACAGCTTCATGCACCAGGCCATCAGGTTGCTGAACTCCCTCCCAGTACTGCCCCCCCTTCCTTCTCTGCCCACTGCCCCCACAAACTCTGGACACTGCTGACCCCCTCCCCCCCAAAAGGCACCAGCCACTTTACAGACTCAAAAAAGACTCAAAAATACTTACGTCTTGTATATATTGTATATATTTCTATTTTTAATTTATATTTTTATTTCATATTTGATTTTATTTTATCTTATTTTATTTTATTTTATATATATGTTTACATCTTTACTTTTGGACAGAAAATAACGCAATTTCATTTCTGTGTATGTCTTGTGCATATTGCAGTTTTAACAATAAAGCCGACTTGAACTCGAACTTGAAGATGTCATGGTCAATGTGTGTGATTTCCTCAGCTGTGTATATGTCGTAGTATTCTTGTGTAGCAGCAGCTTTCTTCGCTTCCTTATCTGCTTTGCGATTTCCTTGTAAAACTGAGTATGTACCTGTTGTGTGGGCTGCACATTTACATACTGCTATCTGAAATGGTAGTTGCACAGCTTTTAATAAGGCTAAAATCAGATTTGTATGCAAAATCGGTTTACCTGTGGATGCAATCATACCTCTATTTTTCCACTGTTGTGAAAAAACATGTAAGGTATTAAAAGCGTATGCACTATCAATATAGACAGTTATTCTCTTTCCTGTTCCTAATTTACATGCTTCAGTTAGTGCAATCAGTTCTGCTGGTTGAGCTGAGAGGTGGGGCAGGAGTGCTCTAGATTTTAACACTTTGTCTATAGTTACCACTGCATATCCACTACTGTTTGTTCCATCTGGGTTCTTTTTGCATGATCCGTCTACAAACATCACTACATCCGGATTTTGTAATGCCATGTCAGTTAAATCCGCTCTTGGCAACACTTTTTCCGTGGTTTCAGCTACACAATCATGTTTAGCGTCTTCTGTTTCATTTGGTAGTAGCGTTGCTGGATTTGAGACTGTACACCTTTCAATAGTTAGATGAGGCTGAGAGAGTAGGATAGTCATGCAATTAAGATGTCGAGCTGGAGACATGAAGGCTATTTTTGACTGTGTTAGTAGAGTGTCTACAGCATGTGACACCTTCAGTGTTAATGGATGAAACAAGACAATTGTAGCTGTACTACTAAGGCTGCGGGCTGTACAGCTTGCAAACACTGCTAAGTTTTCCTCCAAAAGGTTGGGTTAGCACACTGGTCATAAATCCACTCCTAGCATCACACATTTGTATAAATGGTTTCTTATAATCTGGGAGTTCTAAAACTCCTGAACTCACTAGTAATTGTTTTACTTGTACAAACGCATGTTCTCCTTCCGGAGTCCATGTGATCACATCATTAGCTGCCATGGGTTGATCATAGATAAGCATTTGAAGTGGATGTGTGACTTCAGCATAATTTGCAATCTATGCTCTACAGAAGTTAGTCACTCCCAAAAAAGATATCATTTGTTTTTTTGTCTGTGGTTTGGGTGCATGTAATATCGCAGTTTTTCTATTTTCATCTAGATGTTTACCTTCAAGAGAGATATTGAAACCTAGATATTTCACTACTTGTTTCCATAATTGCAATTTATTTTTACTCACTTTGTGGTATTGCTAAGTATTTTAATAGAGAAACAGAGTCAGTTTTGCAGTCCTGTTCATTTTCTGAGGCCAGCAAAATATCATCAACGTACAATAATAGCTGACTTCCTCTCGGGGAAGTAAATTGTGCTAAGTTAGATGAAATTGCCATTGAAAAGATGGTCAGACTTTCACAATATCCTTGGGAGTCTTGTGAATGTATACTTTTTACCACTTTACTGGAATGCAAACCAAAATTGATCATCCTCGTGAAGTGGTACAGAGAAAAATGCATTAGCTAAATCTGTCGCTGTAAAATATTTAGCTTTTGGATTGAGTTCATTTAGCAGAGTGTGTGGGTCTGGAACAAGGGGAGCACGTGGTGTTACCGCTTTGTTTACCACTTGTAAATCCTGTACCATCCTCCACCCTGTCGATGGGGCAGCTTTCTTTACAGGAAACAAAGGACTATTACATGCTGCATTTGGACATTCTCTAATAACTCCTGCGCTCAATAAATCTTGTATTATTGGTGCTATTCCTTCTTCGGCTTCTGGTTTAAGTGGATACTGTCTCTGATATGGCCTGTAAGAGCGTTTTGGAGTTATTCTAATTCGTTGTACCCCCTTAATGAGTCCCACATCAGCTGATCCCTTGGACCACAACTCCTGGGGTAAATTGGTTAGCTCTAACTCCTTTTCAGCAGTTAAAGTGTATCAATCGGTGATAGGGTTTAGGCTAGTTTCTCCACTGAGATGTACAGCTTTGACTGCTGTAGTGGAAAAATTCTTTTAACCTCTGTTTTACTTTACAATTATATTTTTGTGTTTAACTTTGTATGAACTTTGTCCTATCTAGGAGACTGCCTCCTGATGGGTTAATATATGTTTGAGTGTAAACATTTCTCTCTGTCTCGGAGATGTTGGTACCAGCCACGGTGTAGAAGGGGAGTAAAGCAGATATTTACGAGGGTAACCCCCCCTTTGCAATTAGAGTCTCTCTATTATGACCTCAGAGGAAAGGGAGGGGGAGAAATGTCTACAAAAGAGCAGTTGAATGTATTATCAGCAAAGAGAACTTTGCGACTCTTGTACTCGCACTGTTGTCTCTCCTTGGCCAAACTTTAACTCATTTAATACTGATCGTGTTCTCAGTCTTTATCGAATTTCCGCGACACTGCTTGTGTGACCCAGTTCAAATGGATGCAATACACGTTCAATTTAGGTGCGAACAGCACTTTCCCCTCCACTTCTTTCCATTCACAGTTTGATCTTTTTATTTTTGAGATAAGTCCCCCCAAATCTTTCCACTGTGAATGGGTTGGTTTTGAACACGAGATGTGTGGTGTGAGATCCCCCCTAAATAGTTTGATTTCTGTTTTTTGGAGACTGGAGACTTTCTTTTTTTGTCCCAGTATAGATTAATAAGAGTTACTTTACAGCTGGGCTCCTTAAAGAATTTGTCATGATATTCCTTGTGTGGTCCACACTCGTGCCGATAGTACATTGTGCAATGCAGCTGTTCAGGTGTATGTGTTTCAACATTTTTCATCTCAGCGGAAGGAATGCAGGTTTTTACCAGTTTAATTAATTCTTGAGTTATGCTACTTGGTTCTGTTTGAATTAGATCTAAACTGTACCAGTAGTTCAATGTTAGTCCTTCAAAGCCACTTCGGTCTGGTACTACTTCTATCCCTAGTTTTGTAGTCAAATCTCTCCCTAGGAGGTTAACAGGACACAGTTGTGAAAGTGCCACTGAGGCCAGTATTCTTTTCTTTGTTTTAGGATCACTTATTTTTAGTGCTTTGGTCAAAGGTTCAATAGTTACATGCCCTGTGGCTGACCTGACTCTCAAACCGCTATTTGGCTGCAAAGGAAAATTTGTTGTTTCGCTACCTCACACAAATGTTCTGCAGGCTCCAGTATCACACAAGAAAGTTATTGTATTTCCTTGCACTTCTAATTTTATCCATGGTTTAGTTCCTTCCTGTGATAGTAAAATCTCAGCTCTTTGTAACGATAGGATCTCATCTGCCTCTGCCTCATCATATGTTGCTGTGCTTGTGTCTGTGATGTCATCTACCACCGTCTGTGTGTGTGTGTGTGTCTGTGGGGGGGGGGGCTCCGCTCCTTCGCCTCCTCCCTCTCTTCAGATATTTAACATTGGATTTAAAGTCCAAACGTTTGACCCAATATGCCGCTCAGCTCCGGATTCAGGCTACAGTCATCTCCCGCCTTGATTACTGCAACTCGCTCTTGGCTGGCCTACCTGCTTGCGCGATCAAACCTTTGCAAATGGTCCAGAATGCCGCAGCGCGACTGGTTTTCAATCAACCTAAAAGGTCACATGTCACCCCCCTCTTCAGCGACCTGCACTGACTGCCTGTAGCTGCCAGAGTTAAACACAGAGCTCTGACTCTAGCCTACAAAACCATCACAGGATCTGCCCCTGCCTATCTCAGCGTCTTAATCAAGGCTCACGTCCCGACCAGGGCGTTACGCTTAGCTCATACAAACCGTCTAGTTGTACTATCGCCTCTCGCAAAGCGAGGTCACTCTAAACTCTTCTCTGTGGTCGTCCCCAAATGGTGGAATGACCTACCAACGGCTACAAGAACTGCAACATCCCTTTCTACCTTTAAAAAACTTCTAAAAACCTTTCTGTTTCGAGAATGCTTCCCTGCCTAACAAAACTAACAAACTACTCTGTGCTCCTTTACACCTTTTCAGCTTATGTCCTCCTCTGTAAGTCGCTTTGGATAAAAGCGTCTGCTAAATGCAATGTAATGTAATGTAATGTAATCTCCACTACATTGTTCTATTTTACGACTCTGATGGCTACCCATTTTGAGGGTTTAAAAATGTATTCTTGTTCACATATAATAAGATTATTTTACTTCGTTTATGGTCCGATCAACAAAATATGTGGACTTCTTATTTTACTGAGACACTGTTAATAGCTATTACTATACCTAATTTATTCATTTACTTTATTTTATTTTTTTTTCCTCTATGCAGAATTTATCTCAATTTTAGATATTTATATAGAAAACACCAAAGTATGCTTTTTTGTCCTAGACTCACAGTATTACCTTTAAGTTTCTTGGCTTACAAGCAACACTATACTGTTGTTTACTCAGGCCTGAAGGATTACCCTCTAGTCCAATGACTGAGGCACCCTGGGTCTCCTCTCTAAGTTCCCAACTGAACTAAGGCTCCCTCTAAGTTCCCAACTGAACTGAGGGGCTCTCTGTTTCCAACCGAACTCTCTGGCCAGTAATCAAAATTCAACTTACCCTTTTTCTTTTCTCAGTCCTGTGAGTCCGTCTCCCTTCTTTTCTTTTTTGTGTGGTTGGTCCTGTCACTGCCTCCTCTCTCAGCTGGTCCTGGCCCACGCCAAAACGGGGTTTTAGGAACCTCGTGGCGGTTTTCAGTCAATATACCTGCAGGTTTTCTTCAGTGCTGTTGATTTCAGAGGAGAACAGATATTGGGGCCCAACGTTGGGTGCCAAAATGTTACGAGAACCTTTGAATAAGGAGGACTGGATTCATAGAATCAAAGTTTAAGTTGAATTTAATATTCTTGTACAAGAAGGAGCATTTAACAGTGCAACACATAAGAGGGTTACAGAGAAAAGGCTCCCTGTGAAGCTCTGTCAGGTGTTTCTTATACAATTCTATCTCAAAATGGGCTGTCTCGAACATCTTCCCACTAACAATTTCTTTTTTTGGTTTTCCCCTTAGTAATGAACATTATGTTTCTTGTCCAAAATGACACTTCCCTTAGTCTGTCTCTCTTGTCCTTGAACATTTTTTAATTACCTTTCCCTGGCAGCGTCAACAAACACATGCTAGATAAGGGAAGTCAGCGCCGGTCCTGGCCACATTTGCGCCCTGGCCGGCCCTGAGGGAAGTACACAAGATATGCAAAAGACAAAACACACACACACTCCCTCTAAGAGTTAAAACATCTGCAGCCCGGTACAATCCTAATTTTTATAACAGAGTGGGCTTTTTAAGAAGAGGTTTAATTACAGCTACCTTAAAGGACTGTGGTACATATCCTGATAATAAAGACAGATTAATCGTATCCAATAGAGAATGGCTAACTAGAGGTAAAACATCCTTGATCAGCCTGGTTGGGATGGGGTCTAGGAGACAAGTTGACGGCTTAGCTGCAGAAATGATTAAAGTTATTTGATTGAGGCCGATGGGAGAAAAACAGTCTAAATACATATCAGGTTTTACAGCTGTTTCCAAACTTGCTGTATCAGAATGCAGATCAATGCCTGTTGAGAGCAAGAGGTGATGGATTTTGTCTCTAATAGTTATAATTTTATCATTAAAGAAGCTCATGAAGTCATTGCTACTTAGACCTAAGGGAATAGATGGTTCAGTAGAGCTGTGATTCTCTGTTAGCCTGGCTACAGTGCTGAAGAGAAACCTGGGGTTGTTCTTATTCTCTTCTATTAATGAAGAGTAATAGGCTGCTCTGGCATTACGGAGAGCCTTCCTGTATGTTTTGAGATTATCTTGCCAGACTAGATGAGATTCTTCCAGTTTAGTAGCACACCATTTGCGTTCAGATTTACATGTCTCTTGCTTTAATTTACAAGTCTGCTGGCTATACCATGGTGCTAGCCTTCTTTGTTTAATTGTCTTCTTTTTCAGAGGTGCAATAGAGCAAATTGCATTCTCTTTGTGAAGCGACCACAATACGTGATCCTGAGTCTGCTTGTCACAGGAAGACATGATGGCTTATGGAAATGGTTGCGCTTTTACCTTTGCAGCTGCTTTTTTTTTTGGAAAAAATATCTGGTTGTGTGATCCAGAGCCTGGATAGCATCACACTTTGATTCTGAGGGACCAGGGTTCAAGTCCCTGTTTAGGCGCAAGGTCTTTGCCCGTCCCTGGGGCTACTCAAGCCACAACCACATTGCTGCTCATGAACAGTACAACCATGAACGTTTGCTGCACTTTGTACACTTGTCACCTCCAAGTGAACTGGCAGGGAAACTAACAGCATGGCTGGGAACAGGCTGGCGGCTGGCACGGTGCACATTGGGTGGCTTCTATTCCTTTAATTGTCCTGTATGTAACGCTGGTTTACATACGGGACAATTAAAGGATTAAACTATTTACTTACCCAGAAGCCGTGCCAGTGTGCCAATGCATTCAAATATCATGTTTTTGGTTTTATTTATTTCTTTATTTTCCGCTTGTGAAATTAGAGCTGCAGAGCTTTCTAACAAGCCCCTGATTGTCTCCCTGTGTTCAGTATTCTTGTCAGTAAAAGCGGGCGTAAAATGTCGCCGCAGCGCCACACCTGTCCACACCTGTGTGTGCGCTGCTCGGATCCCACGGCATTTACAGCCTCACACGCTCCCACTTACGTCTTTTTTTGGTCATATTTATCCCTGTTGACAGGGAACCAAACTGAATCTCCACTTCATTCACTAGAATATCTAGCTCAGACTCTGAAATTCATTTTCTTTCCTTTGTTCGTCGCGTTTTCTGATCGGACAAAGAGGTGAATCTCAGGTCCAGGGCCTATTTAAATAGATTTACATATGTATATGGGGCGTGGACAGGGAGGAGTTGCACGTGCGCTGAATTCCACGTTGATTGGGATGTACAAAAGAAACGTGCTTGGATCCATGCGTACACACACTTTGATACATCTGAATTTTTTTGTGCGTACGACAGTCTCCGGGTTCTGGCATGCCCCAAGTTTTAGTAGGAAATCCACGTATCCAAGTATTCGTACATGAGGCCCCTGGTCTGTCTGGATCACTCGCCGTAGTCCAAAAGTACACAAAAAAAAAACTTCAGTAGAGCTTTCACTACGGACATAGCAATAATCAAACAGAGCGGAATAGCCTCTGGGTAACGAGTGGCAGCGCACATAATAGTTAACAAATACTGATTTCCACTTTTAGTTCGACGCAGAGGGCCAACACAGTCAATAATTACTCGCTCGAATGGCTCTGCTATCACAGGAATAGGGTGTTATGGCACAGGAGGGACAATCTGGTTAGGTTTCCAGACAACCTGACACACATGGCAAGCACGTCAAACCTTAGACCTGGCCAAAAGAAGTATCGGAGGATGGCTTGATATGTTTTGGTTAAATGTCCAAATGTCCTGCCCACTTACTTTCATAAGCCACTGACATCACATGCTGGCGGCATCCTGCGGGAACAACTATCTGGTAAACAATCACAATCAGAATCATCAGTTACGAAGGAAGACCATTTACGTAACAGCATCTCACCATCCATAATATATGCTACTTTTTCATCCCTTGCTTTGTTGTTACTTACCACCTTGGCAAAGCACTCTCGCAGTGTCAGGTCTGCTTTCTGCATCTGGCTTAAGCGCACTTGGTTGGCTGGAAATGGCGCACGTCCAGCTAACGGTAGTTAGCTCTGTAATAAATTATTGCTTCCTAAGGCTTGTTGAGACGTTGTCAGAGATGAGTAGATCAAACTTGTATGTGTCCATACCTTGAACCTGTATGTTCAATATGAAAAGCAACTACAACAGGAATTAATTAAGAATATTCCCCTCTTCTCAAGTTAATAAATAAAAAGTTTTATTTTCAAAATCATGCAAATCCATTCATTACTCTTAGATTCAGTCTTTCTTTACACATGTATCTCTCAGAAGTAGCAATAGCCTACTGAAATATTCTATATGATGCACTACTGTGTGGCAAACTAAACATGCCCCTCTGTGGTAAATATGGAAAATATTTGTTTATTTTTGCAAGAGCAAAAAAACACGTAGTAATGGCATTATTCAGTCTGATGTAGTATTGCAATAAAAAAAAAAAAAAAAAAAAAAGAAAAGCCCTGTAAAATAGACATGACATCAGTATGGTACAATGACTGCACTGCAACATACCCAAACCCACACTGGTTGTTTACAACTATAACATCCACTGTGTTATCGTATGTGTACAGTCAGTGGCCGATGTAAACTTCTCATGCATCCTCACTCAACATTAAAGGTGCAATCGGTAAAGATGGCTCTTTAGCAGGCTCTAGTGTCAGCATGAACAAAACTGCAACAATAGTAAAAGCATCTTTTTCCCAGCCCCCTACCACACACATCATTTAGAGCAAATTCTAAAACTGAATTGAATTAATACTTTGAAGGTCACGTACAAACAGATTTAGGTGAGATAACTAAACATATTAACTTAAATTAACTTTCAATTTGTAACTTCCCTTGTGATAACATTTTACAGTGTTTTTATAATGGGAGTACTACTCTGTGAGCAGATGTGTAGTATTAGTATTAATGAGTTTAATGAATAAATACACCAAATATTTAACCCTGAAAAAAAAAAGTATATCCCAGTAATTTTTTCTTCACAAAGACTTGGTCAGTCAAGACAAAAGAGGCAAAATTGGATCTACACACAGAGTTAAATAAAACTCAATATTAATGAGTTGATTTTTAATTCATTTTAAATTTTCTTTCAATTATTTCATAAATTTGTTGTTATATGTTTTTTCTGTATTTATTCATATGAACATGTATTTTATAATGCCTTATGTATTTCGCTTATCTCACTTCTCACATGCTTCACTAATGGTCACTTTAGAGAAATCAAAGTGCTGAGTGTAAGTCTGCGAAGGTGTTACATTGTCATTTACAAAATATGACGACCTCTAGCTGTTACCTCCACCTGCTAACTCAAGAGTGACTCACAATATATATATATATATATATATATATATATATATATATATATATATATATATATATATATATATATATATATATATATATATATATATATATATATTGCACCTTTAGGATCAAGTGGTAAATTAATTCAACAGAACAACCTCAGTTTTATTTCCTTAGCATTGTTAAAGTAAATCAAATAAATAAATATATAGATAATAAATGAATAGATAATTATATTTTAATCTGAGACAAAGTTAAGCAAGCTTTTATTTGTTTTGCCTTTGTTTGCAATTTACAATGGTCAGTCACCTCCCGTATACTCCCTGAAGGGCTATTGCTTGAGCTTAAAACCAATTGATACTTAAACAAACCTTTGACTCATAGTATATTAAAACAGAGATGGTTAAATGAGAGAAAAGCAGAGCCATTTTCTTTTTTTCAAGGGGATGCAGTTGTGGCAAATGACTTGAAGAGTTACAATGAAGCCCACATCACTTAAATACAATATTACAGAAATCTTAATTCATCTTAAATAATCCTATTAAACAATTACGGGTGACATAGATTTAGTGTTTTTTGTTATAATTGTTCATTAAACCTGCATAATAAACATGCAATGGACTTTTTTTAAGAGTAGATTTTTTTCTGACAATGTCTATACAAAAAGAGTAACTCTATTTGCTGTATTGCATAAGATCATCACAAAAAGAAAAAAACAAAACAAAAAATAAAACAAAACAAAAAAGGCTTCTGATTAACAATCATTATTTGAAAACGTTTCCAAGATGTTTGTTGAACATTTTCAGCTCTGAGCATTCATTCAGTCAACAAACACTTCCTATCGCTGAGGAATTAATCAGTAAAAAATAGAAAATAAGCAATACTGGGCTAATAATTTTGCCTTAAATAGACTATTTTGTTTCTGATATTTTCATTCATTCGTCCTGTGCATTCTGACCCAACCCTACAAGGTCCAAAGTCTGTGAGTCCTGAAATGTGTTCTGTGGAAGGTTTGACATTTACTCTGTAGTTACTCTTTTACTCTGCAGTGAGGGGTGTGACAGTAAAAATCCAAAATAGAAAAATGTCACAACAAATTGACATGGATGATAGACATCTCGATATTGCACAAGACAGAAAGTATACAGTATGTGTGTCTGCAGCAGCTTGTGTACTGAAAAGCTAAGCTAACATGATGAATCCATCTTTAAAGTTTATGGTATGGCAGCATCATAAATGATAATTAGTGTTAAATATCATGATAACATATACCACTCTTAGAACAGCCACCACACATAAAGCTTGTTCTGCAGTAGACTAAACAAGTCACTGAGGGGTGTTCAATATTTTTGTCAATCCATTTTTGTCAGTATGGGCAGACAAAGCTGTTAAATAATACCATTACTATAACAGAGTTGAATCACTGCCTCTCTAAGAGAGTTTGACCAAACATTGATAATTACAACCTTGATGAATGGAGGTGGACCTACCAAAGGAAAACAAAGCAAAATAAAGTACAACTCATATGTGTATGTAGAGCCGCCCCAAAGAACTGAACTCTTTTGGTAAACAGAGAAAGCCTCTGCATTTGGTGAGTGGCACAATACTTCAATCAGTTAGTTCCAGTCTTATTACAGCACTAGTGACACACTCAATGACCCATTAAATCTTCAGTGTAGATGTTATCTGACAGCACTTTATAATCAAGCAGAATTGATGAAATCATATCGAACTGTAGATTTTTTTTTTGTAACACCCCTATTTATTACTGCATGAAACTATAAAGCAAGCTTCATCCTTCTTTCATCTTTCTCTATTTCTAGTATGCTATAGTGCTCACACATGGCATGTTTCTCCCTTAAACACCTGTCACCCAGCTCAGATGTGATCCTCTGTCTTTACATTCTATTGATGTGAAGCTCTCTGACTTCCCTCTCTCCTCCTTCTCCTCCTCCAGCTTGCATAGCTCACTCCTGGCTTAGTAAGGCACTGTATCCTCCTGTCTCCCCATCCCTCTACTTTCATCCACACGTTGATCATGTATCTTCAGCCTGCCCTTGCTGTGCATTCCCACTGCAGGAAACATGACTGATGAGTTGCTCCAGTCTGCTGCCGATTATTTATCTTAGCGAACAAGCACACACTAACTTTGTTTGCAGGTATAAAGTTTGAAGCAGATAAATCACTTTTTGTTTTGCTGCTTTGGTATTGGTTTTCATAAAACTACACAATTTAATTAAAAATGCACCGAGCAAGCCATAGTTAAGCAGCATCAATTGAAAAAAGCAAGTCTAAAGCCCCACTCATGACACCTAGACGCTGTGATGTTTCTTTCTCGATTTAACTTAGAGCCTTGGCTGGCAGTGGGGCTATAAATGTAATGTTTGTGGTCAGGTCATGCGGTCAGTAAAGCTCACAGAGTATAAATGTGCTCAGTAAATTTCATGGCAATCTTGTCAGTAGTTGTCCACATGTATCAATCTGGACCAGTGTGTTGGACAGACAGACAATGCCAATAATGGATTTAACCATTTAGCAAGCATGGTTTTGGGGACATTTATTATTCCCGTTGTCTTAAGAAACAAAACAAAACAAACAAAAAAAGATTCAGATAACTTGCAAGCTGATGGAGGATCATGACTTGTTGAAGTCCAAACTTTGGCTGAGTTTCCAGGACACTCAGCTCCAATGGAACAAAATGGACTGTTGATCATGTTGCTAGCAATGTGAACACTTAGTTAAGGAGCCCTTCACACACAGTGTTGGCATGTACAGGGTTTGGACACAATAATAACATCTGTAAACTATTCTTTAATTGAATCCAATACAACGGCTCTATTTGCGCAAATTTAGGTGTTTTGATTGATGGTGTCACAGAGGTGTTAATTCAACTCAACAACTGTGGTAAAGACTCTGTGTGTCGAGACTGTTGTTTGGTGGTGTTGAATTATATTATTACGTTGAGGCACCTAATATCTTCCCACTTGACATGCACTACTCAGTAAAAAGCTTTAGAAAGTTACCATAGAGCTAAATCAAATCATCACCTCTTTGACAGTCTGAACATGTAAGCTTCTCAAAGGTCAGATTTATTGCAGAGCTGTTGTGTTGGATTACAGCAGGGTTATAGGTGTTTCTTTTGTGTCCACCCCCTATACCTACATGCAACGTGCATTGTACACATGAAAAGTCGTAAACATCATCATACTTATGTCTGCTCTTTATGAATCGATCATGGTCCTGAAAGTCTTTCAGGAGGAATTCTCTCTTTATATTCCTTCCACTGTCCTCCTCTGGCCATCTTTGGGTCTTTTCTTTTTCCCTTGCTCCATTATTCCTTTGTATTTTTTGCTTAAAACTGTGAATGTAGAATAAGATGAAGCAAAGAAGTCATCATCTGAGCCAAAAATCTTGACGTGCCACCAGTCACATATTTTACAGCATATAATCTGATATATTCTATGTACAAGTCTTAGAAGCATTCCAAACAAAGTGTGCTGGAAATTAGGGCAGAGCTGGAGAGTTGACTGTCTGAATGAGGAAGAGCTGGGAGGAAGGCTTAGTTTGGGGCCTGTAGAGGAGATGTAGTTCCACCTGGAGTGGGGTCGAATGTAGAACCTGTGGTTTGGTAGAACCAGCACTCTTTGGAGAGCAGTCAGAAAGGTTTGGGGGATAGGCAGAGGAAAGATGGCTGTAGAGGGCCTTGAACAGGTTACAGTATGAAAGGGAGTCTGTTGCTCCGAAAGAGATCAATTGAGCTGATCCTCGTACTGTTTCCGGAAACAGTCACCAGCGGGGAAAAACTCCCAGCAACGCTCCTGGTACATCTTCCATACGTAAGACTCCTTTAAAACAAACAGATGGGAGGAAGTTTGAAGGATTTCCATTCCATATGACACATTTAGACTGTACATGGGGTAGGTTAGTTACAGCAGTGTAAGCTTCAAACGCTGAGCCACTAAAGTCCGCAGTATGGTTCAAACTAACTGTATTGTGTGACCCTGTACCGTACCTCGTTACGAATGGCAGGGTGAAAAGTCTTTAATCATACAGAGGGGCTGGGATTCTCCTCAGAGACACTCAATTATAAACATGAGAAGTGATGAAGTAGTTGTGAGTTATGAAATAAGGGGCATTTAGTTTAAACCATAGTGAGGCTTTAACAATTAAAGTAGCCATCAGCATCAGAAACACTGGACGACAGTTTGAAGCGGTACAAACCACATGACAGTATCACAGTAATTTAAAAGGTATTTACTTTATTTACAATGGGAAATGAGCTGGTTTACCTGGCCTGTGTGCTCTGTTTCATCTTTGTTTATAAGATACATCACAAAGAATCTGAAAGACACACATACACAGTTATTAGACACAACAGTGCCAAAAGTTAAACTTTTTTTTTTTACTTCCATCACAGAGCTCAAAGGTCTTTTATCATTAATAATTACACAAACATATACATCTGTGGTGTATTATGAAACTGATGCTAATATCAAATTTAATACTAATCCTAAACTAGTCATAGTCAGAGTCATATTTCTTAAATTGGGATGATTAGGGGACACATTTTTTTAGAGGTCTTCCTAATTGACTGACAAATGTCCGCTAGACCTGTTCTGAGATACAGTCTCAATTTCTTCAATTCTAGTGACTCTGTCTCAAAGAAAGATTTAAGACATCTTCAAAATCATATTCATACGGATGAGAAAAGCCACCATTTCTACCATCTTGTTGGATATCACCTACAGTAACAAAGTGTTCTGATATAAAGCAACGTAAACGTGTTTGTGGGAGGCAGGTCCTCATTACCATACTAGATGTTCAAGTACACACATTCAAACACACACAGTCCTGGGGCCTTATGTACAAAGCTTGGGTACGCACAAAAAAGTGGCGTACGTCCTTTTCTACGCTCACGTTCAGATGTATCAAACGTGAAACACTCATAGAAATGTGCGTGCCCCACGCCAATTTCATAGCTGGCGTACACACGTTTCTACAGCTATTGTTCCTTTGCGACACTTAGAGGTGAAGCTGGGAAACTGTTAATAATGTGAAAACAAGTATTCATCAGATTGATGTGCACATCAGAGACACACTTATGAACAATTAACACACCCACATGTTTGCAATTATATAGGTGGTTATAAAAGCATGTGTAATGTGATGAAGAAATTGATATTAACAAAGGCAGTGTTAGCGTTGTTAGACGACCGTGCAAATGTGAGCGATTTAAGTAACGCGAGGATTTACTTGCAAACCATGATAATTGGCTCATAAGCCGATTTCGGTTACCAAGGCCAGTGTTACTGGAACTGTGCGCAGAGCTGCGGCCGGCCCGAGAGCGCAACGGGGGCCGGCGAGTAGCTCAGGGTTGTGCTGACTATACGCTGGGGTTTCCTGGCAACAGGGGCATCCTAGCGGGAGCTGTTTATCTAAGTAGGAAACATTTTTATTCCATCAACGTTCAAATCACATGTGATGCGCAAATGCAGCTAACTAACATCGTGGCAAGGTGGCCTGGTTCAAGGCACGACTCATTCATTATGACTAACAGCATGGCTGGGAACAGGCTGGAGGCTGGCACGGTGCACGATGGGTGGCTTCTATTCCTTTAATTGTCCTGTATGTAACGCTGGTTTACATACGGGACAATTAAAGGATTAAACTATTTACTTACCCAGAAGCCGTGCCAGTGTGCCAATGCATTCAAATATCATGTTTTTGGTTTTATTTATTTCTTTATTTTCCGCTTGTGAAATTAGAGCTACAGAGCTTTCTAACAAGCCCCTGATTGTCTCCCTGTGTTCAGTATTCTTGTCAGTAAAAGCGGGCGTAAAATGTCAGCCGCAGTGCCACACCTGTCTACACCTGTGTGTGCGCTGCTCGGATCCCACGGCATTTACAGCCTCACACACACGCTCCCACTCACGTCTTTTTTTGGTCATATTTATCCCTGTTGACAGGGAACCAAACAGAATCTCCACTTCATTCACTAGAATCTTTAGCTCAGACCCTGTGAAATTCATTTTCTTTCCTTTGTTCGTCGCGTTATCTGATCGGACAAAGAGGTGAATCTCAGGTCCAGGGTCTATTTAAATAGATTTGCATATGTAAATGGGGCGTGGACAGGGAGGAGTTGCACGTGCGCTGAATTCCGTTGATTGGGATGTACAAAAGAAACGTGCTTGGATCCATGCGTACGCACACTTTGATACATCTGAATTTTTTTGTGCGTTTTTTTGTGCGTGTGCAAGTTTTAGTAGGAAATCCACGCAAGTATTCGTACATGAGCCCCCAGATGTACTCACAGGTAGTTGGCTAAGTTGTGCTCCTGTAGCGTGTGCGTTTCAAAGCCATGTGGCACTGTGTCAAAGTAGTCGTTGCCTATTCCACAGATAAAACACTTGGTCTGGAAGAAAAAACGTGCAAATGTTAAGTGATTGTCACCATTCGCATCAAAAATCAAATCAAATCAATTTTATTTGTATAGCCCAAATTCACAAAATACATTTTACACACAAAGTACAATTTTACAATCTGTACAGGGAGTGACACCCTCTGTCCTTAGACACTCGGTTCGAGTGAGGTGTCACATGCAAGTCTTTACTTGTCATCTCTATCTGGACACAAAAGTATAATATGTAAATGTCCAGATGGGAACACGACAGGTAATTTGAAGATTTGTGGGATACTACTGGATGCAAAATCTAGTAGTGATTATGCCATATTGCATAGTACTGCATTGTTTTAAGGTGTGTGTGTGTCTGTCTTTTCACCTCCATGTCTTCTTTCACTTGTTCCTGCTGGTCTCTCAACTCTCCAAAAGCATCGATGATCAACCCTAGAATATTCACACCATAGATGATGAAGAGGTTACAGCCTGACCCACAATCTTTTGGTGAACAAGTCATCATGGTTTGAGGTTTCCAAACTGAAAACCACAAGTCTTTTGTGTCTTCCAGTGGACTTATAACAGTACTGCGTCTATATGAGTCTGTTTTGCTTGTAAGGAAGCCTTACATTGTGGTACCTCTCTATGCAAACAACCTGCTACTAAATGCTGTGAACCCAGCAACTGCTATTCCCACAATAGTTTCAATTTTAGATTATTTTAGAACTTGTTTTAGCTTACAAGCTGAACCCTCAGTTTTCCCAGTCCCATTATTAACTATTTCACAGCTCCTTTCCACTTCTAATCAGGTTAAAATAACACTGCAAAAAAGTCTAATACATTTTACTTAAATTTATTTATTTATTTAAAATCTATTCCACTACCAAAGTGTTTTTAGTAAAAAAAATAAGCATGACTGTCCAAGGGAGCCGTGCCCTGTCATATTTATACTATTACTGGGCAGCTAATATCCAAATGTTATTATTTTGACAAAGAAGCTAACACCTTCTGGTGTTCAATACTAGCCAAGGCACTGTAACATATCTCCCTGCTCTACAGTTCTCTTCATACCCAATCACTCTTTTCCAGTACACAAATTTAGCTGTGTTGCTTCCCCGAGAAACTCTGGCATAATTTTCGGTGTCACCTCAAATTCAATTCTGGCTTGATATTAGGTCCCATCACTAATTAATCACCTCATCAACCCTTGTGCTTTGTACTTCTTTTCCTTGTGAATAAGAAAGGGAATTACCTGCTTTTAATGCTTTTAAGACCCTTTACTATGACAATATATTCCAGCTTTGTATCCCTAATGAGCGAAAATGTGTCACACTCATATTTTCACTTTCTTCTTTTTCTTAACCACCAATTATGTTGCTTTTGGAGCAACTATACAAATGCAGTCCCAGTCAGAAAGCATTCATTCTTCTATATCGTAAAATATATGTAAATAATAAATATATAAAAATTAATTCTTCAATACCAATGATCATGACCCTTTAGGGTATGCCTCAAAATATGGATCTGACCCAGGTTATGATGTAGGCAGTTCAAAACTAGTTTTAGTCTACAGACTCCTTTGACAATTATAGAAAAGCAGCATAACAACATAAGTGAATAATCTCTGTGACCCCCACTCCCCTTTTTACAGTCAGGGACCGTGTGTGTGTCTGTGTGGTGGTGTGTGTCTGTGTGCCTTGGATCTCTCACCCTGGATGATAGCCAGGAGGATTACAATGACGAAGAAGAAGAAGGTAATGTCAAAGATGATGCGATAGATCTCATATTCGTCACCTGCTGGGTCCTCAATCTGGTCACCAATGCCTCCACCTGCTCTTACACCTACATACATATGGAACATGTAGCACTGGAAAATGGGGCGAGAGACACACAGGAAGAGGTTGAGAGAGAGAGAGAGAGAGAGAGAGAGAGAGAGAGAGAGAGAGAGAGAGAGAGAGAGAGAGAGAGAGAGAGAGAGAGAGAGAGAGAGAGAGAGAGAGAGAGAGAGAGAGAGAGAGAGAGAGAGAGAGAGAGAGAGAGAGAGAGGAGATGATGATTTTTGCAACTTATACACATTTATATATAAATATTAAAAAAAATCAGCAGCATGTGAGGAGTTGTAGTGTATGTCCCAGTACACATTAACATTATAATTACAATCATAATAAGTGCTGAGCATTTGCACAATAGTATGTCCATTGGTCAACAGAGTACAAACCCCCCAAATCTTAAAATAAAATTAAAAATAAATACAATGAGTCAGTGTACGTGACAAAAGACTTCAAAAGTTAAACACACATACTGTGTTTATCATGGAAACAGGATGCAGAGAACTGAGCAAGAAGAGAGCGGGAAGAAAATGTTTTCCAAGTGGAGAGAGAGAGATAAAGAGAGGACGTGAACAGAAAAGGAAAGATCAGTTTAGATCCTTGCATCCTTCTGTCAGTGTTATTGTAAAGGATTTATTCACAGAGAGGACAGAGCTAAAATCTTCCCAGGGCAGTGACCCTTCATCAGTCTATCCCTCCATCACACTAAGCCCGTCACCTTCCTGTAGACCAGGCAGAGCTGCCACCCGGCCCCTTAATAGGAAACAGAAGACCTCTATGGAATGTTATGGGTGGCTGACCACAGGGGGATTAGTTAAGTGTGTGTCCTAAAATTTCCGGGTGGCAGAAAGCCCCCTCCAACCCAATCTAAGAAAACACACACCATAGAGCCCTTATATAGTATTTCTTTCACATGGCTTGGCAGCATGGAATGGCCTCACCAAAGCTGTAATTCATTCTGTCTACTTGTCTGAGTATTATGTTTGACTTTTATGACACACAGCTATGCACTCTACCTAATTATACATGTTAAGCTAATCTGCATTACAATCTTTGTGTAACTGTAAAGGGTTGCAAACATGTTTGAAAAGGATAATCTACCTACTGTCACTGTACCAAGGAGCCTATATCATGAAGAGAGATTAGTGGGTTAGCAGCTGCTATCTTTGCTCTAGTATCGATAAATAAATACCTATATCACACACACACACACACACTCACAAGAACTGTGTGACGGGATAAACAGCACAACGGTGCAACAGTGTTTTCAAAAAATGTGTGTCAGAAACTGGGTGAAGAAGGACTTGTTGACAGAATAGCAGCAAAGAAAGCATTACTGAAAGAGAAACAGAGTGAAACACCTGAAATCTGCAAAAGAACACAGACAGAGCCTGAGGATGAAAACTGTCAGACTAAAAGCTCTGACCTATGACTCTGTCCATAAATGGTACTGTTTCCTCTTTATTTACAGGCTCCACAGGATACTATTTCCACTGAAACAGCTTTCACAGACATTATCAGCCAGAACAACAGTGAGCCACTGCCCAGAGAAAAGAGAAAGAATAGCAGCTAAGAGGCAGCATGTTAATCCATGGACTATATGCTTTTTTTTTTTTAAATCATGCTGCGTACAATGTGTTAAAACACAGAACATTCTTCACTGCAGACATTTTGGCTTGGCTTATGAAACCAAACCAGGTCCAAATGATGTTTGACTGCTTCTTTGTAATTTTTTTTTTTTACTGGTCATGTGTGATATCATAGTCCACAGTCACATATGTATATGTTTGAATGGTTTAATGAAGCACTGTTGTTTTCTTCATAGCACACATTGCATGTTGGCTATTATAGAGGCCTGTCAAGCAAGCAAAAGAATCCTTTGAACCTCAGTCAAACAAAAGCTCTGAATTCATTACATTACATTACATTACATTTAGCAGACGCTTTTATCCAAAGCGACTTACAGAGGAGGACATAAGCTGAAAGAGGTGTAAAGGAGCTTAGAGTAGTTGTTAGTTTTGTTAGTTTTGTTAGGCAGGGAAGCAGTCTTGAAAGAGAAAGGTTTTTACAAGTTTTTTTAAAGGTAGAAAGGGATGTTGCTGTTCTTGTAGCCGTTGGTAGGTCATTCCACCATTTGGGGACAACCACAGAGAAGAGTTTAGAGTGACCTCGCTTTGCGAGAGGCGATGGTACAACTAGACGGTTTGACGTGAGTCCTTTTGGGTTGGTTAAAAACCAGTCGCGCTGCAGCATTCTGGACCATTTGCAAAGATTTGATTGCACAAGCAGGTAGGCCGGACAGGAGCGAGTTGCAATAATCGAGGCGGGAGGTGACTGTAGCCTGTATCAGGAGCTGAGCAGAATATTGGGTAAGGTATGGTCTGATTTTTTTAGCATTGTACAATGCATAGCGACATGACCTCGCTACGAAGGAAATGTGCTTAGAGAAAGAAAGACGATCATCTAGTACCACGCCCAGGTTTTTAGCAGCATGGTTAGGGGTAATAGTGACAGTGGCAATTTTCAAGTTGATGTCATGGCGGATTGACTCATGGGCAGGGATGACCAGGAGTTCGGTTTTTGACAGATTAAGCTGTAGATGGTGGGAGAGACAGGCGGAGATGCGTGCGGAGACCGTGGTGTCGTCCGGCTGGAACGACAGGTATAGCTGTGTGTCATCGGCATAGCAGTGGTAGGAGAAGCCGTGTGAGCGGATAACATGGGACAACGAGGTGGTGTAGATGGCAAACAGAAGGAGGCCCAGCACCGACCCCTGCGGCACCCCCCGTGGAGAGGGTATGAGTCAATGACAGACGACCTTGCCAAGACACATTAAAGGAGCGTCCAGCGAGGTAGGACTCGAGCCAGGAGTGGGCAGTGCCTGCGATGCCCATGTTGGTGAGTGTGGCTAGGAGTATGTCATGATTGACTGTATCGAAGGCAGCCGATAAGTCAAGAAGGATGAGTACAGATGATTACCCTCGCTTTTCATTCAAAATGAAAAATCAAACAAAAAAAAGATTTCTGAAAAAAATTGACTTTCTATTTTGTAATCAAAATTCCTAAAGAGGAGACTGTGTTTAACTGTTGCTGCTGCCATGACAGAGATATATTTAATGTGTGTGCGTTATGAAAATAATCAAGTGAGCCAGATATTATTTCTAGTGGGTTCCTCTTTTGACGATTGCTGTTGTAGACACTTTGTCAAAATGTACTCTCACGTAGATCACTGTGCCCTCCTCCACCTGTAAGTGGATTACAAAGTTTCTGACTGACAGAAGGCAGCAGGTGAGGCTGGTGAGCATAACATCCAGCACCTGGACAATCAGCACTGGCCCCCCCAGGGGTGTGTGCTCTCCCCACTGCTCTTCTGCCTTTACACTCTGCCCTCACTCAGTCTGTTCTCTGCTAGTCCATCACTGTTTGGTTTGGATCAGCCACCAGGAGATGAACAGACTGCCACGGACAATAAGGTTTGCAGAGAAAATTATCGGCATCAGCCCCCTTATCCAGGACCTGTACCTGTCCAGGAAACGGGCAGGTAACATCTCTGCAGACCCATCACACCCTGAACACAAACTGCTTGCTAGTTCTAGTAAAACAAAATATGTCTGACTGCACTTTAGAACCTTTAGAAAGCAATACACTCATACTAGTCAAACTTACTGTCAACATGTCGTCACATTTCATGTCTGGAAGTTCTCCATCTTCACCCTTGTTGTAGAACTTCCTGAAGAAGTTGAAGGCCACTACTGTATAGAGGTACACCACCACTGCTAACAGGCCAACGGTTAACACCAACTAGAAGACAGAAGGAAAGACGAGGTTGTACAACAGAGTCTGGACACAGTGAAAATATCCACAATATGACTATAGCTATAAAACTAGAAAACAGTAACAGTCAGCATGTTTGTATACTTTAGAAATAAGGCAGATGTATAAAGGCTGTTCTATCAGGACACTTGGAATTTTACATACACTAGTTGTAGGTAGGTGTTTGAGTTCAGGTGCTAAAATATGTGTGCAGTTATATTTATACTGACTAGACTGTAGCTGTAGTTGCTTACCTGTTTGCCATTGTGCGTGACTGAGGACAAAATGGTACGCAGTGTCTTAAAGCCCATGGCAATGTCGAGTAGATGGGCGGCAAAAAAGAAGTTGTTATAGTGACCCAGGATGGACATGGTCATATACCAGGCCAGATACAGGAAGGACTGCAGAGAGAGAGAGGAGAGAGAAGGAGAGGTTAGTGGTAGTGATGTTGTGGTAGTGTTTTATATATACTGGTCACTGTTTATCTGTTTAATCAATTTATTTCAGTTTTATTTATACAGCACCAAATAATAACAGCAATTATCTTTCCATACAGATGTACATGTAGTAACGTTCATTTTGTGGCTGCAGTTATATGGCTTTTCAACATTGCTGCAGGTTGGTCTATCAGCTCATTAAACTGAAAATGATCTCAGAATTCAACATTAGCTGTACCAAAACGACGAGACACAAAAAGAAGCTCTGCATTGTTAAGACATATTATTCATTTCTGTATATTTGGCTGACTTCAAATTGCACCTGTGATTAGAATTCATTTTAGATTTATTTACCCACTTACCTTATATTGACATTTTTTCCATAATATACTGCTGCACTTTGTTCTGGGATGTACTAATGCACTCGCCAATAGGTGGCAGTGTAGGCTGTCTGTGACACCAAGTAGCAAGCCCTAGAATAGTTTTTATGATTGTTGGGTGCTCTTGCTCAGCATGTGTGTGTGTCAGGTGCTGAAGCACTGATAGCTTGCCTGTAAAGTTGGTGGATGAAGCAAAAAAATTGAACGTTTTCTACACCAACTGATGTTGTTGCCGTGTGATCAGGATTGATTATTGTTTTATATATTTTTTAATATATTTTCTAAAAATAATAATTTCCAGGATGTTCTTTGTGCAAGTGCTGTCTATGTCCAGATAATGAATACATCATTTTCAAAAAGATTTCAGATTTGAAAACCACACCAGCTCCAACCATATTCAGTAGTCAGTGTAATGTATGGTGAAGAATATTGTGTAATGTACAGATATTGCAGTTAATTTGAAGATAAGGATGATAAATTAGGTCACATTGCCATATATTATGATTGACCATCAACAGCAGATGTAAAGGATAATTTGTATTATTGCAGGAAACCACAGCCCACATAGGCTACATTACAGTAGTAGTAATAACTTCATATTAATAAGTGAATAACTTAATTTGTATGAATGAAAACCTCTGAATTACTGTGAACATCATGATAATATTTTAATTTGTAGATTTAAAAACAGTGTTTAAACATGATGGAGCTGGACATGACTGGTGAAGGACTTTGTACTTCTTCATACTTACATTGTCTGTGAACACAACCCCCAGCTTCCAGATCTGGTACTTGACATCAATGGAGTTCAGCCTGATAACAGATGGAGAAAAGGATAAACAGAGGATGATCATGTTTCAGAGTTAAGCCTCTGAAGCAGCAAGGTAAATAAAAGTCCTGCAAGTAAAACCTGATATCATCTATCTCCATATCCATAGAAAAAATGTACAGATCAGCCTCTTGGGTATTATTGATAAGATTCAAAGAAAAAAATTAATATCTGTTATCAGATTAGAGCTGGTATTTTTTGTGTAAAACGTGTGCACCTTGCTTAGTAAATCCATTGTACAAGTTTTACATTTGAATACTCTGTGAGAGAGAATACTCACACAGCAGCCAGTGAGCCATCTCTTCTCGGCTTTCTCTTTTTGTGAGCGTCACTGAAGTCCAGAGCAGCCTTGTCCATTCCCAGCAGCTCACTGATCCGGTCGTGGCCGTAGAACTCGCCATATTTATCCATCACCTGAGGAAGAGCGGAACATTCTAGTGGAACAGAGTCTCTTAAAAAATGTAGTTTTTACATTGCATGCTCCTTTCCATCAGGGGTACACCTTGACACGGGGAGCTGCCCAGTACAACCACTGTCCTCTACGTACAGCTGCCAGTACATTCACATTCACATTAAACATAGCATCATCTAGAGCAAGGGGTCAACCCCCCCTCTTCTCTTAGCTTAGGAGTCCTTTTTAATAAAGTTATAATAGGTCTTAAAAGGAAACTCTTATTTAGGAACATTTGTGCCAATAAGGAGGACTCATAGTGGTATGGCAAGATCAACAAGAACAGTGACACGAACCTTCCTCTTTACGAACTTATCCCAGTAGTTGTTGGGGAAAGATCTGAAAATCAGAGAAAAAAATGGCTCACAGGTCACATCATCTATAAAGCTGCATTATTTTTTAAAACATAATTGTATAACTGCAACAAGAAATAAGATAAAATAGCTTTCTTGTAATCTTTTAGGGCTCTTAGGATTGTACAAGAACTCTAAACCACATAAACAGACAGTTTGTTCACTGGAATGCACAAATACAGAATGTCTTCTCAAACTACATCTTATGTCCTTACTTTGGTTCTACAGTTATTTCCATTATCCATCATTGGTACTTCTTAGTGGACGTTGTAGCATACTGTATATAACACAACTCTACAATCTCATAAACACCATACACATACACATGCACTCTTGCACACACAGGGTCTACTCACTGTGTGTTGATTACCAGTCTGTCCCACTGTCCTTTGATGTCATCCTCTGACGGCTGCTCTGTAATGTAAAGACCATCAAATTCCAGCTTCCTGGCCACCTCCTTCTCACGCTTAAAGATCACCAGTGGCACCTACATCACACACACACACATACACACACACATATAAATATCCTTGAATATGAAATATTTAAAAGATCTTAGAAAACTGGTAAATTGATGGAGTGCAAGAAGAAATTATGTTTTGTTGTTTGACTGCTACAGTTTTTTAAAAATGGATACACATTTTATTCTTTCAGCTACATATCAATAATTTTCCCACCTTGAGACAGTAGTATCCGATGATGCAGAAGAAAGAGATGACAGTGTGCAGGACGGCCAGGATCCGTAACATGGGCTCCATGTATCCGCTGCTCTCCTCCAGGACAAAACGGACTGTGACAGGTTTTAGGGGCTCCCCAGCCTCATCCATCACCTCCTCCTTTGCCTCCATCGCTTCTCCTGCTAGTGGATCCCACTGAACGCTGCTGTCTGGCTGGCTGCTGGTGTAAACCACTTCCCTTTCCTCAACTACAGATGAGGATGTAGATACCTGGTAGGGACAATATATTAGTCTTTTAAATACAAAAATAAAGCCAAGAGTGTAAAAATAAAACAAGACAAGAAGCATGTTGCCATACAGATGATGTAGTTGATTACAAACCGCCCCTGGCGTTCCCCAGGGGAGCTCCAGGGAAGTCCCAGCCACCACTCTGGGGGAAAAAAAACCCTGCACTAGTCAACACCAACATGCCTTGTGTTCCACTACCTTATAGAATAGCAGGATGAAGTTGATTGCAAAAGCAACAAACAGCGCCAGCATCCTCATGTTGTAGAAGTTCCTGGCAAAGTAGTTCTACAGAGAAAAAAAGAGAACAAAGAAAAAGGAGAAGATATTAATGTTGGATGTTACAGACAGAGCAGTGGATGGCGGACCAAGAAAGCTTATAAATAAAATCAACAACTCATTGCTGTACAAATGGACAGAAACGTTCTGTGTACCAGTAGTTTTCTTTGGTAGGCTATGATTTTCTTCAAGAAGGCAGACTCTTGTAGATCAGGTTCATCAGACTTTGAGGTGTGATGTCTTCTCACTTTCGGCTTCATCTTCTCGTTCTTCTGTTGTTTCTCTTGTTTCTCCACATGTGCTCTGAAATCCCAACACACAGCTAACAGTAAAATACTGCTGCACTGTGACTTATTACAATCGCTGTGATGTTATATCACCAAGTAGATAATCAATGGTATGCTGTGAACACATTTATAGGATAGGATTTACACACCAAGTTATGCCTTTTAAAATAGCCTACAAACCAAAGAAAAATGGTGTATGCATTTTTCTTCAAAATACATGCATAGAAAATAAGGAGAACTGATGCAAACGCTGGTCTTAGTTGTTTTAGTTTTAAATATTCAGCATGTATACTGTAAACAGCGCCGGCCCTGGCGCCCTGGGCGCAAATTATTTTTCTCATGCGCCCTCACGGCTGCACAGAGAAGTCTGTCCCCCGTCCCCCTCTGCCTTGTCAACCCCCCAATCCCGGGGGCGCCCGCTCCGCTAACTTGATGAGTGGTATCGAAAATTCGCAAGGTTTTTCTTCTTTTTCGGGCGCTTGTGCGCCCCTCACAGAGACTGCGCCCTGGGCGGCCGCCCACATTGCCCATAGCTAAGACCGGCCCTGTGTGTGTGTGGACGTCACTAGGCTTAAGAAACTGGGGTGGCTTAGCCCATAGAGGAGAAAAGGTATTGCGCGCGCTATGCGTGAGCCGAAAAATTTTTCAGAGCACCAATTAAAGCTTTGTCAATCAATTGATTAATCTAAGACGATGACACCTCCATACACCTTCAGCTGCTTTACCAGCTAAACAACACCAGTTAAATTGTGCTAAAATACAAATAAAACAATTGCAGGTGCCATACATACCCGCACAAAATGAAGAGGGCAAGTGTTTCATAACTCATCATCATGGAAACATTATACAGGAGAAGACTGTTCTCTAACCACCACCCTAGACTTACCAACATCTTCATAAACCAGGCCATCACGATGGTTAACTCCCCTGCCCCTCTTTCACCCATCCTATTTTCCCCTCCACCTGCCAGAAAACTAGAAATCTGCACCAATGTGGAGCCATTAAACCAGGAATGAAAACATGGTCTCAACAGCCATATGTCTTGCCCATTATTTGCAATATACCTTTTCACTTTACATTACTTACCCATTACCCATGCGTTCGCGCTCTGCTCTTGCCACTGTGAGGTTCGGCTCTGTGTACTTCAGAGGTAAACACGCAAGCGGCAGTGAGCAGGGTCGCATGGAAAACATGGACTGGAATTTCAGTGATGTGGGCGTTCTCTATATGAAAAAGTGGAATGGATTGTATAATGACGCACTGAAGGGGCTCTCTCTACCGTACCCGATGAAATGAGATTTATGATCATATTTAAGTGAATAATGACAGTTTATATGATTATTGGTTTAAACTCATATTCTGGCCACTTTGTATTGCATAAATAGGCATTTTTTTGTAGAAAAAAAATGTAATAAATAAAAATAATAATAAAACACCACCAAATTATTTAGGGGGGCTTGAGAATATTTTAGGCGGGGTGAAGCCCCCCTAAAATAGGCCTAGTGACGCCACTGTGGCTACCTACTGAACCTATGTGCTCATTAACAGCTTCTTTCTGATGGGGCCAGAGTATGCAACTTCTGCCAACTGAAATAACTTAACTGCCATAATGTGGTTGAAAGGCCTGGGGGGGGGGAAGCCAGTAAGTGTATCTTGAGCTGTGCTATGACGTCTCTTACACAACATTAAACATACTATACATACTCTGATGGTTTCTCAGGTTCACATTCTGTCTCTGCTGTTGCTTCCTTCTCGTCTGAGACAGAGCTCTTCGACTGAAACAGAAAACACTGTTAGACAAACAAACCGATCTGTGGGTGATCATGAGTGATTTACTCAATCACTCTTTTGTGATTGATCTTACATGAGTTAATTGATCTCACAATTTTCTGCCAAAGTTACAATTGTTTTGATTTGATAAGTATTGGTCCGTATTTCTTTTATTTCGCTGCTCTTTTCACTGGTTTGAATCAGGTTGGATGTCTGGGAAAAGTATGATGGCACATTTTCCCACCAGAGATCATCAATCAATCAGTTTTGATAAAAGTTTAATTTCTGCAGAGCAGAAAAAGAGACCAGGGGCCTCATGTACGAATACTTGCATGGATTTCCTACTAAAACTTGGCGTACGCCAAAAGCCGGAAACTGTCGTACGCACAAAAAAAATCAGATGTATCAAAGTGTGCGTACGCATGGATCCAAGCACGTTTCTTTTGTACATCCCAATCAACGTGGAATTGAGCGCACATGCACCTCCTCCCTGTTCACGCCCCATTTACATATGCAAATCTATTTAAATTGGCCCTGGACCTGAGATTCATCTCTTTGTTCGATCAGATAACGCGACGAACAAAGGAAAGAAAATGAATTTCACAGAGTCTGAGCAAAAGATTCTAGTAAATGAAGTGGAGATTCTGTTTGGTTCCCTGTCAACAGGGATAAATATGACCAAAAAGCGTGTGTGTGAGGCTGTAAATGCCGTGGGATCCGAGCAGCGCACACACAGGTGTGGACAGGTGTGGCGCTGCGGCGACATTTTACGCCCGCTTTTACTGACAGGAATACTGAACACAGAGAGACAATCAGGGGCTTGTTAAAAAGCTCTGTAGCTCTAATTTCACAAGCAGAAAATAAAGAAATAAATAAAACCAAAAACATGATATTTGAATGCGCACATGCCCAAATATGCTTTGGCACACTGGCACGGTTTCTGGGTAAGTAAAGAGTTTATTCATTTAATTGTCCCGTATGTTAACCAGCGTTACAAACAGGGCAATTAAAGGAATAGAAGCCACCCATCGCGCACCGTGCCAGCCTCCAGCCTGTTCCCAACCATGCTGTTAGTCATAATGAATGAGTCGTGCGTTGAACAAAGCCACCTTGCCACAATGTTAGTTAGCTGCATTCGCGCATCACATATGATTTGAACATTGATGGAATAAAAATGTTTCCTACTTAGATAAACAGCTCCCGCTGGAATGCCCCTGTTGCCAGGAACCCCAGCGTGGTCAGCACAACCCCGAGCTACTCGCCGGCCCCCGTTACGCTCTCAGGCCGGCCGCAGCTCTGCGCACAGCTCCAGTAACACTGGCCTTGGTAACCGAAATCGTCTTATGAGCCAATTATCATGGTTTGCAAGTAAATCCTCGCGTTCCTTAAATCGCTCACGTTTGCAAGGTCCTCTAACAACGCTAACGCTGTTAATTTGTCAATATCATTTTCTTCATCACATTGCGCATGCTTTTATAACCACCTATATAATTGCAAACATGTGGGTGTGTTAATTGTTCATAAGTGTGTCTCTGATGTGCACATCAATCTGACGACTACTTGTTTTCACATTATTAACAGTTTCCCAGCGTCACCTCTAAGTGTCGCCAAAGGAACAATAGCTGTAGAAACGTGCGTACGCCAGCTATGAAATTGGCGTGGGGCACGCACATTTCTACGATTGTTTCACGTTTGATACATCTTAACGTGAGCGTGGAAAAGGACGTACGCCACTTTTTTGTGCGTACGCAAGCTTTGTACATGAGGCCTCAGAACTAAATGACTGATCCTTGATTTGACAATTATTTAAACATTATCTTATTAACCATTATCAAACAATCACCTGACGTCTCCGCCTAAGCTCAGGTGGGGGTGCTGTGGGTGGGGTTTGGGGAGTTGGTGAAGGTACTGGGGAGTTGAGCAGTTCAGTCAGGCTGGCGTTGGGGTTATGCGGGGTGATCTTGTACTGCCCCCCCTCTCTTCTCAGGTCTAGGCCAAAAATATCTGACAGCAGCTCGGTCTCACTGGTGTTGACTGCCAGGTCAGCCAGGTCCTCCTTCGGGGAGTTGCGGTCCAAGGCTCTTTTCTCTCTGTCTTCCCC
Organism: Collichthys lucidus; assembly: GCA_004119915.2. NCBI lineage: Eukaryota > Metazoa > Chordata > Actinopteri > Sciaenidae > Collichthys > Collichthys lucidus. The sequence continues at coordinate 25,621,401 of CM014098.1, forward strand.
TTCACCCCTCACCTCATCCTGGGTGGGATCAGGCATGTTGGCCAGCAGCTCTGACACCTGAGGATGGAGGCAGTTTATGTATTCAGGAACAACTCTGACGGTTTGCTTTAATGACCTGTGGATACTCTATTATTTTATTATGTATATTAACCTTTATGGTCTTGGCCCCCTCTACCAGATTTCCTCCCATGAAGGTGTTATAGAAGATTCTGCAAAATCCTCGTGTCACACTGAATGCAATGTGGAGAAGGCCCAGCAACACAGACCAGTAGAATGACACCAGCGTGGTCACCATGTCCTTCACTGTCATGTTCTTGATTTTCTTCATCTGCTTCTTCAAACTCTTCATGGACAGCACCTGCAATAACAGGAACGCTGTTCAGTGTTCAATATTTACACCCCAGTCAATCAGGTCATGTTCCATAAATCACCTACACCTCAGTCTTAGCTGTATAAAGTTTAGAAACATGTTGCAAATGTGTATACTGTTTTATTTATTTTTATTTACTATTATTTTTTATTATTTATAAAAGCACACTGAGCCTACTTACAGACCACATGGAGGGAAAAAGTCCATGAATGTAATTTCTAGAAAGTGTTAACCCTTCATAGGGCACTCATTGAAATACTTGTTATTTCATGTTTAATGAAAAAATGTTTATTTTGAGAGGTAGTTGCCCCAAAATATGAATACCATAATTATATGTTTTATTTGGTACAACAGTGATAAGCATCACTGAAGTGCCAACAATAAGGTGAAGTACCTCAGTCTGTAGGAATTTGGCTCAGGAACCTGAGGGTGGCTGGTTCAAGCATGGAAAAGTATGGAAGGTAGACTGGTAGCTGCGGAGGTACCAGTTCACCTCCTGGGCACTGCTGAGATGTCCTTGAGCAAGGTACTGAACGCCTAATGTAAGCCCTTTGTGTGCGTGCGTGCGTGTGTGTGTGTACGTGTGTGTATGTGTGCATGTGTGATTGTAGTTCAGGTAAAGTGCATGTAAAAACTTAAAACTATCTTATCTAATAATAAAGTCACAAATCAAGCAGATCACAAATCTATTGCAGTTACATTTTCTAAAAAAAAAAATAGCACCAAGTATTGGAATATGTGCTTGCTTTTTAAGAATGAGATGAGAAGATGGATATCAGTTTAATTTAGGATGTTGCTAGCTTGATGTAGCTTTTGATTAGCAGATGTGTTTGGTGTTGTGTGTGCTCTCACCTTTATGAGCAGCATGACGTTGTATCGCAGAGCTAAAAGTGCCATGCGGACAGTGGTAAAAGAGAAGAAGCCCATCTCAGGGTTCTCCTCGTCTGGCTTCTCCCGCTCGCTCTCCTCTTTGACTGCCGATCGCTCACCAGCGTCAGACATCTGAGCCGCCAGCTGCATTTCAAAGATGGTGTCTTCGCAGAAATTCACAAACAGCTCCATCTTCTCCTTCTCCCCTCCTTCATTCACCACATCAAAGATGAACTGACGTTTGGATTCTTTAACCTGGGCAAAAGATAGCAAGTGAAAAGAATGAGCTAGGAGGACATGTGATATGTTAATTGATTAATTACTGTACCATCTTTACCTGAGGTTTCTCCCACTGTGTTCGACTGGACTCGCTGATCTCAAAGTAGACCCTCTCGATGCGCTTGGCACTGCCCATGATCTCAATCCGGCCCAGGTAGGGTTGGAAGTAGTTGAGAACGCTTTCTGCCAGCTCCAAAAAGGTTTGCAGTCGCGTGTCATGAGGCATGTGCTCCGACAGGTTGGTCAGCAAAACCGCCACATTGAAGCCAATGTCCTTTTGAAACAGGTCAGTTTAAAATGATTTTCTTCTTTTGAAGAAAATTGTTTTTAGGACATTCTCGACTATATACACCACTCAACCTTCCTCTCAAATACATAATCTAGAGATAAGAAATTAAACTTTAGCATGTTGTCTTTTTTCCAAAACTATTTTAATTGAGCTTAGAAATTAATTAAGATGGTTCCTTTTTATGCAAACGTACTCTTATTTATGCATGTAGAACCGGCCAAAACAAATTTCTTTATCCTGTCCAATAAATGGAATGGCTTAATAAAAAATATAATCTAATTAGAAGAGAGCTCTCTACTCCACAGAACCCCCAACATGATGTATAAAAATTCTCTAAAATAGATTTTAATAATAGATTAATCATTCTGCAGGGTTTCACTTTTTCTATAAACATTAAAGCATTTACCTTGGCTGGCTCATGAAAGCGCTCCACAAATTCCTCATAGTCCAGGAGTTCATTCTCATCAGTCTCGGCACAGGAGAGCAGGAACTCTGTCTCAGACTGGGTGTAGTGTTTGTGGCTCTCCATGGCTTTATGGAAGTCTCTCTTGGAAATGACACCTGTGACCCCATTCACAAGTTTATAAATCATCAGCAGCTTTGTCCTCACATGTCACTCTTTTACACTGAAATGATTCTGATGTTTCTCCAATGACAAGCATGATGAGAGAAAATGTTTTAGAGCCTTGCCTTTTCCGTCTGGGTCATACTCCTTGAAGGTGTCTGAGGAAGTCAGGTCTTTCAGTTTGAGGAACATGTCAAAGAACTTGAGGATCATCTCCACGTTGTTGGAGGACTCCACCAACATGTCCACCATCTGCTTCCCAATGGTTCCATTCACCACATTACCTGTCAAACAATACATTTACAACAAAAAAGGAAAAAGCCTTTGTCAAATGATTTGTAATTGTTTTGACCTTATTCTCAAACAAGACACTTAATCTCAGCTAGACATCCATGTACTGTTACCACTACCAGTGAGTAACTTTGAGCAGCTTACTCAAAGCGCTTGTCAAACATTTATAGAATCACACTTAGCAAACACAAGACTGATCTAACAAATGCCAATGCATGCAAATTGTCGTGGAGAAATTGCTGAAGTCAAAGGTCAATGGTGAGGTCAGGAGGGAAGAAAGTGTTCAGTAGCCTCTGATGTCTTATGCTGTATTATTTATTGATGCTTGGCCAAGGAGAATTAGAGACACTTTTAAATCAGAAGTGCCTGAGTCGGTCTCATATTCTGCAGAACTCATTCTGGTGGATAGACTTTAAACCCAAAGATAACACCACAGATACTATACGCCCAGAATTAGTCAAAGAGAATGTCTTTACCCATGCAGGTGTTATTGTCAACATATTCTAGTCTGAGAGACAGATGTCTGTTTATGCAGATTGGAGTGTCAACGGCAAACTATCTATTATGTCTAGGAAGGCAGCAACAGGTCTCTTCGACCCTGGCCACCACAGTGTTGTGATAGACTGACACATACTGTTCAACCAAAGCCAAACAACCAATACTGCTAAGGGCCTCAAGGCCCACACGTAACTTTGTGTAGCCTAAAGATAGAAAATTCCATAACACAAATAACTTGGTGACAACCTTTTGATCCTAGTGATATTTCTATTCTATTCTATCAGCTCTTTCAGTAAACTGCACCTGATTTCATACTTCATAGAAGTGTACTGATAAAAGCAAACCTACCCTCCAGCATAGACAGCAGCATGACCACCATATCTTTCTGCAGATCCATCAGTTCCTTCAGTAACTCAATCTGACTTGAGTCCTGAGGTGAACAGAGAAAGACAAACATGTTTCATTTTTAAGATAGGGTTTCTTCACAGGTGGTTAGTCTCACCAATTGAGGTGGTAAGGATGTGTGTTTGCTGCCTCTCATTAGAAGTATTTAAGCCATAACTGATGATGTTTTAACATTTTGACAACATTAGATTCACAGTGGATATGTATACAGGGAATATATGGAGAGAGAGTGCAAAAAAATGCAACACACAACGACATTAACTCACCTGAGACAATTTCATCTGCATATGAGCGAAGACATGTAGAAATCCAACCACAGCGTCCCACAGTCGACTATGGGCCAAGCTCTGCTGGTTGCCAGTACACGGACCCTACAACATCAACAGTAACAATCATAATCACATCACAGCCAACAACCTCTACTCACCAGATTTCCTACACTGAAATACGTTGACACAGTAAGAGCCTACAGATTCTGCTGCGTATCAATATTATGTTGCTTTTCAAGCTATTCTTATTCTTATTGCTAAGCACCTTCAATTTTCACTTTCAGAACTTTTCTTAGAATAGTGTGAACTACAGGTGTTAGGTCAACCTAACTGCAGTCTTCTCATACCTGAATGTACTCTGTGAGTGTATTGAAAACCTGCTTGGCCACATTTATTGCCTTGGAAAAATTCCTCTGGCCCTGCTCATCAATAACGTCTTTTCCAGAATAATACCAGTAGAAATCACTGATAGACTCCTGGAGGACAGTGTAGAAGGAGGGAGGACAGGGGCACATAAGGGGGTCAGATGAGAAGAAGAACATAAGACAACAAGATTAACTTTGAGTAAATAAATTGAAGAAACAGTGTTAACAATTTTGGGTAACACTTTATAATGAGTACACACCATTAAGAATTAGTTAAGCATGAATATATACTGAATTCATCATGTATAAAGCATATGTACTCATTAGCATGTAATTTATAAACAGTTACAAATGTTTTACTCATCACTGATAAGCACAAGTTATGGATTAGTAAATACTTCATTTATCATTTATAAAGCATGTTTCTACTCATTAGTATATGGTTTAGGACATTGCAGCAAATTCAATATGCTTCTGCGCGTGTTCTGACAGGAACCAAGATCACATTTCTCCCATTTTGGCTTCCTTGTGGAACAAAATACCATTTTGGGTTCAGGAGGCAGACACGGTCAACACTTTTAAGAATAGACTTAATACTTTCCTTTTTGATAAAGCTTATAGTTAAGGCTGGCTCAGGTTATCCCTTAGTTATGCTGCCGTAGGATTACACTGCAGAGGGATGTTTTTGTTCAGCTTTGTTTACCCTTGTTTGTCTTTTTACATCAACAGAACAGTCTTTACAATGTATTGGGAAGTTGCGATTAATATCAATGCAATATGTTCTATATTCCTTTGTGTTGTGAACTGAAGCTTTTGTGAGCCTTGAGGCATTGCCAGTCTTTAAATCTCATTTGTAAATGCTTTATAAAGCATAGATAGTGCCCGCTTTAGATAAGCTCACACAAAATGCTTAATTAACGAACAATAAGTGCTTTGGAACTGCCTGAATTCATGAATTCCTGAATAAAGTTGGTGAAATGGCATCATACCTGTAAAAAATGAATAACAAAAAAAAAAAGATTTTGAAAGAGAAAATAAGAATTTCCTTTAAAACACGGTTTTAACTAGTAAAGGACAAACGTGTTTTGTTGTGCAGAAGTGAACAAAAGGAGCTCACCTGTACTCTGAGGAGGTAGTCAACCGTAGAGATAATGATGTTGACGGTTGTGTTGTTTCCTGTTTGTGTTCTCAAGTAGTTCTGGAAGTCTGAAAAAGCATATAAAATTTTGCACTTGTAAAATGTCCTATGTCTTATCTTTGTGCATATAAAGGAAGGAAACTATCCATTTAATTAATGGGTTTATGGTAAGTAATAAGTTAATTAAAGCAACATAATGCAACTTTAAAAAGACACCTTCATCATTTAATTCCATCATCTTTGGGTTGGAAAAAGTATGTACGCTTTAAGGCACTAAGCCACACACCACTAAATATTTAACTGCAACTGGTAGCACAGGATGTTTTGGACTGACTAGGAAAGGAAGTTTTTAGGGTGGGGATGGGGATCCTGAGGGGAGAATGTCATGTCAGAACTGGAGACATGTGGGCAATGTTACCAGCTCAGCTACTTCTATGGACATAGCTAGCAACTTATGGAGGAGGATGTTGATGGGGGAACTTAAGAACAGTGTACTTGTACATGTACTGACTTTTTGTCATCAGTAATAGCTTCATGAAATCAACGACAGAAAGACACAGAGCTGGGTGTCTTGCTGTTGGACTAGTAAGTAATATACACATGTACTGCTACACAAATACAAGTGATAAATAAAAATATAATATATCACAAACAATTACAATATAAGTGAATTGCACAGAATCTGAAACTGGAGGCACTAAATTAAAACAAATTGAAAAACTACAATCACAGTCTCTTTATGAGGAAAATCGCTGTAGGAGGCTTGAGTTGGTCACTGATTGTTCTTACATTCTCCTCAGATAAGCAAAATTAAATACAAAAATATGGTGCAAACCCATGATAAATATTGACAAACACTACCTGACTCATTAACAGCTTAACTCAGCAGGTCATTAATATTTTAGCCACATTTTACATCCTCAGTCATATTCCTAGATCAAATTCTAAGGAACCTGCACACACACCTGAGTTGTGTCCTTCACAGAGCAGCTGCAGGAAGCGGAAAAGGTCACAGGTGAACTCATCATCCTGCATGACCTTCTCACCTGGCCAGAGAGAAGAAACACACACGCACATACATGCATACACACATACATATACACAGACGCGCACACACGCACACATGCAGACAACCATATGCACAAGCACATACAGAGGTATGCACAAACATACACACGAGAACACAGGCATGTGCAAACATACACATAAATGCACACACACATTCAAAAATACAGACACACATATACATAAAGAAAGTCAGAGAACAGAGGAGACAAAAGCAGACAACATATAGGAAAGGGAAAGACAGACAAGAAGATGGAGAGTGAAGAAGTATTAAAAAGAGATGGTGCTAATGTGAAGAAATCCCCAGTGTTTTCTTTCAGTCAGTGAAAGGTGTATGGTCATAATACACCATTCTTACCTAATGCAAACGCACAAACACACACACTTTTTTGGATGAGCAGTGGGCAGCCACAGAACTTTGTGGTGGACTGAAGTGGGTTGGTTTTTAAACTGCAGCATTTTACAGTCAGGACTGGGTTTAGACTCTTTTCATAGTTTCTCAAAGCTGTTTTGCTTACAATTTGCTAGCTTCATTGTAGATTTAAAGATTCAAAGTACAGTGAGGATGTTGAGGATAGCTTCTCTGACTGTGCTAAAATGCTGCTTTGAACCATGGAATGCAAAAGGAAAGGAGGGTCAGAGAAAGGAAGATGAGAGACACTACACAATAACTTGTACAATAACATCAACAGAAACATTAACAGAATACATCTATACAATATGACAACGAACTGAACTGGGCTGAGGGAGGAAAATCTGCCGGTCTGAAACAAGACTGAAAGTGCAGTTTTCTTTATTTCTTTCTTTCTTTTCTTTCTCTGCCATCTTGGCTTGAATTAAACCACAGCCCGGCTGACAGTGAGTTTGGGCTTTTAGGAAGCACTCAAAGGAACATTCAAGAGGTGTATCAACAATAAAAGCCAACTAGTGTTCAAAGCCATCTGCATCTTAAGGCAGATTTCATGCATCCCTGGTGCCTCAGTTACTTCATCAGAGAAATGTGTAAGGCTTCCATCAAGTTTCTAACTCAGCTTCCTGTTTCTAAGTATGAATTGTTTGGATTCAGGATTTTCCGAAAATGTTCCTTCCACTGCCAAATAGTATTTCTGTCAATGTCAGTGCTTCATCTGCCCTACTAAAAACAGTCTGGTCTAGTCTCCCTGATTTGTCTACTCCTACACCCAAGTTTTTGTGTCTGCAAGCACAGAAGCTGCAGTCCTTCTGGCCCCAGAATACCTTGGATAATGCAGGTTTTATTTTTCGTTAATGTAAGTAGTTGCTGAGTATTCCTGTAATTATCAGTTTATTTTTTTTGTAAATGGAGCATTGGGTAATTTGCAAGAATTCATCAAAATTTGACCAAAAAAATGTGAGGGTGGAACAAAATGGCTAGTCCATATAACTATAAAAATGTGAGGATTAGTTAAATTTGTGTTAATTCATGTGATGGCAGGATTCCTGAATGGACTGATATATGGAACGGGTAAATCTTAAAATGTACTCTCTTTAACAAACCCTTTTTTTTCTACAGTTATTGATGCTATGGCAAAACTCACTATATAATGTTTTTGTAGATATGATAATTTGTATAACAGCATATATAATATGATCTGAATTTTCTAGGATAATAAGTAAACTAGAACTGCATTTCTTCCAAAGATTATTATTATTTATTAGTTTCAAAAAGTAAATATAGATTTTATATATTGGGATTATGTGAAGGCACTTTCAGGCTTATTCCCAACACAGTATTAAAACCAAATGAGGGGAATACATTTTTACAGTTTAAAAGAATAATGAGCATATTAATGTTTTATTCTTAATATCTTAAATCAGTCTCTGTCTATAGATTAGGATTATATACTATAGTACAAGTGTACAGTAAATGCACATTAAATCTCCTCTAGTCCAAAAAAGTCAAAGGTTGTAACACTATACATAGTAAGATGCATGACTACAACTACAACAAAATAATGATTTTAAAATACAATACTGGGGTTAAAAAAAGTAAAAACATAAAATCATAAAAAATAAAAAAGTTTTTTCACATAAGCAAAAACAGTCATGAAGGACAAGTACACTGAGTACAAAACACAGCTCAGCAAACAGAGAGGAAGGAAGGAAGGAAGGAAGGAAGGAAGGAAGGAAGGAAGGAAGGAAGGAAGGAAGGAAGGAAGGAAGGAAGGAAGGAAGGAAGGAAGGAAGGAAGGAAGGAAGGAAGGAAGGAAGGAAGGAAGGAGAAAAGGATCAGAGTCCAACCCCCTCCAATCACAGAGCAGCATGGGCAAAAACAGCCACTGTAAGGTCGGAAGAGGAGGTATAGACTTAACAGAATGGATGAGAAGGTGACAGATGAGAAATAAGCAAGGCTGCAACTACTGACTACTTCTAGTTTTGGTTTGGTTTGGTTGCAAATTAATCTATGCATTAAAAATATTCATCTAAAATAATGTCACTTTCTACTAACACTGAATGTCCTGCTCTTTTTATTTTTACTGTTACAGTTTACAGTTCAATAGCACTATAAACTCTCAACTTTTTTTTTGTCAAGAATAAATCACATTGTCACTATCATTTCAAGAGAAGAGGTAAACATATTTTATTCCAACTCTGTAGGCATCAGTGTACACAAAAATAGCTGGGAAAGGTCATACATATTTAAAATGTTAAAGCTGTATCAACATTTTAAACTGCTGGAAACAATATTAATAAGAGCGCCGGGACTGAACCAAAACAGTAAAGTTGTGGGGCGTAAAACCAAAATGATGAGCTGAAAGATGCTAAAATGCTTGTAGATCAGAAAGGAACTACAGAGTTGGTGATAATTATTTGTGGATTTGTTACTTTGAGTGATCTCTTTCACTTTACTCATTCATTTGTTGTGTTTAATGGAAACTTAATCTACCTTCCTTCTTTGTTGTTTGGTGTTTTTTGTATTCATTGCAGCCATAAGAGAGTGAGTCAGATAGAGACAGAGATAGTGGCTGAGAACACAGAGGGGATTGTACACTTCACGACAGATAACAACCAGCACAAGAACCATCTCCATTACTGAGACAAAACAACCAGCTGACTTTAAGTCTACATGACCGAGAGGGTGGGGTTGGAGGGTGAAGGTAGGGGAAGGTAAATTATCATATTAGTAATATTTAGAATGTGCCAGATACTGTACAAATCCTGAGAGGGAGGCAGATATGCGTTCTGTGTTAGATGGCAGGTTGTGACACTACAGCTACACTTTTACTACTTCTGCCTGAAGTTTTAAATCTTAAAATCTATATATGGTATGAATATGGTTTGTCATAATATCATCATTATTTTGTTTAAAGTGGAAGAGAATGAAATGACACATTTTACGTCAAAATTCAGAAGTAAACTAAGACTTTAAACAGTACATAAAGACCAACTACAAAAGCAACCAGAGAGCGAGTTATAATTGGAAGAAAAGGATTAGAATGGTGAGGGTAAGGCAGAAAAGTAGCTACAAGCAGAGAGCAGGTAAGGACGAGGTTTGAAGGTCTACACTCAGGACCTGGACAGAACTGACACAACAACTAACCATCCGGAGTGAAAAAAGAGGGAGAGACCAACCAACACACAAGAAAATGGCAGGAGGCATAATTACCACGCTCATGAGTGATGACTGAGGAAGGGAAGAAAGTGCAGTAAACCAAAATGAGAAAAAGGAAAACAGGGGGAAGAAAGAAAGAGAGAAAGAAAGTAAGAAACAAAGAAAGAAACAAAGAAAAAGATTACATATAGGGAAAAGATCTTAAAAATTTTCCGAATTTAGTTGTTTGGTCAACATGGAAAAAAATAAAGTGTCGTCAGAAAACCTGTACAGCTCAGTAAAAGTCAATGAGAACTGGTGCTTTTTGCTTTTAAACTGTGGACGTTCATCCACAGTGAACCTGTTTTGTTAAAAGGGCCTAAAAAAGCTGGTTAGAATGACTTTTTATTTACCTGACAATAATGAGAACAGTGTGAGCATAAACATTATCAGCTGTGATTTAGTGATTTTACGTCATAATAGGTGCAGTAATGATTAATACAAAGTCAGTTTTAGTAATTACTGGTTTGGGAAGGCTGCTTTCTTCATTCTGCACATAAAAGGATGTAACATGATAATTATGTATGCAGCAATAATTGTCTCTTGTTACACAGTAGTTAGTTATTAGTTGCTGTTATAAGCCGCCTAACATGAAATTAAATTATTTGAATTGTATCCCTGTGCGATCTAAAGAGTGATTGAGAACATTTGTAACAAATGTGTACACACAAAATGTAACAGGAAAATCATAAGCACATACACTTGTACGCCAGGAAATCATACCTGGTAATGCATGTTAAAACAGGAAGAACTGCATTACCACTTGATAAAAGTCAAAAAAAGGCTCAACCAAAATGATGACAGGATAAATGGATAGAGCTAAAGATAAAGGATGATGGTTTGACGAGGATAAAAAGAATCTTCATTTTTCAATAGTCACAAACAAGATGCAACACCACATATTTATATTTCTTTTGCTAATTATTTCAATGATCTCGATCTACAGTGTTCCAAGTGCTGCAGACCACTACAGAACATGACATCGATGCCTCCAATCTTTTAATGGGAAACTGAGATTTTAAATTGGAGGAAGAAAATGTTTTTACTTCAGCTACCTTATAATGTACCCTTAAGTGCTCCACTATGAAACAAATGATTTCACCAAGCAGCTCTATCTACAGTATTTTTATAGGTAGGTTAATTATAGTGACATTTTGAATTTGACCTGAACCTGGTGAAGAAAAGGATTTTGACATTAACATACTCCAGAAAGAGAAAGAATCATTGAACTTCTCTTTCTATTGCTATGACCACTGAACAATAGAAATCAATGAGGTGTAAACATAGTGAAGCTTACCTGATCCCTCCTCTGTTACCATTCCCAATCCTTCTGCCTTGTTCTGCCTCTCAAATGCATTTAGATCCAGAACACTGAAACAAAGACAAATGGATCATGAACCGTGAAAAGTGAAAATATTCTACCCTCTTTACTGACCTTTCTCCACCCCTGTAATCAAACTCATAAGGTAGTGCTTTAATAAGTAAGAGAGCCCCACCCACCTTAGTTAGATGTAGATTAGACTATTCAGCACAAAATAAATAACGGTGCTGGTGTATGTACAGAAGTAAAAACCAATGATTACACTGAGCTGATGAATGAAAGTGATGAATCCAAAGATATGGTTGAGATGTCATGCAAGGAATGCTCATTTTCATTTGCTCCCTCTTGGTTTCCTCACAGTGTAAAAACCTCAGATCTAAATTAGTTTTGAGTGGGTGTCTTCAGCTTCTCGAGACTAAACCAGTAGCAGGCTCTACTCTGTATCACTGAAGCAGGAATATAATATAATAAGAAAAATTCCGTAATATATGCATAGATTCATCACTCTGTCCTTACTCCCTTGTCCCTAAGCAGATGCTACAGTAAGTGCGCATGTAAACATAGTCACTACAACTTTAACAACAATTTATGCTCTTAATTCAACTCTTTTAACTAAATATACTTAATTTGAGTCCACACAGAGTCACACGCCCTTTAACCAACCCAGCAGCAGTGTGAATACATTGTAACATTTGTTTCAGCCCTAAAGCAGCAACAGTTTGGAGAGTTACCTGCATGACTGCATCAGACCAGCCAGACTCTGAAAAAAGCCCACATCCTTCTTGTCTTTCAGATAGTCCAACATTTTCTGTAAAACAGACCACAAAGGAAAGAGACATGAAAGAACATAATGTTCACAACTCACAGGTTTGCATTTTCCTGTTTTAGTGAATACAACAGCTTTGCTATAATATAAATCTTCATGAAGATCATAATGTTCATTTTTGAAATGTGTAAATTCAATTTTTATGTTTATTATTGAGATCTTAATGAATTGATCTCTGCCACTGTCAACAAACCTTGCGCAGACAATACTTTAGGCATCATAAAAGTACAAAACACAATATGGCAAGGCAGTTATATATAGCATAGGATTGTATTTGATTTTACATGTGTATCCTATAAAGGATACACCTGTAGAAGGAATACAATGTAAACAGAAATAAAAGTGAGAAACAGAATTAAAATGAGCATGTACATGTCAGAAACAGAAGTGACTGAAGTCTAAAATACCTGCTGTACAGTAGAGTTTCCTCCATTGAGAATAGCTATGCCCAATTTCAGAGTAGAGGCCACCATGGGACCCATCTCACCTGGTGAGCAGAAACTGGATATTACTCTTTGATTTACCAGTGCAAGCCATCCAGCAAATATTAAATGCTTTCATACTATTATAGTATAGTAATTATGTAGTCATGTTATAGTACAGTAGTTATACAGTTGCATTATAGTATAGTAATTATGTAGTCATGTTATAGTACAGTAGTTATACAGTTGTATTATAGTATAGTAATTATGTAGTCATGTTATAGTACAGTAGTTATATAGTAGGTATTGTACAGTAGTTATTGTACATTAGTTATATAGTAGGTGTTGTACAGTGGTTATATAGTAGTTATTGTACAGTAGTTATATAGTAGGTATTGTACAGTAGTTATTGTACAGTAGTTATATAGTAGGTATTGTACAGTAGTTATATAGTAGTTATTGTACAGTAGTTATATAGTAGGTATTGTACAGTAGTTATTGTACAGTAGTTAGTGTACATTAGTTATATAGTAGTTATTGTACAGTAGTTATATAGTAGGTATTGTACAGTAGTTATATAGTAGGTATTGTACAGTAGTTATATAGTAGGTATTGTACAGTAGTTATATAATAGGTATTGTACAGTGGTTATATAGTAGTTATTGTACATTAGTTATATAGTAGGTATTGTACAGTAGTTATATAGTAGTTATTGTACAGTAGTTATATAGTAGGTATTGTACAGTAGTTATTGTACAGTAGTTATATAGTAGGTATTGTACAGTAGTTATTGTACAGTAGTTATATAGTAGTTATTGTACAGTAGTTATTGTACAGTAGTTATATAGTAGTTATTGTACAGTAGTTATATAGTAGGTATTGTACAGTAGTCATTGTACAGTAGTTATATAGTAGGTATTGTACAGTAGTTATTTTACAGTAGTTATATAGTTATGTAGTAGTCTTATAGGAAGTAGGAGGCTGGGCCTTCAGTAAGTCTATCTACCTTTACTAGCACTGATGGTTTGAAGCACCATCTCAGCAGCTCCACGGTCGTGCAGTCGAGCTTGCTGATACAACAGCTTCTGCTTCTCCATCTCCTTCTCCTATTTATGTGAAACAGGAAACATGACTGGCAGGCAGCAGCATAGCAGATTATATCCAAGAACATCATGTGGCCTGACAGACAGACTGACGGACAGACAGACAGAGAAAATGATTGACCACCTACTTCAAAACTTTTCACTTCCTCTCCATCCTCATCTTCTTCATCATGGCAACTCTGAGGAAGTGACAAGAGATGTGAGAAAGATTATAATCAGAACAGAAGAAGGATAATATCTTGCAAAAAGACTATTCACTAACATTGTCCTGTAAGCCAGTTAATTCATTCCTAAGTAAAGAAAATGTTTCTAGTACTGGTCTTCAGTAACAGGTACCTTAGCCATGATGTCAGCATAGGCCATGTAGAGGTTATCCTCATCCAGTTTACTGCAACAGGAAATAAAACAATAAGAGGGCGAAACAACATTATATAATTAATGTGTTTAAAGTAAAACAGAACATGAATCAGACATTTATGGGGATAATTTTGTCTCAAAAAAACCAAAACACGAAAAAAAACCACTCGTTTCTGGTTTCAGCTTCTCTCCATTATGTCCAGAAACAGAATAATAAAAAGTACCTTGGTCGGCACCGTTGCACAACACTGCAATCTGCTGGATGTTCGGTGAAGGGTGTACCGCTATTTGTATTCAAATCTGGTGGCATTTATTTGTGAATCGTGGTGAGCGGTAGGAATGTCTCAAAATTACGTCATCGCGAAAAAAGCAAAAAATGGATCCACAAATGCTGACTCCACACACAAAGTCAGGGACATTTATTTTCAAATCTCGAAAATATATTTACAAATCCACATTTATTTATACAAATTAGTTTATTTATTTGTATGTCACATTTTTATATTTGTATTTTGTATTTGGGTATTTATAAATGTATGCATATGTATACAAATCATATTGTACACATTAAAATCTTTTTGAGACAAAATTATCCCCATAGACATTTGTGTTTCTTATCTAAATTAATGGGAGGAAGGTTACATCAGATCTGTGTGGAGCCATCACTGATGGATTATAGAGCCATGAGGAAACAGCTAATCTGTCATATGGCATGTCATGTCACTTCAATGTTCACAACATCACAATTTATTAAGAAAAAGTGCTACCATCCTCCATTATAGAGCTAAGCCTTTCAGAAAAAAACACAAAAAAAACACAAAGAAAGCAGAAAAACATTTTTGTGATTTTTTTTCTCAAATTGTGCTGTTTGTCCAGCTGTGGACAGAACCAGCCCAGTGTGAAACGGCAAACAGTGGAAATAAAGTGTGACTGCTGAATGCAGTTGGACAAGTCACAAAGATCCAGATACTTTTCTGAAGTTCGTGTAGAGATTAAACAGCCGTAAAAACTTAAGTGAAGTTTGACTGGTGGCTTTTTTTAATGAATATTTAGAAAAATATTAACTCTAAATTATGTTGGAGTACAAAATACCTCACATTTGGTAGAACCTTGTATCTTACATCTATGAGAACCCACCATTTCTCTGTGAGGGCTGTTCTGCTGAACAGTTGAATGAGCTGGTGCAGTGGATCAATGTGTTTCAACGCCTCCTCTTCCTCGGAGGGCTCCTGTTCTCCTGGTTTCTGAAACAAACACACATCCAGAATCAAAGAAGACCAATCAATGATGAAAAAATAATAATAAAAAAAAACAATATCCTGAAGCTTATACTCAAAAGAAAAAAGACATTTTACCAAGAAATAAAAATTGAAATGCACTTACAGCAAGGTCCTCTATTAGTTTATCTTCAAAGTAGTGTTCCTCTGCCTCAATCCAGGACTTCTCATAGCCCTGCAGAAACAAGTTGACAGCCCGGTGCCTAGTTTTGGGGAGAGACATTAGGAATAAAGACTTAGCATTTTCAAGTCTTACGAAAATTTGCTCACTCTGGATATCCTGTATGTGTGCTTACCTGGGCAAGTTATAAAGCGGTGCCATCCTGAAACAAGCGACCACTGCTCTCTTCCTCTGTTTGGACAGCAGTTTGTGCCACACAGCCTTCTTACTGCGCTGAGGATGTTCAACCTAAACACACAATATGAACATTTTCAGATGATATGGCTCGCTGTCTAGAGGTCACATTGCCCAAAAGGTGTTTTTCAAAAGAACAGACATGCTTATTTTGGAGGCAACTTCAAACATGGACAATCACACAAGCTGTTCTAAGAAGAGAGTATTTCTCCAAAGCTGCATTTGTTAAAGAGGAGAACAAATACACACATCATCAACTCAGATATGACAGATCAGAACTGCAAGTATTATACAGATAGCGTTCCTATTTCTTGTTCTCAGTTATTGAGATGCAATACTGCAAATATATTCTGCCCTGTGTCATCTTTTGTTATTCTAACACACACACACACACACACACACACACACACACACACACACACACACACACACACACACACACACACACACACACACACACACATACCTGATCTAGGTGGAAGAGGACATGAGCGATGTCCAGGACTCTCTCCACAGTCTTCTCTGGGTCAGAGGTGTCCTCATAGTGGTTTGGGAGGTCTCTGTAGAGAGCCATCTGCCAACGGATAGCTGGGTCCTCCAGCTGGACAAGACACACATAAACAGTCACAAACACACAGAAGATATGCATTCAAATACAGTATGTGTTGGAGCTGTGCACCTGTATGAATACTTATAATACATGTGTACATGCATGTGTTTGACGGTCTCTATAGTGTCAATATAAAGCACAATTTCACCAGTTTATCCAAATTAAACTTTTACAGCCAAGTGTTCTTACCTTTCCTTGTAAATGGAGATTATTCCTGATGATCTCTCGAACTTCATCCTCTGTATCTTTCTGTTGATTGTGTAAATGCATGGTTCATTGTGAGACAAAGGTAACCATTAAATGACAGGTCTTGAATGACACATAGAACAACTGTAATGTGATCATAAGCTAAAAATAAATGCAGTAATTTACAATTAGAAAAAAGTCACCAAGTATTATATATTACACTTTTTGGGACATGACCTAGCCTCTTCAGGCCTCAAAATAGCAGCATAAAAAGGTCAGAGCAATTTTCATAGTCTACTACACAAGTGTTTTTTCCTACCTGGTTAAAGCGGTTCTTTGCCAGTGCAATGAGCTCTTGTTCTCCTGGGGCACAGATGTTGAGTCCAACAGGCAGCAGGCGCTTCAGGGTGGCAACGATAAGACTTGTCTGCATCGTGTATCTATCCCCCTTCCTTTTCATCTTCTTCCTCTCCTGGTCTGAAACTATTCCCTGAAGTAAAGTTAAACATCAGAAGACATGTACAGAAGGACCATTTAAGTGTAATGTTATGTTCTTTCTTTTGCAAGTGTGGATTCCTCTACATCCTGCCATCCACATGTCCATACCTTTGACATTTTACACTTAGTGTCTGTGATGAGGAAGGACATATTGTTGATTTCGTTCTGCACCACAAAGTTCTGCTCTTCTCTCTTGAAGTTCTGCAGATGACAACATGACACCAATCATCACTAAGTCTGTCTGATGTGAGCTGTATCATTTCAGAAAACAAGCAAATTATTCTATCAATCCATAGTACTCATGACTTCAGTATAACATAGTTAATATATACAGTACTTTTCAATATGTCATGTTTGGCATTTTTTTTTTAAACATTTCTATGGCTTTATATTCTGACGAGACACATTCTAAGCACCACAACACTTGTTTTAAGAATTGTGGTCAACCACTTTGGTCCAGTCTGAAATATCTGAACCAATAGTCCCCAGGGCCTAGTATTTTAAAACTTGTAATCCGGATCAGAATAATCCAGATAATGAAATCCTCCTTTTCTCAGTCATGGATCAAGGTGATCCTGCTGACTTTATCTGAGTATTTCAAAACACTGGCTGGGTGGATCACCGTAATCCAGACGGGGCCGAATACAGATTTCCAAATCTCGTGTCTCCGCATCCGGAATGAAACATGGCGGCTTACCTCACGAAAGGAGCAGCTGGGAACACGACTTTCACGTCAAGCGTGTAAGGCGTGAGACCATACGAATGCCAACCAACATATCATGCAAGCCAACTTCTTCAATTGTCACCTAATTAAAACAAAACCTGCGTGAGCCCTTTTCCTTGACTGAGCACAAAAGAGCTGGCTGGCCTCATCCTCATCATTCCTTATCCTCAGTGATTGAGCTGCAGCTGTATTTGTTGAGACTAAGTATTTTTGTTCAATTGTGAATTGACCCTTAAGTTTGAGTTGTGTGGATTAATATGTTGTCCTTCTTTTATTTCCTCCTCTCCATCAGAAAGGAACCAGCTAACAATAAATGAGAATGAATCGGATCCTCTGTGTTTGTGCATTGTCCTGATCAACAATCCTTTGCGTTGCTTCACTAATAAACAAGAACCAGTCTATTCGCCACACCAAGGCAATATTTTACAGCTGTGCTAACGGTAGCTAACTCGGCTACATTGACTTGTGTGTTAAGCAGCTAATGGGCTAGCGAGGTAGCTAGCTTTGTTGATGAATTTTGCAGGCTATGGTTTAACTTAAAAGTGAACTAATCTGACGTACATCATACCTTAAATCTTTAAACTAACACCAGTCTGTTCAGAATGTATTAGCATTACGTCATAGGCTCCATGTGTACAGACCAGACTGCTGCAGTACTTTGGAAACGTAACGTTACAGGTACAAGTATTAACTATACAGTTCATTCAGAAATGTCTGGTATCATTTTTGGTATCAATTGATCCAGATATATGCCTTAACTTAATAAATACCCAAATCCAGCCTTTTTATCTGGATTCAAGGGAGGATTGGATTACCAGAGCACAAACCTGATCATCAGGATTCTCTGGATGTGTGTTGAAATAGGCAGTTTTCAGATCAGATCTATAATTAATCCAGTCAGACCTCTTTTGAAATACTGGACCCTGAGGATGAAACCTTCTAATCTGGTGATGCCCTGACTCATTCTCTTTAGCACCATAAGCAGGCTGACAAATCTGAAATCTGGTACAGTTCAGTACTGTTCTCTTAATGGTGAATTGAGTGAACTTCAGTGATCTTTTTCATCTAGCGCTACATCATGTGTAAAAAAAGTTTATGACTAAATATCTGCAAAACTAATGTATTTAGTGGTAATTAGCAAATGTTGGTATGCTAACATTCTAAGCAAACATGGTAAACACACCCACTAAACATAAGCATATTAACATTGTCAAAGCTCCTAGCATGCTGTAGACTGAGTATGAATATGTTGGATTTAATTGTTCAAACTGAGGTCATGTTTATGGGTTCAGGGACTAAATGTGATCTGCACATCCATGTTTGTCCCTGTACAGCACAGTCCTTAGGGAGTCATTTGATTCACAAATAATTCAAAATAGCAATAAGTGGACACAAATCATAAGATCTTGTCTAGTGTTCACTGTTAGATTTTAAATCAGCACTATGTCATTGTGCCTCTCTGATTCATCCTCAGTGATTCTCTTACATGAGACTTGGCCCAGAAGATGAAAACCTCAGCCACCATGCGGAACAGCTCCTCGGCCTCTGGGTTGGACTCTTTCAGCCATCTGGCCCTGTTAGTATATAAAGGCAGATTAGTGACAGCGTCACTGCTGCCAATAAAGGCAGAGAAGAAGAAAACTACAAGCCTCAAAACATGTAGATAAAACAGGATTTAAATACACTAATTGTGTATCAACAATAAAACAAGCTGTGTGTCTATACACAGATGTCTTATGAGTTCATAGAAATGAGGGATGTGATGTATTTTGCTGAATAACACTGACTGAAAGCAGTGTTTGAAGCATTATAATGTACTCTATGTTGTAGACACTGACTATTGATAATCATGCAGCTTAGTGTTAGCAATACAAAGCATCTGCAGTGTGTATACACGCTGTATACGTACTGTATATAATACTGTGCAATCAGAGCACTGTACCTGTTGTAGTCAACAAATCGTATGAGGAGAGGATAGAAGGCATACAGGTCTCTGACCAGTATGGTGAACTGGTCCATGATGAGAAGCTCCGTCTCTGACATCTCACCCCTTCCCTCCGCCTTGCTGTGTTCCTCATCCATCAGCACAACTGCTGCTTTCTACAGGACACAGTAATAAATTGCTTTTTCTTAATTTTAAAACTAAATATATTCTGATTGTACCATTTGTATTATAATCATACTTTTATTGCCTTTGGACTGTTAAGGGACATTATAATCTATTATGAGCGCTTCTGAAAGCAATAGTTCTCTCAGGAGATAAAGCCAGATTGGATAGATCTCTGTAAAACTGGTGCAAGAAACAGCTATTAGATTTTAGTAGAATAAACTCTGTCACAGTAGATGGGAGTTGGAGTTATCATGGGATAAGACAAAGCAAAATCATTTAAAACTAAAATTTGTTTGAAGTCCACAGTCTGTCCAGATCACTGAGGCTCCTAGGCAGACTACAGTGCACAATACATGTGTGAGGAATGCATGAAAACTCCAGTCCAAGAAGCCTCACATTGCCTGACATTAACACTCAGGGACATTTTCACCAGAAGTTGTGTATATATGACTGAAATATTAGGAAATATTAAGAAACTGCATTAGACTTACAAACATACGGTCAAATCATTTACTTCATTGCTTGCACACCTTTGATAGCTTATGGACATATTACATGTATATTCTATTGTCATGAACTATATAACAGTCTAGAATACACAATAATATGACTTGACTCACCTTTTTGAGTTTCTCCATCAGAGGCAGGAAGTGGGTCTTGAGCAGCTGGGCTTTGGCCTTACTGATGATTGGCTGAGAGAAGACTATGAAGAGATGAGATTCAGTGATTAAGCATAGAATACATCTTTATTTAGCTTCAGTGTTTGGTTTGTGTTTGTTGCCTTAAGTTGGATGCAGTGACAGTATGTTTGACTGACAGACAAAGATGCAGAAAACAATACTGAGCCATCCATTAATTATAATTTTGTCTTGTTTACCGGCGAGTCTTTTCATCCAGGCCCCTTCATCTATTCCCAGGTTGTTGTAGATGATCTTGAGAATGTTTCCCAGCAGAGTGTTCATGTGTTCAGAGGTCACCGACGTGCAGCAGCTGTCAGCTTTGTTGGGGTTGCTCTCTGGTCCGTGTTCCCACCAGTGAGACATGTAGCTGCACAACATTGGCAAAACCACCTGCAGTAAAAGGAAAAATACATTCAGAGCAAATGATCATGAGATTACACACTTCCCCATCCTGATATGAGGCAGTTTGGGAATGAACCAACCCAGATAAAACAATTTCCAGTCAGTGATGTCTATAGCATAATGTCACTGCATAAGACTAGATGTATTGCATGTATTGTAAAACTTAATAGTCTAATACAGTAGTTTTAACTACTTAAAAGTTGTATTACTCTCCAAAAGAAAATTCATCTTCTGCATTTAACCAGGCTAATTCTTTAGTAGCAGTGGGCAGCAGGTGCGGACTGGGACAAAAAATCGGCCCTGGCATTTTGGACCAGACCGGCCCACAACATTTGATAACACACCTTTTTAGTTTTTTCAGTGCAACTGTGCACGTCTTTAAAACAACCTAGCTCAACAGGACATAAATACAGCCTGTTTATAATATATTTATATAAACAAACACATAACTGCATTGACATAACACTAGCAATAAACAGAATTATGTCATTTTAAAAAGTGCTATTTTCTTTCTTTGTAGGCTAACTTACATTGTCTTTAGCCACCTAGCTACATAAAACAGCCCATTTTTTTCCAGGCCTAAATAAGAGCTTACCCGAGGACTACTAGTTTAACAAAAAAATTGAGAGTGCTGACTCTTCACTTTTCACTCACATTTTTGGTGAGTGGTGGTGGCTTTAAATATGCCTAGGCGACAATTACTGGAATGTACAGATACCTGCAGCTGCATTCACATAACATAGACAAAATGATATAATTTTTAAAAGTGAGATTTTCTATCAGTTATGTAGCCTACATTGTCCCTACCACCTAGGCTACATAAAGAACTGCTATATCTGCAGGACAAAAAAGCAACTTAGCCAATAGGCCAGCCTAGTACTCACCCCACAGACAATAATAGTCTAATAAGAAATTAGTCTTATTGTTATTGTTGGTGAATGGTGAACACGTTTTCTCACATTAAAGACTATTTCATTTAGATTGAAATACATAAAAGTAGGCTACTGAGCTAGGCTTATTTTCTCATGCAGCCAGTGTAGCCTACAATGTCACAATGACATTTTATCATATTCATCAAGGGGTTGGGTGGCTTTATCCCACTCGTTGCATTTCATACATGTTCTGACAGTGGTCCAGCTTACCGCAGGTTCAACAACATGTTGAGTGCCACTGCCACCGGCACCACTGTCATCAGCGATGGGAGCTGATGGAGGCCCTGCTGTGGCAAACATGTCAGTGATTTTAACACACTTCACAGCATCTGCCTGAAGAGCAAGTTTCTTCTTATCGCGTTTTTCTGCGCCACCTTTGCGTTTTCTCTCCATCTTTATCTGATAGTGTTTCACCCATCAATAAACTGCACACCGGCGCATCAAGCCAAAGGGGGGAGGTGTTTCATGATGTGATTGGGCCGGTCCCCTGTCAGTCATCGTGTAAGGGTCGGTGGTAAGGAAACAAATTCTTGCACAGTTTTTTTTTTTTTTGTGCCTGTAGGCGGGACCAAAGCGTACAGAGTGGTTGTTCAACTGTGTGTTTGGGCTGCGCGATCTACTTGTTATGGGCCGGTCAGACCAATATTTAAAAAAAATAAGGATTTATCGGCTCAAATAGCACGTCGGCCCACCGGGCAAATGCACGGTATGCCAGATTGCCAGTCCGTCCCTGGTGGGCAGCCAGCAGTGCAGCACTATCTCCCAGTTCAGCTTTGGTTAAAGGACAATAGAAACAAGAAACTAGAGTAGTATGTGTTATGGAATTTTCTCTTTTTAGGTTACACGAGGCCACGTGTGAGCCTTGTGATCCACGACAGTATTAACTGTTTGTCTTATGACTAGGTGCCACCATATCTCACTGTGGTGGCCAGGGTCGAAGAGACCTGTTGCTGCCTTCCTAGTCATAATAGATAGCTTGTTGTTGCCGTTCCAATCTGCGTAAGCGGACATCTGTGTCTCCAGACTAGGATGTGTTGACAATAACACCTCCAAGAGTAAAGACATTCTCTTTTACTAATTCTGGGGCGTATAGTATTTGGGGTGTGATCTTTGGGTTTAAAGTTTATGCACCATCACAAGTTCGTCAGAATGCGAGACCGACTCAAACACTTCAGATGTACTTTGAGAGTGTCTCTAGTTCTCCTTGGCCAAGCGTCAATAAATAATACAGCATAAGACATCAGAGGCTCCTGAACACTTTCTTCCCTCCTGACCTCACCATTGACCTTTGACTTCAGCAATTTCTCCACAACAATTGGCGTCACGAACAGGATTTCAACAGAACAAAGACGTGGTAAGTGCAAAGTTTTATTACTATGCCTTACCATGTCTGCGTTTGACGAAATCATAAAAAACTATGTGCTTATTTAATCTGCCTGGAATATAAAAACATCTAAGACCCACCAGGGGGTCAGGAGCTTCAGTGTCTTGGGGACAATGTCCTGGCTGAAACCTCTGGCGTTGTTTGGAACGTATGTGTCATACAAACATCCCAGTTAGATGTTCAATTCGGCATATTGATTTAACGTGAGAAATCAAGAAAGCTGACAATGGTGTAAAAAACATTTTAAAAAATAAATGGAGCTGTAACAATAATTGATTACAGAGCAGTGTACAGTGTGTGGATCTGAAGGGGGGCAGGTTGGGTTTATGACCCACTGCATTGCCACTACGTGGCTGTTTGTTTCCGGGGCAGTTTCGGGCTGCACTCGGCACAGAGAGACCCACCTGAGGTTTAAACTATAGAAAAGACATTTTCGGGGGAGTTTAAATACACCCTCGTTTGAATCAAGATCGGGGATCTGCTCTGTGTCCTTTGGGAAACGTTGGTTTTAAATGTGTATACACTGGGAGAGAAAAAGAAGTACATTTTTCCTCCTTTCACCTCAGATCACCACTGCTGCAGTTAGAAAAGTGTGGAGACTGACCTTTAATGCTGCTGTATTGTGGTTTGAAATCTGTTTGTCTGTATGTGTAATGTCCTACTGCGCAAGATAAAATGGGTAATGATCTGTCCAAAGCAGTACACAAACCTGAAATCATGCAAACTGACTCAGCAAAAGTTAAATCAAAGACAAAACATCTTTCTGTAAAAGATCAAAGAACTAATGTGAAGTTAGATGGTCAACCTGTCATTGATACGCAGCATGCCGGAGCAGGCACACACACATACACATCTGACCAGATATCACAATTTAAAGCAATGTTTTCGCCGCATGTGCCAGCTGGACTCATCGGTAGACTGAAAGGATGGGATTTTGTGTTTCCGTTCACTTCTCTTATGTGTGAATGTACGAATGGCATGTGGCCGTATGATGGAGCATTCGAGAGAGAGAAGCTGCAAATGGCTGAGATGAATGTTAACTCTAGTGTTGGAAATCCATCCTGGGACTTCAGATACATAAATGAGTGTATCCAAGTGTGGTTGACTGTGGCCCAAGAAAGATGTGGTGTGATAGTGCATGACAAAAGCTGCGAGATTGGACCGGATGATTTAAGAAAGATGATTGATCTGACTTCTAAGTGTGTTACTGCCTCTCATATGCCTGTACTAGAAGCTAAGTTGCAAACTAGAGCTTTATAGATGGCTAAGATAAAGCAGCGACATGTTGATAATTTGGAAAATTGTGCAAAAGCTATGATGTATGGCTGGGCAAAGCGCCAAGCCAAGATTCCCACTCCTCGTGATTTGTTGAATATTTTAGCCGAGGTCGGGATAACACTGCCGGAACAACAAAACAATGAAAAAGCGATCTCTGTTTTTCCGCAACTTTCAAATACAAAGCCCTCTTGCAATGCTGAAATAGATGAACAACCAAGCACATCACAAACTAAAGCAGATGATGAGTTTATCCTAATGGCAGCTACAGTAGTGAATTAGAAAGAAAAGTCAAGATTATGCACAGACAGGAGAAGGAAGACAGCAGACAGTCTAATGAGTCAGATTTAGAAGGAGACGGAGCCAGACCCAGAGAGGAGGAGCCTTACACAGACTTTAGTGACGAGGAAGTGCAGATTGTAAAGCCAAAACAAAACAACATCTCTGCTCTCCCTCTTCAAGGATTATACTGTTAAAGTTTAGCTCTGTTCAACTTCATTTAAAAGTAACCTTTTTACTTAAATTGTCATAGGATTATTTCTACTGCAAAGAAAAAATGTTTCAAGTGTTTGAAGTTAAGTATTGTAACAATCATCGCATACTATTTTGGTGTGGCACAATCTTCTTTAAACTTAATTAACACATGTTTCAACCTGATAAATATGTTTCACACACTTTAAACCAACTCAGAATCAACTTCAACTCCAATCATGGTGCTCATTATGAATCGATAATTGTGCAGTTTGTGCTCAAATAATAATAAAAAAAACTGTATATGTCAAGCTAAAAAAATCAAACTGGCTCTACTTAAAAGCACACTGTTTACACTACTACATAAATGCCTAAGTCTGATGTTACACTCGATTAGGCAGACCAGAAACACAGAGGCACATAGGAAAACAACTTTGCCCCTGCCTCTGAAGTGTCACAGACATCTTTAATAAATGCTTGTAAAAATAATGATTGACAACACAGCAGTTTGAAAAACCATGGACTTCTGAGTTCATGGAAGAATACCAGAAAAAAACACTTAATCCAGTTCACTTGTAGAACTGAGTGGATCTTGTGTTAAGATGAGTTTGTTTTCCCTGATTCATACAAACATGGGATATTAAAGCTGGAATAAAGCGAGATGAACATGAATGTCTCATGGTGCAAATTTTTGTGCAAAATCTAAGACCGAATGTTCAAGCCGCTTACAAACTATCAGTCCTTGACTCGAAGTCAACTATAAACAAAATAATGGCTATGCATAGGAACGATGTTTTCTTCGCTGGTAATAATGCTCCCAGCTCAAAACAAATGATGCAGTATGTACAACAGCAGGGTGTCACAAATGCGGTGCAGCGGGACATTGGGCTAAAGAGTGTAAGAGTGGTTGTCGTTGTCGGAATAAATCCAATAACCAGAACCAACAACAAGCCGCTACATCATTTCCGGCTCTACCCGCTCCACAAGCTACTACGTAATTTCCTGCTCTTCCAGCCCCACCCACACAAGCTGCTTACACGCCAACATATTACAATCAAGCATAGGGAGGCCATGGAGGGGTGGGATCAGAACAACCATTTCATATTCAAGCTGCAACTATTTTACTTTCTAGTAATCCCGCGGAAGACCCGATAATGCCTGTTCAAGTTAATGGAAATACTGTTGAAATTTTGGTAGATAGTGGAGCAACTATCTCTACTGTAAAAACTGCAGAGCATGTATGCACACCTACATCCAACTTCATCACCACTGTAGGTGTTTTAGGGGTTCCCATTGCGGAACCGTTATCTCAGAGGACTAAAATAACTGTTGAAGGCTCTGAAGTGATGCATTCTTTTCTGATATCTGATAAAAGCCCAATTAATCTCATGGGGAGGGATCTGCTTTGTACACTGCATGCTACTATTCAGTGCACCCCGGATGGATTGTTTTTGACCCTCCCTGATGAAAAAGCTGCTCTAGCATTTCAGTTTTTGCAGAGTACGGAAGACACTTTGTATTGCTGGGAATTGATAGGTTTTAATATGCTTCCCAGATTCACTGTTTCAGATATTCAGAAAATCGCCAAAATATCTCCAGCATGTGCAACATTGATGTCTACAATGAGGCCTCTTTTGCATTGTCATTGTACTGCAGCATTTAACCCTTCTGAGTAGTATAAACAATTGGTTTCCAGGTTTTTAAATAAATAAGAGGGGTAGTGAACAGCAGAGGTTGTTTAATGTTGAAAATTCATATCCACATATCGTGGTGGCCGTCACACCTGGCTGTGAGCTGAAACACCTTGGACACATGGTGGCTCAGTGCCAGGCATTGAGAGAAGCTGTACCAGCTTCTCAACACCAAACAGTAACATATTTAGGGGAGGAACTGTATATGTTGTCTTTAGATGAACATATGCAATTACCAATGTCTACATTTGTTACTCATCAGCCGCCTCTTCCCGCTCAGTATGGACCTCCTTCTGAATTGTCTGAGGTTCCACCTATTTTGTGGGCTAAACATAAAAATCATGTGGGTTTTGTAAATTCGGCTCCGCCACATAAAGTCACACTTAAGCCTAATGCTAAGCTACCTATGATTAGACAATACAATTTGCCTCACAGAGCTGTAGTAGGAATTGAAAGTGTCATTCAGTCTCTATTGGATCAAGATGTGCTAGTTCAAACCACTAGCCCATGTGACACTCCCATATTAACAATCCCCAAAGCAAATCGCCCTGATGAATGGCGGTTCGTGCAGGACCTGCAAGCTATTAATAATATAGTGGTACCTGCAGCTCCAATTGTGCCTGACACCAATTCGATTTTAGCTTCTTTACCACCTAACTCCACGCACTACACGGTCGTTGATCTGAGTTCTGCATTTTTCTCGATACCGTTGCATCCAGATAGCCAGTATCTGTTTGCATTTACATTCAAGGGTAAACAATACACTTGGCAACGGTTGCCGCAGGGTTTTGTCGAGAGTCCCACCGTGTATGCAGCGGCGGTAAAAAGAGATCTAGATGGGCTCCACCTGCCAGGTGGCTCCACTCTCTTGCAGTACGCTGATGACCTCCTAATAGCTTCTTCATCAAAAGAAGCTTGCCACACAGACTCTATCTTGCTGCTACAGAGACTGGCCGAGTGTGGTCACAGAGCGTCGCTGGCAAAGTTGCAATTCTGTCAACCGGAGGTGACATATTTGGGTCATGTTCTGAAGGATGGACAACACCTTTTGTCACCGGAGAGGGTGAAACTGCTAGTAAGCATGCCTCCCCCCACAACCAAGAAACAGATGCTCTCTTTTCTGGGGATGGCTAATTATTGCAGACACTGGATTTTTGAATATGCAACTATGGACTCTGTTTTTCGAGCCGCCGCACTGCAATCAGCTCCACCCATGGTACAGTGGACTGAGGAAATGCACAAAGCCTTTCAAGATCTGAAATGCTCTCACAATGGCTCCAGTGTTGGGTTTGTCTGACTATCATCAGCCGTTCCATCTACATGTGCATGGGAGAGATGGCTTCGCCACTGGCATTCTGGTACAGAAACATGGTTCTCATTATCGTCCCGTTGCGTACTACTCCTCTCGACTGACCCCTGTAGTACTCGGTATGCCAGGTTGTCTAAGAGCAGTGGCCGCTGTTGCCATTTTGATCGACAAATCCCATTGTAACTGGCTCATGACTGTGTCGTGCACGTTCCACATGCAGTATTACACATTTTGAACACATCTGCAACACAACACATGACAGCAGCACTTCGCTCAGGTTACGAGGCAATAATTCTATCAAGTCCCCACATAACTTTAAAGCGCTCACCTCCAATAAATCCAGCTACTCTGCTATCATTGATTGATACAGATGATGAGCATGACTGTATCGCCCTTAGTGAAATGTGCACATCTCCGAGACCAGATCTGCTGCAAACAGTGATACCAAATTCTGATATGGTTCTTTATACTGATGGTTCGGCCAGCAGACCATCTGACAACGTACATTTGGCTGGTTATGCAGTAGTAAATGATTCTGAAGTCATTGAGGCAGGATCCCTGCCTCATGGAACTTCAGCCCAAGCAGCTGAGCTGTATGCTCTTAGTAGAGCCTGCATACTTGCTTCTGGTAAAGTTGCCACTATCTACACTGACTCGCGATACGCATTCGGCACTGCGCATGACTTTGGACAATTATGGAAAATGAGAGGTTTTGTCTCATCCTCTGGTAAGCCATTACAGCATCACGCGTTGGTAAATGATCTATTAGAGGCTATTTTGCGCCCGTCACAGCTTGCGATTGTAAAATGTGCAGCCCACACTAAAGGAAATGATCCTGTTTCACGAGGAAATGCAATGGCTGATACTGCAGCCAAACAAGCTGTACTTTCCTCCTCCTCCATGGTCCATCAATATACCTCCACACAACCCGTCAATCCAATTCCAGTACCTTCCGCTAATGATGTCGTGAAAATGCAAAATCACGCTGATGACAGGGAGAGAAGTCTTTGGTTGCGTAAAGGTTGTGCAGTTGATTCGGAGTCTGGCTTGTGGCTCCACCCGGATGGGCGACCAGTTTGCCCAAGAGCTCTCCTACATGTCTTGGCACGTGTGGCACATGGACCAACACATGTAGGAAGAGGGGTAATAAATGACGTTATTCGTTCACAATGGTTTGCAGCAGGCATTA
This sequence comes from Collichthys lucidus, assembly GCA_004119915.2. NCBI lineage: Eukaryota > Metazoa > Chordata > Actinopteri > Sciaenidae > Collichthys > Collichthys lucidus. Next base: position 25,650,537 of record CM014098.1, read on the forward strand.
CACAAGTCTCACAAACACTTGTAGACAGTTGTATGACGTGTCAACAGACCAGAAAGAAGAATAGCACAGTGAAGCATGACCATCTGGAACCTCCAACAGGTCCCTTTGTAAATTTGCAAACAGACTTATATGCCAAGTTGTCAAGGCTACAAATATTTGTTAGTTGTGACAGATCGATTCTCAAAATGGGTTGAGGCTTGTTGTTAAGTGTCTGCTAAAAGAGGTGATCCCTAGGTTTGGAGTGCCACAGGGAATAGATAGTGACAGAGGTCCGGCTTTTGTATCAAGAATAACGCAGGGTCTGTCAGATATCTTAGGGTTCAAGTGACAGTTACATGTTCCATATCACCCACAAAGTTCTGGTCAAGTTGAGAGAATGAACGCAACTATCAAAGATCGGTTGACCAAAACAGTGCTGACAACAGGCCTAAAATGGCCTGATGCACTGCCTATTGTGTTGTATTCCATCCGAAGCGCACCGAGCGCAACAACAGGAATAAGTCCTCATGAGGTGTTAATGGGGAGACCAATGTCCACAAGTCCCCCTTTGACACCACACAAAACTTCTCTGCTTTGGACAGATGAGTTTATGAATATAAATATGTAAAAGATTAACTGACGTTTTGAATTTTATCATTACAGGTGTCTGAACGGCTCACAAAACCATTGGAGGAACCAATTTATCCTTTTAATGACGAAAAATTTTGTATTAATCAAATATTTAAAAAAAAGTTTTTGTCTTCCAGGTGGAACCAGGTGTTGTTGACAATGAGGACTTGTATTTCCTGCACTTTAACCAAACTGCCTATTAACAAAACTAACCAAACTGTTAACCCTGTTATGTTTGACTGTCCAATTGACAGATGTGATGACTGTTATATTGTTTACCCCCTGACTTGCTCTCAAGGTAAATGGTCGTGGACAACGCATGACCGATTAAGACAGTGCTGTGCACCCAGGTAATGAAGGTAACATTCACAGCTGCTGTACCTTTGACTGAACCTCTAGAGCTGTGGTGTTTCACTAAACAACCATTGAAAAGTTATCCCGATTATAAACTGTGGGCTGTTAATTACTGAGATGTTCCAGGGGAGGTGCAGAGCGGTAAGATCTGTACTATGGTGAAACTGATAAGGGTGATAGTTTTCTATATATTGGTCAATTTCTTCCATAAATACACTTGAGGTAGCCAAACCTAAATCAACAAGGAGTGATGGAGGTACAGGTGAAGTTTCTCAAATTTTAGTGCAAGAAACAAATTCGGCCCTCAGTCTAATGGTTGATTATGCTCACGATCGTAATCTCAGTAACTGTTGGCTGTGTCAAAATATGCCTTCGTCCATACACTCACCAATGTCTCATCCAATTCCATTCACTAGAACGGATTATGAGATGTTCAATTGGAATAATTTGGCCATGAGATTTGAAGATGAAGCAAATGAGTGCTATACTCCTGCTTCCCTATAGATTCGGCAAAGTATTCACATAATGCTGAAATTGCCTTATACGTTGCTAAAACAGTTAATGAACAGTACCTGCCGAGCGGTTTCAACTATACTACCTTTTTTCGCAATATTCATATACAGATGTATGTGAAATTAGGTTTTGAATATAGAGTTCAAATAGTTTTGGCCCAAACAAACTGTTCAAAACCTCTTGGAAATCAGGTGTGTGTTCCCCAACCATATATTGCATCTTTAATGGTGGAGGCCCTAGTTTCTGTGCAGCTGTGGTCCGGTGTTAGGTCCATGGAGTCACTTCAGATACAGAAACGTAATTGCTCAGTGCCACAACAGATGGAGCGAACTCCTCAACTTATGTGCCTCCGGTGTTCACCCATGAACGGCAAAATGTTTCCTTGTGTTTTCAGGGAGTAGGAGACGGACCTGATAATTTAGGACAAAGCAGCTGTAAAACAGTAAATGTCACTCTGAGACAGTCGTTGTTACCTGAGAGAGTGTATCTAGTCTGTGGAGATAAAGTTTATTGCTGCGTGCCCTATGAGTTGTTTCATGGTGTCTGTTATTTGGCATACCTAATTCCCTTGATCAGGGAAGTGAAATCCGCTGAGATTGCTTCATTATACCCGCCTCTACATAAATATAAAAGAGAAATCCCAACATCTCAAAAGATAGCCAGCATCCTCTTGCCTTGGTATGGTATGTATATAACTCAACAGGAACTTGAATCTCTGTCTAAAGTCCTGGAGAATCATCTGAATGGCTCCAGTAGAGCCATGTTAGCTGAACATAGGGAGCTGCAGGAAGTTAAAACTGTAGCTTTACAGAATCGTATGGCGCTTGGTCTCCTGTTGGCAGCACAGGGAGGAACTTGTAAAGTTATAGGTACTGAATGTTGCTTCTACATCTCCGACGCGACTGCTGAGGTCATAGATATGGCGCATGACACAGCTCAAGGTATCAAAGAGTTACATGATAAACATGGGTTCAACTTTGGGGATTTTTCTGGTACCTTGGGGTCATTGGGATCAGGGTTAGTTAAATTTTTGACTACTCTATTTGTCGGTGGACTCTTTATTCTTTTCCTCTGCACTTGTATGATCTCATTGATTAAACTAATCGTGAAGAAGACAACAAGGTCAGTGGTTCAAGCACCCCAGGTGTGTATACGTCCAGAGGTTGCCAATCCAGTGGGTAAGAGGTATTATCATTTTGAAGGTTTTGGGGAAAGGATTCGAAGCTTTGACCTTGATGATCTTTCTCTTGGTGAAAATGATGAAGAGGAGACTTGTGGTCTGTAAATGGAGGGTGTCTATTTCTTCTGTTACCTCTGTGTTTCATTTTAGGTTAACTTTAGGTGATGATTCTGGTTTTACTGGTTGTTTAGTATTCTAGGAGATGTTATTTTTAATAATTTAGAAATTGCCATATTATGAATCACTTTTAAAATCTATTTTCAATGATGGTTTTCACAGTAATGTAATACATGCTTATAAGTTCAAAGTTAAAATTTTGTTATGATGATATGCAACTGATGGATAACGACTGTTCATGGAAAGTTCTACGAAGATGGATTCCATGCCACCATGCATCATATGTGCTAGTAACCTCTCCATGGTGGTGACCCTCTACTGTACATAATGTACATGGGTCGAAGATTTTGCAATGTCTTGATTTCAACGATGATTGTTGTGATTGATTTCAAAGAGAGAAGAAATTTGCTCTAGAAATGTTAAATCAATTGTTTTATGGAACCCCTTCTAATTGCTAGGGTTTTATCTACTAGGTGAAATAATAAATTTGATCTTTCTCCTCCCCCAGTGGCATATTTGCACATGATCTGTGACCTCCCTGATGACCTTCTTTAACACCTTTGTGTTGTAGGGGATCTTCGCTAGCTTAAAGGCCCTTGTTGACCTGAAAGTGTAACTCACACATCATGGGAATGGGATGATGGGGTACATAAGAGGGGTTCTTAAGGGTTTTCACTAATTGTATGAATTAATCTAAACCGACTGCTTTGTTTGAAAGAATGATTTTTATGAATGGCCTTTTGAATAATTCTGTGTGATTGGAATGTTTTATATTGTTTGTGTCAATCTCATTCTGACTGTACTCCCTGGTGGTCTCTAAATTTGGTAGATATTATTATTTGGTAGTTAGTATTGATCTTATGATCAATAAGAGGGGATTGTTATGGAATTTTCTCTTTTTAGGTTACACGAGGCCACGTGTGAGCCTTGTGATCCACGACAGTATTAACTGTTTGTCTTATGACTAGGTGCCACCATATCTCACTGTGGTGGCCAGGGTCGAAGAGACCTGTTGCTGCCTTCCTAGTCATAATAGATAGCTTGTTGTTGCCGTTCCAATCTGCGTAAGCGGACATCTGTGTCTCCAGACTAGGATGTGTTGACAATAACACCTCCAAGAGTAAAGACATTCTCTTTTACTAATTCTGGGGCGTATAGTATTTGGGGTGTGATCTTTGGGTTTAAAGTTTATGCACCATCACAAGTTCGTCAGAATGCGAGACCGACTCAAACACTTCAGATGTACTTTGAGAGTGTCTCTAGTTCTCCTTGGCCAAGCGTCAATAAATAATACAGCATAAGACATCAGAGGCTCCTGAACACTTTCTTCCCTCCTGACCTCACCATTGACCTTTGACTTCAGCAATTTCTCCACAACAGTATGGTTAATATGTATAATGAATATAGTTAGTTATGCATCCCACCTCCATGACATGGGGCATCTGGTTGTATCTCATGCCTGACTCTGCCAATTCCATGATCTCCTCCAAAGACTTCTCCAAGTTTGGAATGAGAGGGCAGACCTCCCCAACCTGCACTGGAAGACCTAGAGCTGAGAAGTGAAGAAAGATGCACTTAAAGACCAAAGATAAATACAGACATGAGTGACAGATCTGTGACATTAATACAGATACAAACAGAATCAAACATTATTTATACTTGTATAAGTAGAACCCAATGAAATATATCATTAACTGAAGATAGCTGTGCTAATGATCTGTTTGATGCTGACTAACATGAAATGTCCAAGATAAATGATTATTTAAATACCTCAAAGATTAAAAACTCAAACCTGTTTACTGCTTTATGTTTCTTTTAACCTGTTGTTCAAGCCACTTTTTATGAGATCCAAGCACAATATTTTGGGTCTTTCTGGCATTCAGAACACATTTCTTGCTACACACCCAATGACCACTATTACTAGGTTCATTTGGGAGGCCTCCTCTATTTGTGCAGCTTTATAAACAATAGTGTCATCAGCAAATACTGTACTGTAGAGTTGCTTATAGGGTGAACATAATTCTGAGACTTGCACTTGCAGCTCTTGTATGGTATACAGTATATAGGTGTAATTCTGCCCCCTCATGTATGTGAAATGCAAATACACAGCAGCAGCTAAACATTAAAGAGGAAACCTCCTTGAGCAGTACCAGCTCTGTCTTTAGCTCCTTTGCTGTTGTAGATGGAAAAGGTGTTGAACTTGTTGATGTGACGCTCCAGGAAAGCAACAGGGAAGGCTGCTGAGAAGGCAGCTAAACACTTTCCTAATGCTGGACGCTGTCTGGAGAGGGGAGAGAGAAAAAACTTCATATCATTATTTTCATTATCATTCATCATTTCATTTTTCTTAAATAACTTGATTAATCAATGTCCAAATCTTTGTAAAACTGGTTAGATAATAACAAATTTAGAAATTTTAGATTGATGTCCAGTCTAGTCTTAAAGATAATTATTCAAATAAATTGCTGTTAATTTACATACTTTACTTCATTTTATCTTTTTGTTTACTGGTTCAGATTCAGGGTTTTAAAACAGTTTGGCACATGCTGATATGCTGACTCCTGTGAAATATTAACCAGCACAAGGATCATTGACAAGGAGGAACATGTACTTTTGGATGATTTTCCACCATAAAGAAGGAAGACAATTTGTGTCCAGCGTGAAATTCAATAGAACTGAAAACGAAACAGACTCCAGGTCCAACAGATTTAGTGCAGGAGGTGGCAGGAAGCTCTGTTGTTGGAATTCTTAAAGCTCTGCAATGTGTGTTTTTTACTCATTAAAAGTGAATTGGCAGTGTTACATGCAGTGTTACTGTCACAGCTGGAGCTTGGGGTGCATGTGTAATACTGAATAACATCTTACACACATAGTTAAATACAGAGCTTGCTGGACAAACAAATACAGCAAAGTGTTTATGGGATTCTTAAGCCAGTCTATTTACTTTAAGATGCATCAATCAGCAAGTTGGCACAACTAGAAAAACATATAATATGAACATACACTGTAAAAAAGAAACTGTTGTTTTTACGGTAAAAAACTGGCAGCTGTGGTTGCTAGAGTTTTACCGTAATAAATACAGTATAACTGTTTCGAATATTAGAGTAAAAGGATATTAGTATTTGTGCTAGTGCTTTATTCCACTTCTTAAAGGTCTGTACTGTAGATTTTACCGTGAGAAACTGTCCAACCATGACAGTAAAAGACTGTAAAATGTGTCAGTCTCTAATATAAAATACTGCATTATTCTGTATGCATTCTCTCAAAAGATGTATAAATAAAAGGTTTTAAAATATAACTTCCTCACTTACTACTTACTAATGGCATATTTTACGGTCTTTTACTATCATCATTTGGCAGTTTTTCACCGAAAAATCTAAGACATCTCTGTCACCTTTAGACCATGTTCCATAGTAGGGGGTTGTCAACTTAAGACGCGGTTTTGTTGGGTCCGCAGTCTTCTGAATATTATGTGGATTTAGTGGCCATACAGTACCATATCAATATGAGTTACATTTCATATTCTTTATGAATTGCTCTGCACATATGTAAATGTGATTCTATAACAGGTTTCCTGTGACTCAAAGACCTTCATCACGTCAGGTATACTCTACCTCTCTACATAGATGCTTTTGTTGGTTCCCAGAAGGTAGAGACTGTTGAGGATTCTGTAGCAGGAAACCTGGACATCATCCACTGCAAGAAAAATAACTAATAATTTTGCAGTTTACATTTTACCAACATTAAATCTTATCCTTCAAGAAGAAAACATTCACAATATTTTACAACATCAGTACTCACATATGAGGTCTTCTCCAAACATGTTCTGTCCAATGTGTTCAAACAGGGAGGAGAGGACGGGCAGCAGGGCAAACGTTGTGTAGTTGATGATCTGAGTGACGCCCCGTGGCTGCTCTCTGCTGTGGGTGAACTGACCCAGCTTCAGGTTCTCCTGCGTCTTCTCCAGATCTTCTGCTGCACTGTCAAAGTATGACCGCAGAGCTGCCTTCACTGACTCCAGACCAGTCTTCATCACTGTCCTGATATATGGGAGAGTTAGGTTTTACATTATTAGTTTTACAAGAGCCACTGGTGGTTCTGTTAGTGACGTACCTTTGACTTTTAGAAAGAGCAATGCAAGTTTTGTTTTAGCTTCTGTGTGTTGCTCAACCTTTTACAGCAGAAAGTATGGCTGCTGAACTGTGCAATTTGTATCACTGCTGTAAGCAGGAAGAGCACACTTCCAGTCACAAACTGATGAAGGATGAACTGTGTATTAAACCAAACAGAGTTATGGCCAGAAAATGTTGCAATGCGGTTACAGTGCCATGTTACCAGATTTTGTACGGTTGATTTCTTCTGCATGTGCGTTTAACAGATTGGGTTTCAGTTGCATAATGCAGCTATGACACAGTCTTTGTAAAAAAAGCTGTACTGAGGTCAAGGTCAGTCCAGTCAAGTCAATTTGTAACTCTGTGAAACATTCAGAGAACACCAACATTTGAGGGAGCAACTCCCCAGCTAGATCTTTGGGAGGCCACACGATCCAGGAATGAAAACACAATTGGTGTTGAAGAAATAATGGATAGACAAAACAACAATGTCATCCCTTTGGTGTTTATGTGTCGCCTACTGCAAGAAGTGATTTGTTCATTTCCAGTGTGTCATTTCTCTAAGAGTCATCCTTCAACACCAGCCTGACATAAATATGTCACCGTTTATGTCTAATCTTACCTGGCATCCAGGCTTTGGCCCAGTATCTGCAGACAGTTCACTATAGATGTGGCATTGTTACCTGGAAAGTAGACAGAATTATGTAAAAAAAAAAAAAAAAAAAAAACTGACTGAAGAGTCAAACACTACAGCATCATAAAACATCAAAACCGTAGCCCGCTTCAAATCAACAGCAGCCGTCTGCCTGAGAAAAACAAACCTGAAGAATCAGTCATGTACTGTATGTGCTGCAGTAAATAACAAAGCAGAGCATCATATTCAAAGAAAAAAGATGTTCCTTTAAAAATATACAAAACTCTTATGATTTGAATTATTATTTTCAAAACTTTATCGCTGTCAAAAGTACTAGAGCAAAACAATCCTGACAGCCTGAAAAGTACAGAGTACAAACATCTTTATTTTATTTGCCTCAGGTTTGAGTCTGCAGAGGTGGAACATCTTTTTACTTCCAGGAGAATGACATGGTGGAATGTTCTCTGCATTCCAATGTGACACAACAAGTTGCAATACACACCGCACAACACACACAGCAGCTGAGCAGAGGATGAGTTGAGTGCATGCATACACACACACACACACACACACACACACACACACACACACACACACACACACACACACTATTTGACACATTGTTTTGTATCAGTGATAACAGATGCAAACCTCTACAGGATAAGTTATTCTTTAAGGTCCCTGATTTATTACAATGCGATACACGTTCTTGCCTTTCATTTAAATACTATTCCACTGATCTACAGCAAAGTCTTAGCAAAGTTAATTCAGTAGTTTTTGATCATAAGTCATGTAATGATAAGAGATACACCTGTACGGCTGCATATTTGCCACAGTGATATTACACTCTGAATGCTGTAATTTTTAGATCCTAACTTCAGTTTTATATAGCTCTCTACTGAGACTTTGGTAGCACTATTTTTGACAATACTTTTAGGCAATATCAAAGCAATTCAAATATGAGGAAATTATGAAAGGGTGATGTGATATTTCATTAAAAAAGTACCACAATGCACCCATAAAAATAATGACTGGTCTACAATGCTTAATGACATTTTAGGCAGTGTAAAGATTAAAAAGCTATATAAATGCAGACATTTATGCTAGCAGACATTTTCATATTAATATATCCAGCAGACACAGAGCAACATTAGCATTCCATTGTGCTGTATGTGTATTCAGCTGATCAATGTAAGTCCAATATTCACTCTTCTATTGGCTTTGTTTTTTGTCTTCACCACTTCCTGATTTCTGAATGATCTGTCTCTTTAGCTGTAAACGTTCCATGATGTTCAGCTTGTTCCTAACTTTGTCTTGTTGGGTGTTTGCTGATTAGACGAGAGCAGTGAGACTGAACCAAAACAGTCAAGTTGAGGGCTGTAAAACTAAAACAATGAGCTGAAATAATTAGGATTAAGATGTGCAGATCTGAGAGGAGCTGCAGAGTTGGTGATGATATTCTGTGGGTTCATCACTAGCATGAATAATCATCACAGTGCAATTAGTTCTCATTAGTTTCCCTCAAGGACCATCAAGATTATCATGTCTAATTACTATGTGCCAATATCTTCATTTTTCCACCAGTATCAGGATCAGGATCAGGTAGATGTAATGTTTTATTTGTTTTCTCATCTGTGGTACTGGCTGTACAAGTATGAAAACATTCATTCTGCACTCACAGAACAACAACAGAGAAGGAGCAGAAGTGGAAGCATGAGGCATGAACGTCCTTACCAAATAAGGATATCCTATGTCTGACAAGAACTCCCAGTTTGCAGAAAAGACTGAAAAGATTGGATGAACAGAGAGGAAGAGGAGGTGGAGAGGGAAGCAGAGAAGAGAGAGAAAAGAAAAGAAGGGTTTGAGATCCAGACATAGACAAAGAGAGCAGGAGAGATATCAGGCACACAGCCTGAGGTCAAGAGACTCAGTGACTGTCATACACGTGTTTTCAAAGAGAAACAGCGGCTGCAACATACAGTAAAACTATTATTCAGCATTTGAACAACATAAGAGCTTATGCTGTATGCTGCAGCACCGGCATTGTCTGTCATGCTCACCTGGTCACCATCTCCTTCTCCTTGTTGGAGGCGTGGCCCCCACTGCTGATTGGGTGGATGGCTGTAGACAGGAAGTACAGCCTGTGGTTTTTAAAGTACTGATCCACCAATGGTAAGACGACCTAAGAGTTAAACGATATGGATACATGATGTAATACCGTGCACAGACGTTGTTTCTTTTCACAACAGGTGAGTCAAATTAAAATATGAACCTATGTGATGTGGATACAATAAAACAGGCTTTAATTTGTTCAGGAAAATGATCAGAAAGACTGTCTAAGATAAAGGTGGCACACAGTATTTTACTAATAATCAATATCCATTTCACACAACCATTTAGAAGGATCTGACTGTGTTCCAACAACCGGAATTATAAATTCATATAAATCACATCAAAGACAGGTTTCAGCTATGCTGTGTAGAGAACACCTGCAATACTTTATGTCTTATAGTGCCTTACAGTGAGGACCAAATGTTGTCTTATTATGTATTCATGAGTTCACGAGGAGTACTTAGAGTTAATGTCAGTTTGGTGATCCCTGTAAGATAATTTGGAATGATGCTGCAGACAGGCCTGATGATTACAGCTGGATAATTTCATTGTTGTGTTATTATATTCAAACATGAAATAACAAACAAGGTCAAAGTGAACAAACAAAAATATCCAAACGAATCAAATGAAATGAGTTCTGACCTTTCCAAAGAACTTTATCTGCTGCTCATGTGGAATCTTCTCTCCCTTCGGTCTTGCTACCACATCTGAACAACAGGCAGAACACAATGAGATGATGAAGTCTGCATAGATAGACACAGTGACATTTATCTGACATCTGCACATTGCCTCAGGTGGCTGGGCTAGGAGCAAGTGTTTTATTTCATTCCCTAAAATGTGTATGCAGTTCAATTGTTGGTGCAAATGATGGTAGTTTAATATGCACATAGAGAAGTAAACTCCAAATATAAAAAGCCCATCCTATGGTCATTTTCACACTGGACTAGTACCTCAGTACACCATGTGATTTAGTAATTGATTGTCTATGGGTTTAGGGCAGATTCACATGAGCACACACTCAAACATCCTCCCTTCTTTTTTAACTCGTCAGGGTCTTGCACAAAATCCCTGCACCATCTTTCAAAAGGTTGCTTCTTGCTTCATTCCTGTAAAGTGCAAACTGGGTGTGTATTATAGTCACCTACCTACATTTCATTGACATGCTGGTAATATAGCAGTTCAGTAACATACAGTACATGGCATGCACATTGTGTTTTATTCATTTTAAAGCTGACACTTGTTGATGATTCACAGAGCAACATCTCACCAAACTCCATCATGTGTTGGTGTGCCTGGTCTACGTAAGTGATGAGCTGCTGGAGGAAGGTGTAGGCAAATCGTTTTTCTATAGCTGGAGTGTCCATCTCCTGCGACTTCACACCTCTGGAAACAACATACACACTCTTAAAAGAATGATTGCACATCTGAGGAAATAACCCGATATTTTTACAAACAACAATCCGATTCAAAAGAGAGGAGAAACATCAACGTGTCTGTGTCTCCACAGTTAGGTGTAGGATGGGTCTGGATTTAACATGTTTAGATACGTGGAACTATTTCTCGGCCAACAACAGCAAACTGTACTGTGTGCACACAAAAAAGTCCTAGTTACAGGCTGTCGTGGGAAGTATTTTTAGAGTTCAGTTTCCCCTCTTATACTCTCTGGTATGTTAAGTTTCGTATTGCAAAAAGAAATTGTTCCGAAAGACTCTGGGTTAGACATTTTTGTATTTCCTCATATGTCAGACTGTTCCTTATGGCTTGTGAAAACAAATCCAGTAGAGGTACATCATAGAGGGTTAGGGGTCCCCAAACTTTTTTCGGTGCGGGTCACATCAACTTGCCTTTCTGTGATGGGGGGCCGGGGTCAGTCTATAACCGGAAATGATATCAGTCCCACCAGCATTTCGCGGGCTTTTTAGAAATAAATATAAAATCCCTGATGTTGCATGAGGTTTTAAAAAAAATGCGGTTAAAGTTGCGGTGCTTTTTACATTTTTGTTGTGATTTTGTTTGCGGGAGGAATTGAAAGTTGCGTTACGTTGCGATTGGCGGAGTCGCGGAGAGGGCGCAGCAAGCACTAAGTCCACAGCCCCCGGGAAGCGCCGAGGTCCGGGCAGCTGCAAAGCTCGCGGCCGGAGCCGTGAGCCACATTCGTCCCCGAGACTTTCCAAGCCGAACCAGAGCCAGTCGCGGCGTGCTGGCGCGGAGGTAATGCGCCCGGCGGAGGCCAGCCAGCGCCGGGGAGAGGTCCCACGAGGGGATCCTCCAGACCATTGTGTGAGGGGATGAAAATTAGCTAGTATTGTAATAAGTTTGTAAGTAAGGTAGATTTGAATTAAAATACCAAGCTTAATCATTAAGTGTGGATACTTTATAATAGGAAAATGCAATTTTGAAAAATAGGCCAGGTTTAGAGGGATTGTTTGGGATCGTTAAGTGGGACACTCCAATTGTTTAGGCGGGCCGGATGTGGCCCGCGGGCCGTAGTTTGGAGACCCCTGTCATAGATGATACTCATCAGAAAAATAGCACAGCTCTCATCAAACTAGGACCCAGTTACTAGGTGATTCAAATCTTCTTTACAGCACCTCCAATCTGTGTATAAAGCTTCTATTTCTTACCTGGACACAGTGTAACCATTAATCTGGAGGAACTTGAGGATGTCTTGTGCTTTTTCTCTGTCTTTAGATTTCTCTTTGGCAGTCAGCGTATCGTAGGGAACCAGCAGAGGATGGTTTCCTCCCCCTTGGAGACAAACAGCAGTACAGCATGATGAAGATGACACAGTGAGGTTTGTTTGAGCATGACCAGTAAAGATAACGGAAACGGAACACTTTGAGCCGAACACGTCTGTAGCCTTGCCATCAGCTCAAAGAAAATGAGTGTTCTTTGCTTGTCTTAAAGGTTTAATTCATTAATTAATTAAATGAATTAAAGTGTTCATCATGGTAGAAAAACAAAATACAAAAAAATGGAAGTTTTGAAGCCATTATGTCCACAGCTTATTCTGAAACTCTGATGCGTTTGTTCACAAAAAATATGACAAGAATACAAACAGGAAAAAAGTTCAGGAAACATTGTGTGTGGCTGTGTTGTGGTACCTTTGGCTTCCAGCTCCATTTTCTTTTTCCTGGCCCAGATATTATGATAATTCTCTGCCAGCAGTTCTGCCATGGACTGGAGAAACAGTGTTAAAATATGTGACATGCTGTTACACTGCATCTTCCAGGTTTTATATTTGATAACTACTCTACTTTAGTGCACGTTAAAGCTTTTCATTTGTTTCATTTATAATTTGTTTTATCCTTTTTGTTTATACAATGTATACACTTACCTGCATGTCTCTTGACAGTGTAACATTGCTCATATCAATGGGTCTGGGGCTGAAAGCTGGAGCTCCTTCGAAAGACAGCTTGGGAACGTAGCATATATATTTGTCATTTTCTATATGAATATCCTCTAAAACAAAATGTAAATTTCATTTGTACGTGCATGTGTATGTGTGTGTGTGTGTATTTGTCTATACCTGGCTGGCCTGTGATATCCTCCTGGACTTGTTGTGGAGGCTGGCAGGGTCGCCTTCTCTGATCCTGTCGATGCTCCAGCCCCAAGACAGCATGGTCTTCAGAGACTCTCTGACTGGCCAGCAATATGCTTCCTTGTCCTGCAAGATTACGACCAAACTTTAGACAAAAACTGACAGAGTCAGTTAAAACCACTTACAAACTGCAAAAATTAATGCACACTGTAATCTGTAAAAAAGACAGAAAATTAAACATACTCAAAGCAAAAACTGCTACTAGAGATCAAAAGCTCCACTTCATGCCAGGATAGTGATATATGATACACCAGAATCAGGATTCCTAAAGCTTGCACCCATAGAACTGGTAACTCAGCTGAATGCACACTCAAGTTGCACACAAAGACAGCTGCATGCAGACTACCTTCTCAGAGATGCCTTTGTATGGTTTCAATAAATTGTGGCTCTTGGAGATTTCACACATCTGCTCCCCAAATGACCAGCCATTGGAAAACTGGAAGACATACACAAGAGACATTTTGAAAGACATAATATAACCACTGAGACATCATTAAAACAAACAAAACTCGCCTCCTTACCTTTTCTATGCACCACTTCTCATGGTTGTGCTCTGCATATCTGGTTATGAAATAGTCCAGTTTCTCTGGGACAGTCACACTGATGAAGATAGGAAAGACAAAAAACACATTTACCTGGTGTCAACACTGATCTGAACTGTAATCAAAGACAAACCAATTCTGAATATAAATCTAAAGCAAAAATAACTTAAACAGGTAACCGTGATAAAACCATAAGAAAATACAGTCTGCCTTGTAGAACAATGAACTTCCTTAACAAAGCATATTAAATATGTTGTATACTTTGCAGTGTCTGCGGGCTGTGGAGTGAAGTTTCCCTCTGAGTCCATAGATGACTGTTTCTCCATCATGGCCATGTAGTTGGACTCCATGTAGTCTGGAGGAAGAGCTCCAGCCACAGCGCTGAGACACGGTAACGCCAGCTTAAACAGCTCCTGGTCATACCGCTGCATCATGAAAACACATACACAGCACGCTGCTTCATACATCATTACACAGCACTGTTATGCAGGAGGTAGAGTGGATCATCCACTAATCTATGGTTCCTCTAGTCGGCATGTCCTTGGGCAAGATACTGAACCCCAAATTGCTCCTGAAGGCTGTGATTGTGTGTGAATGGATGAATGAGATATGTAGTGTCAAAGAGCTTTGAGTGGACGGAAGACAGGAGATATATAAGGGCTGTCCAGTTGCAGAAAGCAAACAAAGCACTGATGCAAAAGGTGAAAGGTTGCAATGGGTTACATTATGGAAAATGTAGGATGTGTGTTTTTTTTTTTGCAGCTTGACCTTGACTGGGGTGATATATCAGCCTCTCTTTTTTTTCTTTAATAAATCTATCTTGTAAGTCTCTCAACTTTATGCAAGTGTAACAAAAAAGTCTAAACATTCCTTACACATTCACTTTTATTATTTTTCACCATTTTATATTTTAAAAAGACATAAACTAAAGCTCACCTTGCGTGACAGAGCATCAAATATTCCCCAGAACAGTTTCCTGGACAGATGAAGCTCTTCATCTGATGCAACTCCAAAGTTGCCCCAGCCTCCAGCCAGACAGTAATACTTCCAACAACGTTCATAGTGATTGGTCAACAGCTGGGGAAAGTCAAAAGGAGATTCATCAACCATCTGCTGGCTTAAAAAACATTTTCTTTACAAAAGAAACTCCTGCTGATGGTCCATGATTTTTAGTAAATCTGAAATCAGAGATGCTGTACTGCACTCATAGAAAAAGGTTGTTAGCAGCTGGATTAACATCAATATATTCTGATTATTATTATTATAAACTTCTCCCATTGATATTACTACGACACATCATCATAATTTCATGGGCTGGAAAATGAGCTGTGCATGTTGTCTGAGCTGAGTAATATGACATTAACAATGTGTTAAATGGAAGCATAAAATTGATATTCTATTAGTGCTGGTGAATATAGTAGATTAATTTAAAAAGCACTTTTAAATTCTCACCTTCAGAGGCATCTTGGTGTGTTCATTAAGCAGAGGAACGTCAAACACCAACCTCCTCAGCAGATGCTGCATCATGGAAGGCCTCAGTTTACTGTACAGGATTAAGATACATTTATTTCCACCATCACACAGACGCAGTAAAAAAAAACAAAAAAAAAAACCTCAGACCAAATACCAAATGTCAAAACAAACCACAAAGAAAGAATCCGTTTTAATTCCAGTCTTACCCACAAACAGCCAGCAGACACTCCTCTATGGCGTCCCTCTGGGCCTTGGTGAGGCAGCAGCCTTTGGACAGGCGATAAACCGTGTGCAGCAAGGAGTCAATCAGTGAGGCGAACGGCTCCGTCCCAGCGAACAGTGGAGCACATTTAGTCAGGAGAGGCAACACAGCTGTACACAGATACCTGTTGAGGGCCAGTGCCATGTCTGTGGCACTGAGAGCAACCTGTTGCAAACACAGAGAAAAAAGCAGATGTGCATAAAGCGACTGAACCAAAACAAGTTGCAGGCTGTAGGCTAAAAAGCTCATCACTCTTTTCACCTAAAGTTGTTAACAGAAATTATTTTGTACAGCTTTAAGAACACATACACACACACTTACAGTGTCTAGAGAGGCAGCAGCTCTCAGGTCTGGTAAGAAGCCGACCTCCAGCAGGTGTAACAGGAAATTTTGGTCTTCTATACCATAGACTCGATCCAGAAACAAGACCATGGCTGCTTTATGGTCCGGACAGAAACCAGCTGACATGTCAGGCTCCACTACCAACCCATCTATGTACACACACACACACACACAAACAAAACACACGAGAGAAGATTCAAGTCACGATTTCACCATCAAGTCAAGTCTCTGCTTATTTTGTGTGTGTTTTAAATCAGGATTCCTGTTTCATGCGTGTCAGGTGGGGTGTGTGCTGGAGAGGCTGCTTACCTTTAGCCAGGTTGGGCATGGAGAATGCAATGCTGATGACTCCCACTAGGTCTTCAATGGGAATCAGAGACCTAAGAATTGCTCTGATACGGATCGCTTCACCTTTACCAGCATGGATCAACTGATGAAGAAAATAGGTTAGGTTAGTCTGAGTATCTTGTGTTTGTGTGTGTCTGTATGTGTGTTTGTGTTGCATGTTGTTGTGTGTTGTCACTCACATGCATCTCTGGAGCACAGCGGCCTAGTAGGTCAATGAGAGCAGCATAGAAGGTCATTATGGCATTTCCCATGTGGATGGTATCATCTTCCTCATCCTCCATCATGTCACTGCTACACACACACAATAACATGCGACTGATGTGACTGATGTAATTCAAACCACTCTAGTCTTTAGTCCAGTCTTACAGCACAGTTTTTAGTGTTAGTTTAAACCAAACCATTGTAGCTTCAATGCTTCTTTCTTTGTTCTTCTGATAAGAAATGACAGGATGAAAGGTAATGTGATGAATGGAGGTAGTAGAAGATTGCCAGGTGATGTTTGGTAACTTATACTGAAAAACCTGTACTATAGAGCAGACTGGTGTCGCTGCACAACTGATTTTTGTCCATTTAGTGAATAATTCATAGACAGATGAGAGACTGATTACACATGTGTTTGTTAGGGTCAGATCAGATGTAAGTCGTGTGGATCGTTACAATCACTGATCTGATACAATCTATTGAACTGTAAATGAGCTCTTCATGGTGTCACGTAGAGTAAATATAGATACAGATAAATAAGAAGACACGGTGGAAATCTGATACTCTCACAGTGAATTAAGGAGGCGTGATTGTGTCTTACAGTGTCTTGCTGCTCTCAGATGTAGGAGAAGGACCATCTCTGGAGAGATCCTGAGAGATCTTAATGGCTTCCTCCATCGCTGCCAACAACCCATCTCCACCTTCACCCCGAAGGGCGGGGCCAAAACATTCTGGTCTGCGAATCAGAAGCCTCACCACGACGTTGGCATTCTCCTCCACACTTTCACCTGACCACAGAACAGCACAGGTGTTCATATTTCAGGCATGTTGCATTCCATTGTTGATTGAAAATAACAGATTTGACCAGTAAATTTTCACCATTGCAGAAGACAGCGAAGCGCAGGAAGTCAAGGTAGCGTTCACCCTCCACGGGGTTCCAGCCGATGTCGGGGTACCCTTTACGCACCAGCATCACACAACTCTGCAGCCCACAGCCGGCCAGGTACTGCACCACCTGAAAACGAAGACACAGGGAAAATTAGCTTTAAATTGAATGTGAATGTCTCCATCATTTCATCAAAAAATATACATTTATCTGTGTTACGGCCGCCGGCCTGTGTTATTGTTTGTGTTTGTCTTTTTCTCCTCTCCTCCTCCCCTCTAGGTTCTGCCCCTTTTTCCTCCCGGCACTGATTGCTGATCTGGGTTACCTGTGGCCACTTAAGCGGGCGGAGCATATATAGGCCGGAGGTGGAGCCGGCTCTCTCTCTCTCTCTCTCATCCTGCGGTCGGTCTGTGTGGCAGAGACCGGGTGATAGCTGTGTGTGTGTGGGTGAACGACCTAATCCAGGAGCCGCGTAGCTGTGTGTGGGTGCGCGTATCGGCTCTGGAGTGAGCCACGGCAAAAACTGGTGATTCGGCTCCCTGTGTTTTGGAGGAGTCCGTTTTGTGTTCTCTCGTTCTCTTTATTTTCCAAAATAAACCTATTTTGCTCGTTATATTGTTTATCGTTTTCTGTCAGAACTCCCGGTTATTTCATTATATGTTACTCCCTCATCCCCTGGCCCAACTGGGGACGTAACATATTTGGGGGCTCGTCCGGGATTGTTTTTGTAAGAAAGCGGTAGCGTTCTCCTGTGTGGAGTCAGCGTTTTTGTTTTGTTTCGGTGGCTGTCACGGAGGTGATAGTGTCGGAGTGTTATTCACTAGGCGGCCTTTCCACGGCAGTTTTCCTCCGGTGGTTAGGGGAGTGTTCAGCGGGATTTTCCGATCCCTCCTACGAGCACTCATTTATTATTTTGCCTTTTTTATTTTCGGAGTAATCCTGGGCGGGGATACATTTCCCTGTTGGGGGTAGGCATTTCACGGCTTCGGTCAGTAAAGCTCTGCCTTTAAAGTCGCCTCGAGCCCAGCACGCTCCAGAAGATAGGCAGGTATAGCTTTGCTCAGGTAGGGGCTGGGGGAAACTGTGCGTGTGTGGGGACCTCCGACATTAAACCTATCTTGTCAGTTGCTGGTAGATCGTGTGGTGCTTGCCGTTTACTACAGCGTGTGTGCGTCAGGATGGCGGTGGGTATGGCGGCATTTAATATTGACGAGTTTGTGGCGAATCCTTCACTTATACAGCTGGACAAATGTAAAAAGAGCGAGCTACGTGAGATCGCCGAATATTTTGGTGTGGCTGCGTCAGGTACTCTTGTGAAAGCTGAATTAAAGGCCGTGGTGTTGGACCGGTTACTGGCTGAAGGGGTACTTGGCTTACCAGCGTTGGCGGAGTCTTCAGAGATGACGGGTGGGGATGATCCTTTGGTGGGGGAGGCTGAACGGGGGGCTGAGCCTCGGGTGGCCGGCGTTACGCCTGACGCGCGGAGTGGTAGGGTGGAGGTGAAACCGCTCACGCTGCCGCAGTTTGTCCCGCACTCAATAGAGTCATCTCCCGGTTCTAGACTAGATGCCCGTTTAAAGATACGCTTAGCTCGTCTTCAGTTGGAGAAAGAAGAGCGCGAGCATGAGCGCGAGTTTCAGCTCCGGAGGGAGTTGGAGCTCAAACGGTTGGAGGCAGAGACAACCATCAAACTACGTCAGCTAGAAATGCAGGGTAGTTCGGTTCATGTCTCTGATGGTGTCCAGCGGCCGTCAGAAGCATCCACATTTGATGTCAGTAAGCACATTTCGCTTGTTCCTGTGTTTCGGGAGTCTGAAGTGGAGTCCTACTTCGGCGCGTTTGAGCGCATTGCGGCTGCTTTACGCTGGCCGAGAGATGTATGGGCTATACTTTTACAGTGCAGGTTGGCAGGCAAGGCTCAGGAGGCTTGTGCGTCTTTGTCAGTAGAAGACAGTTTGAGCTATGAAAAAGTGAAGAGTGCCATTTTGCGTGTGTATGAGTTAGTGCCCGAGGCATATCGACAGCGTTTTCGAGGGCTGACGAAGATGTCAAGTCAGACTTATGCTGACTTCGCGAGGGAGAAAAGCATGTTATTTGACAGGTGGTGTGCAGCCTGTAAAGCTGAAGATGGACCTCACTGCGTGAGTTGATGTTGCTTGAGGAGTTCAAGAACTGTTTGCCTGAACGTGTTGTAGTATACCTGAATGAGCAGAAGGTAAGCAATCTGCAGCACGCTGCTTCTCTGGCTGACGAGTATGCACTCACGCATAAGGTGACGTTTCTCAAGCGCGATTTTCCAGCCCATGAGGGTGTTCAGAAGCCTGACACTTTCAATAAACACAGTGAAATGTTTGCTGCTCGTACCCCTGTGCCCTCACCCAGTGAAAAGGGTGAGAGATTGTGCTATTTTTGTACTGAACCTGGTCATCTAATCGCGGATTGTGCGGCATGGAAGAAGAAGCAGCAGGGGGGTGGCACAAAACAACCTAAAGGGGTGGGTTTGATTAAAACTGTGTCTCCCAGTACCCGGGTCGGCCGGCGAAGAGAGCCTGATGAATGTTTTAAACCTTTCATTTTTAAAGGCTTGGTGTCTCTCTCAGGGAAAGCTGAGGATCAGCGTCCTGTCATGGTGTTGCGAGACACCGCCTGCTCTCAATCCCTCATCCTTGCCAATATCCTGCCTCTAAACGCCCGGTCAAATGGGAAGGCCAGTGCGGTTGTAAGGGGTATTGAAATGGGGTCTGTGCCTGCGCCTCTTCACAGTGTCCATGTGCGGACAAAACTAATAACAGGGATTTTCCCAGTGGCTGTTTGCGATAGTTTTCCTGTTGATGGGGTTGACTTCATAATGGGCAATGACATTGCAGGTGGTAGAGTGTTTCCGGTTGCAGAGGTGGTGCCTGTTCCAGTTTCGTTAAAAAAAAAAAAAAAAAAAAAAAACAATTGGTACAGTGAGTGTGTAATCTGTAATACCGGTATAGTGTGAAAAATAACTAACCCGGCTTTTGATCTGCGTATTTTGGGTGTATACGTAGTACCAAAAAAAAATCAAAATCAAACATGACGTTTGTTCTTATGGGAGGGAGTGTTACGGCCGCCGGCCTGTGTTATTGTTTGTGTTTGTCTTTTTCTCCTCTCCTCCTCCCCTCTAGGTTCTGCCCCTTTTTCCTCCCGGCACTGATTGCTGATCTGGGTTACCTGTGGCCACTTAAGCGGGCGGAGCATATATAGGCCGGAGGTGGAGCCGGCTCTCTCTCTCTCTCTCTCATCCTGCGGTCGGTCTGTGTGGCAGAGACCGGGTGATAGCTGTGTGTGTGTGGGTGAACGACCTAATCCAGGAGCCGCGTAGCTGTGTGTGGGTGCGCGTATCGGCTCTGGAGTGAGCCACGGCAAAAACTGGTGATTCGGCTCCCTGTGTTTTGGAGGAGTCCGTTTTGTGTTCTCTCGTTCTCTTTATTTTCCAAAATAAACCTATTTTGCTCGTTATATTGTTTATCGTTTTCTGTCAGAACTCCCGGTTATTTCATTATATGTTACTCCCTCATCCCCTGGCCCAACTGGGGACGTAACAATCTGTGAACCAACTATATTAAAAATAAAAATAAAAACCTCCCTCAATGGTATGTTTATGTATTCATGGCTGATGAAATTGGAACAGACCAAAAATTTTCTTTCCAACTTGTAATATTAAGAACCTTATCACTGGGCTAGTAAAATGTTAGATTGATAACAGAAGCAAGGTATTTGCATTCTGGTTACCATCACTCACTGAACGACATCACATGACATCAGGAACAATTCTTTTGATAAGGTGATCTACAGGAATGAATCAATGACAATTCTGATGATAAATGAATAAACAAAGATTACCTGACAATGAAACCCATTGAATCTCTGCTCTCCTCAGCTAAAGCAGCCATATGCTTGTATGTGGTTCTTTATTTAGTTTGCAGGACAATAACAGTGTCTATATCATTACAAACTATCTGATGTTCTTGGGTAGTGATAGAACCTGAGCCTTTGATTGTATATTCAGTCCTAGGAGAGGGAAGCTAATCACATGACGATAAACTTAATGTTATTAACACGCAGGATAATTGTTCTAAACTGGAGAAACACACAGCCTTTAGTGGTTAAAAGATGTCATTCAGCACAAAATAAAGAAAATGTTTAAAATTGCATGCAAACTCAGTCAAATCAAATCAAATCAGATTTTATTTGTATAGCCCTCAGAGGGCTTTACAATCTGTGCAGGGAGTGACACCCTCTGTCCAGTCATTGCTATTATTTCTGAATAGCGCATAAATAAAGCTATTTTATTTTTATAGATCTTTTAAGTAAATTGAACTTTATTTATTTTTGGGTTTTGATTCTATGTTTGTATTTTTTTATTATCCTTTTCTCAGTTTTGTCTGTAAAGCATAAAGCATAAGTTTAGAACTTGTTTGTCAAACATTTGTGGTGTCTAGGCTGGGGGTTGGGCTCCAGGTGCTCTCGTTACAGGGATGGGTGTGGTGCTGTGGAGCTGTCTGCACACACCTGAAGCTGATCATCATCTCGAGCAGTATTTAGAGGCTGGCCTCCTGCATGCTGCTGCCAGATTGTCACCGCGTCATGGTAGATCAACTAGGCTCCTCATAAGACTTTGTAAACTGAGATTTATCTGAGTATTGACTTTTATCTCTGTCTCCAGACTCTAGGCTTCTGCACCAGTCCGCCCCAGCCTAAACCCCTCGACGGCCTCTCCCTACCTCGTCCCTGGCTCAAGCTCCCCCCGTGAGCTCCCCTGGTGCCCGTGACACCCCCCTGCCCCTTTTTCCCGTGGTCTAATAAACGGCTGCTTATTTGGCAAACTCTGCTCCTCTGCATTTTTGGGTCCACTACCAGCGAGACATCACAACATTAATAAAATTGAAAATTAATAAACAGAATTTAAAAAAACTTAAACAATTAAAACACACTAAAAAGCTAAAAATTAATTTCTCCAGCTTCTCGAATCTCCTAATTTTCTCTGCTTCATATTGCCACTGACTTTGTGTCACCAAATAAATATTTATACTGTAGATTTATAATGATTATTTACTGATGTATATTCCCTTAGAAGTCAGTTAATTAGACACAACTTCAGGTGCAACACTATACTGAGATGTTTCTAATAACTAGTCCAGGACTGACTTATTAGACAGAGTTAGAGGATTGGGGAATCCTCGTCACTCTTCAGTCCTCTGAAATGCATGTTTTTATGCTGCTTCCTTCCTGATATATTTTGACATAGCAAATCTACTGTATGTTGTCAACCTCACCTTCTCCAGGTCTGGCTCTCTTAAAGCCAGGGCCAATTCATTATTATCCATGACTGATGCTGCAGCCACATCCAGAGGAGTAGAGCCTCGCATGGAAGGAGATGCTGAGGAAAGAAGAGATATAATTAATATAGATACAATAAGAGGATGGGAGAGTATATTGTCAATAAAACAACAGTAGTGTATCTGTCCCTTGGAAAGAAAGCACTGTTTAAACAGCCGTGTCATCTGTGAGCAATAAGTAATGAAGCTGAAGAAATAAATCAAGTTTCACAAAGTAATCAGAAAACAGCACACATGAGCATTTAGAAAATAACAATAGGAAGGAGTGTTCCATGAGACGCCTACAGTAAGAAACACAGTTCATCAACTTAACAACTCAAGGAGACAGTAGAGTACACACACACACACACTCACCGAGGCCAACACTGCTGTTCTCCAGCAGGTAGCTGAGATGGTCAAACATGGCTTTCTGGTTCTGACGGCTGATTCGACAGAAGTAGCAGAGAAATCGACAACAGTTGGCCACCATTTTAGGAAAGGTGATTTCCTACAAAAACACAGACATCAAGAACAGTTTGGTTACACAGAAATCATGCACCACTTGTCTTCTCATTATAAATCCTATATTATCTGTAAAGTTTTTTTCTTTATTTATTAAAATAATTTTTTACAGTTTACAATTTTTTCACAGTTTAGAGAACATGCGACACCCATTCATTCACAGTTATATCTGTGTCCATACAACACTAATACTGCAGATAAACCACATCTGCACAAAATGTAACAGAGCCACATGATTGCACTTGAAGCTGTTCCTGGTTTCTGTTGACACTCAGATCCAGCATCACTTCATCCTATTCCCTGGCTCTACAGCTTATCCATACTTCATACCTTGGAGTCTCCTCCACTGAGCACGTTGACCATGACCTCCATGACGGTCTCGTGCATCCCTAGAGCTCTCATCAGGTTAGGATGCTGGTAGAAGACCTTGTTGTTCATAATATCACTTCGGAGAAAGAAGGACACGTTTTCATCAGTCATCATCAGAATCCTGTTTTGCTTCACTGGTTCTAGTGTATATAGGGAATATTTATTCATATATTTCTGAACATATTGCAAATATTTGTTAAGTAATCACTTTCAGATGGGTCAGTGCAGAAAAAGAGAAATTTACTGAGAGGAAAGAACACCAAAGAAATGAGACTGAGCGTTGAGCAGCCTGACAGATGAGTGTGTTCTCACCCCAGCCCTCTGATCATCAGTTTCTCCTCCTCTCTTCCCATACGCACACTCAGAAGAGATCTGATCTGTCCCAGAGCTGCCAGCAGGTTGATGGTGTCCTCGATCGATACAGAGTTTATGGTGTAGGCCTTAGGAAGAGCCCGCACCTGGACAGAGAGAGACAGATTCATATCTTTTCAAACTTATTGCTACGGTCCATTTCCTTTACTGTCACAGACTGCAAAGCTGATAACAGACTCAGTCACCATTCGTTAAGAGAGAGAATTTAACAGAGAGAATTTATAGCAAAGAAAGAGAATTCAGTTAGTGTAACATGTCATTGCTGAGGATATATCTTTAATTTACTTGTATAAGTCAGATAGAGCAGTATAATAGAGCATAATATTTTGTGTATGAATGTCGCCTTCTTTTTTATTAAGTAAAGGAAAGAGAGGAGGAAGTAAGACTTTGCATGACATAAATTTAACAAATGTTACACTGTGATGTAAACTGTATAACATTTTCAGAGCAAATGTACAATTGCATGTTTTGAATGAAATGACTTGTAGTTGTTGCATTGACTTTTCACAAAATCAGGTAAGTAGAGAGACCTTGAACATTGTAATTTTGTGGTATGCTGTATGTGTGGTATGATATGTGGTACGGTGTCTTAACACTGTGGCCACCAAAGCACCCTACATCTGACATTCTCTAATGTCTCACACACACACACACACAAACCTGTCCTCCAATGCCGTCATACTGGCGGTGCAGCAAGACAAACATGGCTCTGACCAGTTCTGGATCCTCAATTACTGACTCCTGAGCCCAACGGACCATTGTATCTGAAATCAACTGCTGTAACGTACCTACAGAGAGACAGAGACAGAGAGAGTGAGGTACGTAGGTCGGTAGTTACGGTTAGTCAGTAGATTGGTCAGTTGATAGGTAGGGTTTTGGTTAGGGTCATTCATTCAGTGAGGACTTACTGGGTTTCCTGTCTTTTTTCTCCTTTGGCAGGTTGGCCATCTTCTTCTTCAGGTAAGCAACTTTCTCCACCAATGACATGAGGCGACCTCGGATGGTGAAGTCACTGTCACCGTCAAGCCCCCTCTCCTCATCCAATTCTATACCTGACAGCATAGAGAGGTCAATGTACGGCGCATGCTACAGGCTGGATATTGTAATTAATTTGGATGATTTAGGTGAGATGATTGATACTTTACCACAGTGTCTCATCAGGTCCTCATGGAAGTCAAGCAGCTGTTCTCGGATGTAATCAGGACAGGGACACTCCTGCTTCTCGTCCTTAAAGTTCAGCAGCATGTTGATCTGTAGAAACACACATGATTGTAATACAAGTCCTCTTCATTACATACTTCTGCAGCAACCAATGGGATTCTCCAACATATGTTTGGTCATGATCTCACCACTGTTTTGGAAAGATTCTATTTGACTTGAGGTCTAGAGTGCAGGTACAGCCAAAGCAGCACAGAATTGATAAATATGTCTATGACTAAAGTTTCTTATTATCTACACATTCACATCTTTTGCTCTTCTTTTTTGGTTCCATTATATTTCACGCTCTTCTGTTTTACGTATTTCTGTAGTGGCTAGACTTGGCTAACTATCACTTAGCCTCTCTCTTGTTCACAGGTGCTCCTACCTGTTCCTGTGGGGGAGATCTGAACTCTTTGGTCTTCTTGGCGGTGAGGGCTGCAGACATGTTGAGTGCCAGCATCACCTCATTGTAGCGGAACCGCTGGTTGTCTTGAAGACAGGCCACAAAGTCGTCAGAGAAGGCCACCACTGCCTCGATACGATGACGCACCTGACAGTCACAGAGGTACTGCAGCACGTGGCACATCTACACACACACACATACAAAGAAAGACAAACACATAAAGCAGAGGCTACAAAATATGATGATAAATAAGAATAAGTTTGAAGAATAAACTACATCCAGATGTCATCAAGCTTTGGTGTCACTGTCATTGCAAAGCTGCTCCACTACTTAGGAATCATTAAATACGATAAATGAATTTATAACTAAACAGGTGTTAATGTGTGTGTTTGTGGCCAACAGTTGTGTTTTTTGTTGTAAACGTATCATCTTTATTTGGTGGTGAAAAACAGAGAGGCAGTGCTTCATCATACCAAGACAAAGGTCTAAACATGTGTTCCACCATGTGGGAACCTCTTTATGGCATTACACTAATCAGTGTTGACAAAATCAGCTTCAAAGCTTTTTTACCATAAAAAACATCCAACGTGTTTATTCCAAGTGGGGGAGGAAAAGGACATTTGTGTGCAGTATAGAAAAATAAAATGAAAGGAAAAACCTGAATTATCAAATAGAGAAACAATAGAGACATAATGTAGATGTTTCCACACGAGTGCACTGTGTACGGTACAATAGGCAATTTTCAGCCCATCGTGCTCTATGGCATGGCTAATTTTGTGATTTTGTATCGAGGTGGCAAAAGGAAAAGTCACCTGAGGACCTCTTCCTGAGATGACTGCAGAACATCATCAGATTGTTAGCAAGAGCAGGCCAACAATCACATAGAGAGGATATGATAGTCAGGACAAACCACAAGTGGGCGAGTGTAAGTTTGGCGCACACCAAGAGAACGCTACAGGCCTGAATGCTGGACACCTACAGTAAGAGGACCTGGTGGCTGTTTTGCTGGCATGGTTTGGATCCACTTGTCCCCTTAGAGGGAAGGGAGACTGCAGATCAAATCAAAGTTGCTCTGAGTGATCACCTTTATCCTGTGATGAAACATTTCTATCCTGAAAAGGCACAAGGGCTCACTGAATGGTTTGATGAGCATGGAATGGATGCCTCTCTCTCTGCTACGTACAGTGTTTGTCACACTTGTTTCTTCTCATCAAACATATTGAAATATTAGACAAAGATAACACAAGTAAACACAAAATGCAATTTTGAACATACCAAACCTACATGGCCCTGTGTGAAAAAGTGATTGCCCCCTAAATCTAATAACTGGTTGGGCCACCCTTAGCAGCAACAACTGCAATAAAGCGATAACTGGCAATGAGTCTTTTACAGTGCTATGGAAGAATTTTGGCCCACTCATCTTTGCAGAATTGCTGTGATTCAGCCACATTGGAGGGTTTTCATGCCACAGCATCTCAATCGGATTCAGGTCAGGACTAGGCCACTCCAAAGTCTTCATTTTGTTTTTCCTGTGTGTGTGTGTTTTAGATCATTGTCCTGCTGCAGAACGAACAGATGGCTGGACATTCTCCTTCAGGACTTTTTGGTAGACAGCAGAATTCATGGTTTCATTTACCACAGCAAGTCTTCCAGGTCCTGAAGCAGCAAAACAGCCCCAGACCATCACGCCACCACCATATTTTACTGTTGGTATGATGTTCCTTTTCTGAAATGCTGTATTACTTTTATACCAGATATAATGGGACACACACCTACCAAAAAGTTAAACTTTTGTCTCATCAGTCCACAGAGTATTTTCCCAAAAGTCTTAAGGATCATCAAGAAGTTTTTTTTGACAAAAGTGAGACGAGCCTTTGTGTTGTTTTTGCTCAGCCGTTGTTTTTTCATCTGTGCAGGCCATTTTTTCCCAGTCTCTTTCTTATGGTGGAGTCATGGACCTTAACTGAGGCAAGTGAGACTGCAGTTATTTGGATGTTGTTGTGGTCTTTTGTGACCTCTTGGGTGAGTCGTCGCTGCGAGGCTATGCTCAGGTTCACCACCGTTCCATATTTTTGTCATTAGTGGATAATGGCTCTCACTGTGGTTCACTGGAATCCCAAAGCTTTAGAAATGGCTTTGTAACCTTTTCCAGACTGATAGATCTCAATTACTTTGTTTCTCATACTTGTGTTATCTTTGTCTAATATTTAAATTTGTTTGATGATCTGAGACATTTAAGTGTGACAAACATGCAAAGAAATTAAGAAATCAGGAAGGGGGGCACACCATTGTATATAGTCCAGCCTCTAAAACACAAAGCTTGTTTTTTCATTCATGAGGTTGCAGAAATGTTTTGGTTCTGCACAAACTCACTGAGTTCAACTTGGTGAAGCTCTGCTGTGTTCTTATATAATTTCTAGCTACGAGATTCCTCTGCTGTCTTTGGTCAGAGTGCTCATTGACGTTTGAGAGAAACTTAGAGTACAATGATTATTAACTATCGACACACTGTCAGACATATTCAAACAAACAAAGAACGTCACCTGGAGTTTTACAGGCTCTGGTAGCTTCATCTGTAATAGTCCTTCTTTAGGCATGTTCCTCCCTCCATCCTCTCCTCTGCCTTCAGTCTCCAACTCCTTTGTCACCTCCTGCTCCACGTGCGAGTCCTCCTGCCCTTCTCGTCTCTCAGAGAACACAGATGGTTCGATCAGTCTGAGGATGTTCTTCAGATCTCCATTTTGGAAAACTCCCATGATTAGCATGGTGTAGAAGAGTTTGATGAGAGGGACAAAGAGAAACTCGGTGCTACCGCCGATTGGATCGCGTACATGCATGCTCCCCTCCCGCACTGCCTCTGTTAGCATCTCTATGGTCTTAATTTTTAGGACATCTAAGGGGAATTCAGGGCTGTACTGGAAACAGTCTCCTGATCCTGATCCGTTGTTGCCATTATTACGATACAATGGTCCACTCCCACAGACAAAACTTGGGGATGAGAAGTGCATTCTGGGTCTCAGAGAGGTGCTGAGGCCAATGCCTGGCAGACCATGTTTCTTCTTCTCGTCAGGAAACAGCGTGATGCTCTTGGTCTCGTCTGTCATGGGAACAATGTATTCATTGTTCATCATGAGGCGGGCCGTGGCGTAACTGCTCAGGTGGATGTCGATGAGGAGGTCATAGTAACCCGCACGAAGCAGACCTGTGGGTGAGAGACGCATAGAAAGATACAAACATTCAACTAAAGCATGTGTTATATAGTCACTGGTTGTCACATTGTGGTACTCAAGCTCCTTACTGACTAATTCCTAAAATATTTTTTAAATTAAATGAATTAAATAACACATTATACATCATATACTATTATATAGGATACATGAAATTATATTTGAGGCGGCTGAGTGGGTTGTCCACTAATCAGATGACCATTGGTTTGATTCCCAACTCCTCCAGTCTGCATGTCACATCTGACTATTATCTAGCCTCTATTTATGTCCCAGAAACAGGAGCTCTATTAATATGCATTCATTTATTATTCACAATGTATATGTTACCTGGCATGTACTTATTCTCTATCGCCTGCAGGAGCTGTGACTCGTCTACGTGGGAGCAGAGGGCATGTGCCACCCGGTTATTTCCCAGAGCACAGATTGCTGAGTACAGTCTGAGGGTATGGTAGTGAAATTTTAATAAGTCCCTCTGCTCTGACAGCTCCAGGATATCCACCGACCTAGACAACACAAAGAGAGATACTGCATGAGAAATCAGCGGCAGAAGGATGAAAAGGTGTGTGTGTGTGTGTGTGTGTGTGTGTGTGTGTGTGTGTGTGTGTGTGTGTGTGTGTGTGTGTGTGTGTGTGCGCGCACCTGTTTTCCTCAGGTATGTGCAGCGACATGAACTGCAGAGGTTCGTTGCTCTGGACCAGCCAGCCGTGTCTGTCATTCACTCTGGATGCTGACAACTGAAAAAAACAAAACAAAGATGAATTTAGGACAGAAGCTGGCCCAGTTGTTCTACCAATAAACCTAATCTACATTTCTCTGCTGTCAAAACAATACAACAACAACAACCTACTATAAATAGGTTGGAGCTGTTACCTTGAGGAAGTGGTTGGGAACACGACTCCATAATACAGGAGTGAGAAACTGGACGTGCAGGCGAGGAGGACACTGAGGAACTGGGTTCTTCCTCTCACTCTTAAACAGACCAGCTGACAGTGGCATCACATTCTGAAAACAAAGATGTTGACAATAATTACAACATCACATACGTCGGAGCTGGAGAGAGCAAAAAGGATTCTGTGGACGAACTTATCCTGCAGGTTTTGTTGGTGTCACATTAGTTTCCATTACACCGGTATGTATCTTATACATAACTGACGTGACATGACATGACTGGAGGAAGCATTTGATAAATTCACTGTTTGAGTTTTTTTGTTTTTATGTATAAATATATTTGTTTTATTATATTTTGTTCACTGTAGACAGAACAAAGACTTTTTTTGCAGCTCTCATTTTCTTTGTTGATTCTGTTGATTACAAGCTCCCTCTTCTGGGACAGAGTGTCATTAAATTGTAACAGGAGGATTTAAAAATGTCTTGATGAACAAAAAACCTACTTCTCTATGAAACATTAAAATTTCTCCAACTGTAAATTGCATGGTACTGTACTTATGAAGAAAATATACAAAAGACACATATCTTGTCAAAATTCTGTTCATTTCCTGTTTAAAAAAAAAACCCATCACAAGGCAACGGGCAAAAACAGAACCTCCTAACATGAAACAATGGACAGAGATAGTGGAGGAAATCTATATAATGGAAAAATAACATGTCTGCAATTGCAAGAAGCATGACATGAAGAAAAATGACTGAAATGGATGACATACAATACCCAAGAAAAAAAAACAGTGACTAAGAATATGATTTAGACTGAATCAACAGATAACTCAACTCTCAAACATATACATATATATGCTGTATAAAAAAAGAAAAGGCTCTCCAGCTGTGTAGAAGGCTTTCATTGTGAAGTAGCAGCAGAGCAGATCCACTCATCTCTGAGGTTAGAAACAACCTCACAAACCTGGTGAAATCCCAGTACCATAGTTATTTTATTTTGATGATATCCTTCTCACCTTAATACGCCCTAGTTCAAACTGGAAGACATTGGGGCTCGTGGCCTTGGCAAAGACTGCTGGGAACAGTTTAGTGCTGGGCTCCACCTGTGGAGAGGATAGAGTATAGTTAGCTAGTTTCCTATGTCCAACTGAAATCACAATTTATCATTCAGTTTTTAAATGTTTGTTACTTTTGTTGTTAGCATTCTTTTTGTAATTAATGCTCCTTTAGGCTCTGTGTGGGCAGATTAGTGTACATCAGCAGTACCTGGAAGTATGTGCTGAGTTCTTTGCCGTTGGCTGTGAAGGTTAGCAGTCCATTTGTTGTGTCGACCAGACAGCCAATCTCTAAGCCGTTATTGTTCCTCCCCTGACCAGGACTGCTGCTCTCTCCAGCCCACACCATGTAACAGTTACTACGCTTTATACTGGAAAACACACACACACACAGCATGGAACTGAATGAATCATATGATGTAGTCTTAAACTGGAATAATCCCTGAATCCCTCAACATAAAATGAATTTACTCTCAGATACAGGTTGGCTGCAGCTCGACTTACCTCTCATGAACTTTGCCCTTCTCGTCTCCCAGGGTGACGGTGACAGTGCGGACGTTGTGCAGCTCGAAGCTCGGATCGTACTGATGAAAGTCAGAGGTTACCCAGCCCACCCAAACACTGCTGGGCTCTTGACCAGGGAAGATCCGCACTGAGTAATAGTGCTGCACAGAAAGAGTTACAATCAAGTCAAGTGTAACTGTATCGGCCTTGATCGCAGTTACTTTACCAAAGGACTTTACCACACTGATGTTATGAAACAACAAATCAACACTTCTGTCAGGTGCAGAGGATAAATATGACCTGAGACCTGAAATGGAACCATTTTGTGCATCGCATGAGGTGTCATCAGTAACACATATCATGTAGTACATGTAGTGACATGTATACTGCATGTTAGAGTTAGTATGTGTATTGTCTTACAGTAGAGGCTTGCATGAGGAATTCATATTCGTCTCTGTCATCAGCCATCACCTCCTCTGACAGACGAGCAGATGATGGACAACTGTTGTCTGGCTTGTTTCTCTTCAACATGAACCTGGCAGATCAGATGTTTGGTTTAGGCTCAAAGTTTAAAAAATACAGCAACAGATGGCTAAAAAGTGCAGAGTATAGATTGTTTTTAAATTGCTGAATTTTCACTGATGTTATGACAAGATGCAGAGTTTACCGTTGCTTGAGCTTGGACGGCTTCTCCTGGTTATAATCTTTGTGGTTGTTGAATTCGTCTCTCTCGGGTCCATTGGGACCACTGTGACCATGAGAAGTCTTCATCAGAACCTCAAAATCTGACACGGTTTCAAAGTCTTCCAGTTCCTGTGAAACCAGGACAGTGACAGTGAACACACCACACGTACTCTCAATCATTTACACGATGCTACTGTTTACTGCTGCAAATACATGTGTGCAGTAAATGGTCATGTAAATTGTGGAAAACAGCTGTAAGACATGCACAGAAATGTACACTTAAGGGGTTCAACAAAAATATCAGAAGAAAGGTTGAAACTGTCAACAGTCATTTAATCTGTAATTCCTAAATCAACTAACCCTAACCCTAACTGCATGCATTTTTAGTACATGTTAAATCTGTGGTGCTGTACCCTCTTTGGTGAGAAGAGGCCCTCATTAGGTGGAGACCTGGAGAAGGATTCCGAGCACTCTATGGGCATGCTCAGTCTGTAGAAGGTAATGTCAGTGTAACTGTTCTGTGAGCCAAACGACCTCTGGGTGACCCTAAGGCATGGACACGACTCCACTGTCCCATCTATCCTCGTCACCTGAAAATAGAGGAAACATCAAACACCATGAACATAAAAGACATAAGACTTAAAATGTGTCTCCAGTGGTTCCATTTCGGTGCAGATCTCAGCCCAGTTTCAATGCTACTCCCAAAAAAAACTACACTGCTTGCTTCACTATGGCCGTGTGTAGTGCAGGTGACTCCCCTCACCTCTATGTGTTGGTGGTTGTTGGGGACAGGTACAAACTGAGGCAGCCTCTTGCTGAGCCACATGGTGACGTCCCGGTTCATGTTGACAGCGAACGGCTCGTAGCCTTCCTGCAGGCCACAGATGGTGAAGTACTTCAGAGTGCTGACGTCTTTACCAAAGTTCATTCTCCCCACCTGACATACACCCAGACTGCACACTGGAATAAAACCTGGACATGGACAGAAGAAACGCTTTCAAACTTTTTGTGCATTGTTACGTGTACTCAACATTTAATGGACCATTTGTGCTACTAAATATTCACCTGGTCAAATAAATTGTTCTGAAGCACTTGATTAAAAATTCCATGTTATACAACCAACTGCATGAAGGGCCAATGTCCTTTCATCTTTGAAATGTTCATGATGAATCCGCCCACGGGGCTCACATCAAAGGTTCAGACTGACAGAGACGGGACTACCAGAAACTAAGCTTCAACATTACTTATACCAAGCAGACCTTCTTGTTCTATAATAGTCTTGTCTCAAAGGATTCAAACTGTTCTTCAGTATGATGGAGATCCCTTTGATGGATAACTTTGTATCCTTGTTGCTAATTAAGGCTACAAATAAGTCTAATGAAGGTTACAAATGTGTGTGTGTGTGTGTGTGTGTGTGTGTGTGTGTGTGTGTGTGTGTGTGTGTGTGTGTGTGTGTGTGTGTGTGTGTGTGTGTGTGTGTGTGTGTGTGTGTCTGACCTCCACCAACTTCAAAGTCCTTGAAGGCCAGCTCAGATCCAGAGTCATCCAGCAGCACTTCTCCATTAAGTGTGAACATCATGGTGTGTTCGTTCAGATCCACCATGCAGCCAACCACGTCGCCCGTTTGCCAAGCACGCCCAAAGTGCTCATTACCCTGATTCCAGCGCTGGACCTGGGAAAAAATCGGATTTGTGGCTTAATATATATATATGGGTCCACTACAGTGCCAAGAGGGTGAACAAATTAGATTTGTATAGCAAAGAAAAATCCATCCACCTTGAAGCCATCAAATACAAAGGCCTGGTCATCAGATCCCAGCTCCTGGTCAGGGAGGCATCCTGGCCTGGCCCAGCCCACCCTCATCTCTCCTGCTGTTAATACCTGGAGGAGAGGCAGGGAAAGGTTCATATCCAGATCACAAACAGCTGATAGATTTCAGAGCAATACTGCCATATCTCATATCATCGTCTCTTCTTACCTCCAGCTCAAAGTACCACTTCCCTGCATTAACACAGTAGGTTTTCTCTGCTCTGAAAATGCGGAACCTCTCAGCAGACATGTTGCTGAGGTCAGATTGAGCTGCTGGATGAGAGGGAGGAAAGAAAGCATCATCTTTATTTTTTAGTAACTTTTTTATCTACTATATACTATAAAAAGGGTGGGTAATGTACCATGGTCTTGATCAGGAGCTTCCAGGTTGTATCCATATCCCAGCAGAGTCCTGACCGCCTCTCTCAGACTGTCTTTGTTGGACTTTTTGGTTCTCTCATCTAGCAGAACGTAAGGGACTAGACGAGGGTTTCTACGATTTTTCACATCCTGAGATGAGAAAGAGAACAGAAGAATCAAAAGTAGACAACAGAAAGAAATACAGTGACGAAAGCATCTCCTGTGTTATCCATGTGTCCTATGAGCCCTGACAAATGGTGATATTGGCTCTACGACTGTATATCGCTCATGTTTCTGGCTTAAATATGCAGCTGCCGGTGTCATCTTATATGCAAAGGCATTACGTTTGCATTTCTTCTGTTTCTTCTCTGTCCTCTTTGACTGAAGTAAGAGCTCCTCAGTTTGATTGTTCAGCCTCCACCCTGGGATGGCATGAATATGATTGGCCCAATACATCAGCTAGTCTCTAAGTGGTTTTTCAGTGCCCTCTGTGAATTTCCATCAGAGATGAGCACACAAGCTGCCAGCTATTATCAGACTCACATTTATATTATGGGATGACTAATATGATTGATTGTGACAGCACCACCACGGCAGACACCACATCGTGTTAGTAGTCTGTCTTTGTTTTTTAGCACCGCAAACATAAGTAAAAACGTGACACAGGCTTTCATCCAGCACACACTTTTTTACTCTTTGTATGTTGACAGTGTGTTTGATCATGTTGGGTGCATTCTACCTCAGTTACATTTCCTTTAACCAGTTAATTTTCTCTTTCATGGATGCTGGGTGAGTCCACCAACTGTCTGAGATGTGTAACATAAAATCAAAGTAATCATGTACTACAAGAACCTACTGTAAAAATTGCACTCAGTCTTGGGTAAATATACTTAGTTACTTCCCACCATTACTTTATGAGTTATCAGTATTAAAACTCAGGTTTTCAAGTCAATGTAAATTTTATTGTGTCAACTAAACTTAACATAGTGAGTTATGATATGTTCTCGACTGTTCTCTCTCAGGCAAATGATTTTCTTTAACATAGTTTTTGAATGTTAAACGCACTTACAAACAAAGTATATTTTGTTTAACATGCTATTTAATATTTCTGTCTCAGTTAGCTGCTGAGTACTCAAAGGAGATGAAGGCTATAAGTATTCAAATACATATTTTTTATAGAGATGAGTTTTAAGTTTAAGCGTGATCTTTAAGGAAAATAGTGAAGTTTCTTTGACAAGAGAACATACATTTTCTTGATATGTTTTACACATATAATGTAATAAAATGAGTTGTTTTAACTCAGAGTATCAAATTTTAATAATACATTTTCATAATTAAACAACTTGTCTTATTTTGCTTTATAAGTTGAAACAAAACTTGTCTTGAAGTTGAGTTCACTCATTTTTTAAAAACAGTACACACTCACAGCATCCAGTATTTAACAACCTGTGTCACAGTCTCCTACCTGTTGGATGCCATAGGTCCAGCCCTGGCGGATGCGATCTCTTGCCCAGACATTGTGTGCGTTCTCAGCCAGTTTGTCCACCATGGCTTCCTGGGTGGAGGTCAGTTTGATGTGACTCAGGTCCAGAGGAGCAGGTTTATAACCACTGGACAACTCATAGCTGCACAGATATGAGAGTTAGATCACTGAATCATTAACTATTCAGCTGCTCAACAACATTCATGATGGGGATGGGGAAGAGCTTCTCTTCCCCATCCCCTTCATTGAGTCATCTTCCTGTATCCCCAGCTGGCTGACTTGTGGCATTAAGTATTGTTTGTTATATCGATGGTTGAGGTGACTTACGTTGGTGACAGTTTCATGCCCTTCACCTTCTCTACAGCGTGTTCATCTGCTAGGCCAACATGGCAACCCAAGGCCAGGAGAGTTCTGTAACAAACACACCACACATACACACACACACACACACACACACACACACACACACATACACACGATGGTATTGACCCAAACATCAACCATACACCTACAAACTACACAGAAACTTAGTTAGTTCATTAACTGTTTAGTCCACAGAAAGAAATTTAATCAATGTCAGTTATGAACACATCATGTGTAACCACTTCAACATGTGACAGATAAATATTTGATCTAAACGTCATGTCTCATGTTGCTCACTGCACTAATTAAAGCTAATACATTACTTGAGAGTCTCTAGAGACATCTTGTAAGTTGTAGCTTCGCTCCTGTTCAGGAAGCTTGCAGAACTCCACCAGACAGGGGTGTTGCCGCTTGTTATCATCTCGCACCTGAAACAAACACAGACGCATAAAAAAGCAAAAGTTAGGACAGCAAGGGAGTCTGTCGTTGATCTCAGGACACAGAGAACCCAGGGACACCTGGACGCTGGTTGGCATAGAACTAGAGTTACATAATTACAGGCTTTACTTCTAACAGTTTGGGAGCAACAGGTACCAGTCCCGGTAAAGTGTTATAAACTGCTGTTATAAATTTAGTTATAAACTGCTGTAATTCCAGATGTGCAAAGCACCATTAAAGATGTGTAGGTTCTGTAAGAACCATCCATCCATCCATCCGTAGCCTCATCAGGGTCACGGTGGAGCTGGAGCCTATCCCAGCTGTGTGTGAGTTGTTAAATTGATGGATTTTGTCATTCAGACATGAAACCAACATGTTAGATTGCCTTAAGATTTATATAAAGACGAGCATGTCTGAAAGGGGCCCATAATCAGTGTTGTGTACTGTACTGATCTGTTTGTCTGATACTCACTGCACCATAGGTCCAGCCCAGTTCTATCTTGTTCATCACCCACAGTTCATGGATGTTTTCTGCTAGCTTCTCCCTGATCCTTTCCAAGTGAGGTGGCAGCACAATCTACATACACATACACAAAAAGAAAGACAAAACAACTGATTATCACTGTTCTGTTGTTTCAGTCTGGCTCTGACATCTTGGAATAAAATTAAACATTAATGAGGAAAAGTCGCATTAACATCAACAGATGTTTGAAATAAAATTGAATAATATTTCATACTGTAGTAATTAGAGAATTAAAATTGCATTAGTTCATTTCACAGTTTATTCCTTATTTTTTAGCATTGACCATTCCTCTAAGCTGATGGTGCTCTCTACCTGGCTGGTGTCTACAGGTGTGGGGGTGAATGCTGCCTGACTCAAGGTGACAGTAGGTCCCAGCAGGTCTCTGGCTGCAGTCTGGTCCTGACTGGGCTCCAGCTTCAGTTTCTCCCTGGGCAACACCGCTTCATAGCAAGGA
Source organism: Collichthys lucidus (assembly GCA_004119915.2). Lineage (NCBI taxonomy): Eukaryota > Metazoa > Chordata > Actinopteri > Sciaenidae > Collichthys > Collichthys lucidus. The sequence goes on from CM014098.1 coordinate 25,687,825, forward strand.
GCGTAACCCGGAGGAGGGAGGAACTTAAACTCCCCATGACGACCCCCAAGGAGGAAACGCACCCTGCAGTGTGACAGATGACGGATGATTATGGTTTATTATGGTTAAAAAATATGTATTTTTTCACTTTGCTGAAAGTGAACAACCACCAAACCCAGCAGGTTAGTCAACATTAGACATGTTTTATCAGCATGTATATTTTATTACACACACTTGCATTAATGAATTAAATGCATTTTCTCTTGATGTTATATTTCTTTTACTCAGAATAACTCTTCATTTAATTCCACTGTATTATTATAGCATTTTTATTCCTGCAGTCTTTAACTTACTTTTAAGCAGTGTTCAATGATTTAAATCAAATCAAATCAGATTTTCTTTGTATAGCCCAAAGTCACAAAGTACATTTGCCTCAGAGGGCTTTACAATCTGTACAGGGAAGGACACCCTCTGTCCTTAGACCCTCGGTTCAAGTGAGGAAAAACTTGCCCACAAAAACCCTTTTAAATATACACTCATCTAATTGCGTGACACTGAACTATCAATTTACATACTTTACTACACAGTGTAAGTTGCACTACAAATATCTGCGAAAAATAAAGTTTAGTCCGACATGATGGGTACAGACAGTTTTCATGTTGTGTTAAATGTTTTCAGTGAAGCACTGACTTGACTCCAGCAGAGAAACTGGCCACGGGGAAGAAGAGCCCATCAGAGTTGAAGTTTTCAAACATGCCCTGAACCGGCTGGCCGTTGATCCTGAAGGAGATACTAGGCGCACTGAGGTCTAGACAGCAGCTCACCACGTCCTCTGCTCGCAGAAGATGCTGGTTGGGTGAGTTAACAGTCCGTGCGATGCAGCCTGCACAGTGAGGTAAGAGTTTGAGTTTCAGTCTGCGACATGTGAACCTCTGAATGGAATCAGTCTGTCAATGACATCAACGCACGTGCAGTAAAAAAATTTCTCTCTTGATACACACACACACAAACACACCTCACCTGACCAGAGGTGGAGTCCATCAAAGCCGTAGGAGTAGAGGTCATCCCCCACCCCGTTGCCTCCCCACCCCTCCCCCCCGCTGGGATAGGGTGCGTAGCCGCTGGTGTTGGCCCAGCCCACCCTGAGGTGAGTGGCCTCTGCTGTGACGAATGGCTGAGCCTGATCCACGATAAGCTCATAGTACCATTTCCTGTATTGAGCTGAGCCGTCACTGACTCCCAGGAAGATGTTTGGACGCATGCTGTTGGAAGGAAGAAGAATGTCATGATCCATCTGAAAACAACCTTTAAGTGGATTAAAAAGACAACTTCTGTGTTATTCCATGCTGTAGACACCACATGTGTGTGTGTGTGTGTGTGTGTGTGTGTGTGTGTGTGTGTGTGTGTGTGTGTGTGTGTGTGTGTGTGTGTGTGTGTGTGTGTGTGTGTATACCTGCTTACGTGGTTGATCAGGCGGGTCTGCAATAACAGATCTCTTCCTGGCAGCAGGTTGTCACAGATCAGGTGCTGGTTTGAGCGCACTGCCACGCCGTGACACACACATAGCGAACACAACACATCAAGAACCTGCACAGTACACACACATGCCAGGAAACATGACAGTGTTGTAAATACATCATTGTCAGAGTACAAAAAACTGACAGATTGATTTGATTGGACAAAATACAGCTTGGTGTCAACAGAGGTTTTCTTTGCTGTGAGAACTCTTTGTTGGCTCACTTGCCCAGTAAAACACAGATAAGTTGGCAAATGTGCCTGAATCTTTAAATCACTGCTTCTGCCAACAGATTCATGGAGACTTTTCATAGCACACACAATTAAACATAGCTTACTTGCACAGAACTCACATGTGTAATATACAAAGATATACTGTATATCTATAAGAATACCTTGTGGTTGCGTCCATGCTTGTCCAACAGAGATATAATGGATTTGATGTGTCCCTCTTTGATTATGTTCAGAGCCTCAGGACTCTCCACCAGCACACAGTGAAGCACCTCTAGTATACCTGGAAATAAGAATACAAATATGAATAGTGAGAATGACTACATATGTACATTAAGCATTTAAAACGCAGGGACTATATTTACATATCATCATCCTACACTAAAAGTAGTTCCTCAGAGATGTAAGACCTGCTTCTAATCAGTTGTGCAACTCATTGTGTTGACATTTTGGAGAAGTTCAATCACTCAAGGACTCTGGCATTTAAAGCTGAATGAGTAGATAAGTTTCCAATCTACCTCGCAACAAATCAAAACAATCCAACAACTGAGATGAACTATGACTCAGGAAAAATCCAATTATTATAGCATAATATACAGAAAGTGGAGCCTCTGTTTCACCAGTGTGACTTTCATGATGATCCAGTGGTGACTGGTTGAATATTGTGACATGGAGGGCAAGCCAACCTACCAGAGGAGGCCTCCAGTCTCTCCAGTCTGCTAATCAGCCAGTCCAACGAACCAGAAAACTGAGCACAGTTCTTCCTGTTTCCTCTGATCAGTGCAGCTGGGAAGAGGTCAAAACAGGAGACAGGAGAGGAGAGGAGAGAAGGAGGAGAGGAGAGGAGAGGAGAGCGGAAGAGGTATCTCTTGTTTATTTATCATTCGATTCTCGTAGTCTTCTCTTCCTTCTCCTTGAGGACGAGGACGAGTAGATCGTCCCTTAGAGAATATATGTCAGACTGTACTGCTGTTGGACTTTTTAAGCAAATAGTAACTCAGTCCATTTTCATCTTCGAATAATGTGGACATCAACTTCATGCTAAAATGTATCATATCATATCATATATGCATGTGTGTGTGTGTGTGTGTGTGTGTGTGTGTGTGTGTGTGTGTGTGTGTGTGTGTGTGTGTGTGTGTGTGTACCCAGTAGCTGGTAGAGGGAGTTGAGAATGGAGCTCCAGGCCTCTCCTGCCTCCCTTCCTACTGCCTCAGCAAAGTGAGCTGCACTGCTGTAGACGTGAAGACGATCAATACACTCCAATACCAGGCTGATCATCCCCTGCAGACACACATGGTGTTGGTTTCACTGGTGTACATATCTGCTTTCAGATCATTTTAATCAGATGAAGTGGAGAAGAGACAGACAACAGTTAACACTGTGGAGGCTCAGCTGCAGATACAGAGCATTCAGACTGCAGTCACAAACCTCAGAGATTGGCTGAATTCCAAGCTGACACATTTGCAGTACTGTGTACTTTATCAAGGCCACGTGTACTGTGGGACAAAAGCTTCAGCCAGGCCAGACGTCTTCAGGTCCTCTTATATTCTGCTTAATTCTCAATAAAAAAAAAACTCCAATCGAGTACAATGCAATACAAATTTACTGCAGTTCAAATAAGAGTGGCCTGTGGAGCAACTGAGCTATCACTGCACCTCTGATCTCACCCTTCAGACTTCATACAACATTATTTTTCCTTGCAGGCAGTTTTGGATGTTCTCCAGCCGCTCCACTATATTTAATGTTGTCTGCTACTTCTTATATTCAATGGTGTCTGCATTTCCTTAGCTTTGCATGCTTCAATAAGCAAAGCACACTCTCAGTTCCCTGACAACACTGACTCTGACTGTGCTACCACCTATGAAAATGTATGTCACTATGTCTGAGAAGGGAAAATGTACACAGAATAAATGTAGAGTTAAATCTGATGGTACAACTGTGATGACACAATGAGAGAGCTGGACAACAAAAGTAAATAAAACCAGATTCACACACAAACACAGACACACACAGACACACCCACCTCTTCTTGAAAGAGGTTCTGTCGGTTCTTCAGCGCTCTCAGTCGATTCTGCTTGTCTTCATGTTCCAGGTGATCTCCAGGTGGTTGAAAGTAGCCAATCAAATCCTGCAGGCTCAGACTGACAGAATCTATTGGTAGATCTAGAACGGAGCTCTTCCCCTTTTTCCTGAGTGTGTCCAGACCCCTGCACAGTACAGAGCAGAGGACATCAATCATTGCCTTAAACTGTAATGTGAAGTTCTCTTCTGGTTGATTTATACGTTAAAGCTTTGTTGGTCAGTGTCCATGTTAGCTGTCTGAATAAGACAGAATTTGATTCCTGCAGAGTTTTAGTTCAGAGTTATGATGCTTTCAGACTGCTGGCTCTCGCTCACTGTGTTTAGGCTGAGCTTCTTGGTTGTGACAAGCTTGTCAGTTTTGAGAGGATTGTTTATGTGCACCTCCCTGCTGCTCCATTGGATTGATGTATGGGTGTGATCATTCCTTTGTCCAAACTAATGTGCTGGGCTTAATGTTGACCATAGAGCTACATCAATTCAAAGGACTTGCACATAGGTCAAAAGATATGATTGAACTTTCTAAAAATACAGAGGTTCAAAAAATAAGTTATCTCGTGACTTTCTGTACAGAACAGGTCTACACTGTACATTAATTACAGAGACACATATGTAACCCATACAGTATGTCATATGTAACAACCTCAGTAGGATCTGTGATGACTGGGCACATTGACAAAAAGTATTGTGGGTACTGAGATGTCAGTCAGATTCTCAGTGTTGAGAGCACACATCTAGTTTACTTTGGGAGTTTACAGAACGTCTGCTTATTAATGATTCATTAGGCATAAAGCACGCTGCTACTCAAAGCTGAGAATTGACATATTCTGCCTTCATCATGGTGCTATAAGCTCATCATATTTGTGTTACAGATGACTGGCTCAGCTACATTTATTGCCCGGCTTGCAACTGCATCTTGCTTGTTCCTAACTCTTTGCTGCACACTCTGAGAGCAGCTGCTACGATGTTAAACAGGAATACGGCTGCTTGTTGCTTTGCAGAAATCTGTAGAGTTCTTCTCTTGTACTCTGCAGTCTGCATGTTCACTGAAGGAGACATTTCTCTCCTCAAATTAAAAGCACATTAGAGCAGAATGAAGCATGTTGCTGTCTCACATACACTGTGTATATTACTGTAAGTGCGGGACATTTCCTTTTAATTAAGTTACCATCACTGTCTTGCCACCCAGAGCAGCCAGCGTTTCCCCTGAGCTTCAGTTTTTTAGCATGCAAGGGAATTTGCAAAAACCTAGTTTCATTACATTGGCGGGTGCAGTCAGTCATTATGTCGGACTGAGAGAGTGACTTTTCTAGCATGCAAAGGAAATTGCAGCAGGTTTGTTTTAGAATTTCTAGACACGCAGGATAGTGGTTTAGTGGTTCAGCTGTTCTTCATACAGTATTTCCTACTGATTTAAACATTCAAGAATCATCTTGTTCCCATTACATTTCTCACAGCTGTTGCATGACGCTTTTGCCACAGGTTCATCATTATTTGCTGCAATAAACCCCTCTTAATCATAAACCACTAACTTACAATACTTTTGTGTGTGTGTGTGTGTGTGTGTGTGTGTGTGTGTGTGTGTGTGTGTGTGTGTGTGTGTGTGTGTGTGTGTGTGTGTGTGTGTGTGTGTGTGTGTGTGTGTGCAGTAATCCACCTGATGAATAGGTTGAACAGAAAGACGGTACTGCGGATGACTCTAGCAGTGCGACTCTCTTCATGCTGTGAGCGAGACAACGTCAGCCCGTCATCCATGTGACCCTCGTGGTGCATGATGGCCTGAAATAAGAAGCGAGCTTTGAATATGACTGACCTCACTAAGTAACAATCTTAATCAAATTACAGCAGTTTCCAAAGAACCCAAGCTGTCTTACTGTAGGCCTGAGGCTAATCTCGATAAACACATATATGTATAGGAATGCAGAATCTGTAGGCAAGGGACAAGCTTTTTACTGGACTGCAGAGGAAGTCATGACCTGGATATTAGTTCTAGATATGCTAAAAACATTGATGGTTGCAACCAGAGGCTAAATCATGGTTGTGAGATTGGTGTGAGTCTAAATAAAAAATAAAAAAAACAATGATGAGAGAGTATCCCTGCCAGTGGCGTCACTAGGCCTATTTTAGGGGGGCTTCAGCCCCCCTAAAATATTCTCAAGCCCCCCTAAATAATTTGGTGGTGTTTTATTATTATTTTTTATTTATTACATTTTTTCCACAAAAAATGCCTATTTATGCAATACAAAGTGGCCAGAATATGAGTTTAAACCAATAATCATATAAACTGTCATTATTCACTTAAATATGATCATAAATCTCATTTTATCGGGTACGGTAGAGAGAGCCCCTTCAGTGCGTCATTATACAATCCATTCCACTTTTTCATATAGAGAACGCCCACATCACTGAAATTCCAGTCAATGTTTTCCATGAGACCCTGCTCACTGCCGCTTGCGTGTTTACCTCTGAAGTACACAGAGCCGAACCTCACAGTGGCAAGAGCAGAGTGCGAACGCATGGGTAATGGGTAAGTAATGTAAAGTGAAAAGGTATATTGCAAATAATGGGCAAGACATATGGCTGTTGAGACCACGTTTTCATTCCTGGTTTAATGGCTCCACATTGGTGCAGATTTCTAGTTTTCTGGCAGGTGGAGGGGAAAATAGGATGGGTGAAAGAGGGGCAGGGGAGTTAACCATCGTGATGGCCTGGTTTATGAAGATGTTGGTAAGTCTAGGGTGGTGGTTAGAGAACAGTCTTCTCCTGTATAATGTTTCCATGATGATGAGTTATGAAACACTTGCCCTCTTCATTTTGTGCGGGTATGTATGGCACCTGCAATTGTTTTTATTTGTATTTTAGCACAATTTAACTGGTGTTGTTTAGCTGGTAAAGCAGCTGAAGGTGTATGGAGGCGTCATCGTCTTAGATTAATCAATTGATTGACAAAGCTTTAATTGGTGCTCTGAAAAAATTTTCGGCTCACGCATAGCGCGCGCAATACCTTTTCTCCTCTATGGGCTAAGCCACCCCAGTTTCTTAAGCCTAGTGACGTCCCTGATCCCTGCATCAGTTTATCAGAATATTAAGTCTGTTTTTTGATCTAACTTTTTTTTAATGATAAGATTGGCATTATTTTGCATTAGCAGAAAACATTTAACCATTATACCTGTAACATAGTCACACCCTGTTTTTCTTTATTTGGTCCCTTGTCTCTTTAACTGCTCTCCTGTCATTTCAGGTCCCATCTTCCCTGATCAGCTCATTCCCCTCACCTGGTTTTCCCCGCCCATCTCCACACCTGCAGCCCATTTTCTCATTAGCCCCTCAGTGTGTATATATACTAGTCCATTTTCATTTCATCCCTGCCAGAGTGTCTTGTTTTGCTTCGCCAAGTTCTCCAGCAATTCCTGTTTTTTGACTACCTGTTCTGATCCTGTTCTTGCCTGTTTTGGATTCCTGCCTGCCCCCCGTCGGATTTGTTTGCCTGTCTTCTGATCTCCTGGTTTTGACCCTGCCTGTTTCTGGACTTAGTAAACTGATCTTCCCTCGAACTTGTCTGCTTCAGTGTCGTGCTTTTGGGTTCTCTTTGCCAGTATCAGCACCCGTGACAATACCTATTACTTAATGTTAAGAACACCCATCCCATCCAGCTCCTGCAAAACCTGCTGTAACTTGCAGACTGTGTAAAATCTACAGTCATGCTGTATTTCACCATGGGCACAAATAAAAAGTGACAAAAAGACAAATGATGGTGCCATTTATTTACCATATTCTATAATAAATTGTATTTAAAAACTTTTTTGCGACTTGTTGCAGGAATGAATGTAAGCACCTAAAGTTAACTTTAATGTTACACAAGGGTCAAGTTCAGTTTAATGCAGTGAGATACCTTTCTCTGTACTCCACCCATGCGTGCACACTTTGCATCAACAGTCTGGTAGGTTAGCCACAGGCAGGTGTCAACATGTTGGATGTAACACACAGAATCTCCGTACTTAATGTCAGGAACACCCATCCCATCCACCTCCTTCTTCACTCCGGGGTCCAACTTTTCCTGGAAGAGAGAGGAACACCCAAACTGAATATGATTATCAAATCTCATGATTGTGCTAAACTCATCTTGACGAGTTTCACATGTTACACTGACTTATTGCTGATATCCCCAATGATCTGCATTCATTCATTTACAACACTGGTCAATACAAGCCAGACTAAAGAACAACAGACAACAGAACCTGTCGTGAACATCTGTGTGTCCATATTTGGATAGTAGCACAGTTAGTGTGTGCTACCCTGACTTTGACAGCACCATATTTCTGAGCATAAACACACACACACACAGTTTTTGTATTATTTATTGCAAATGTTGATGATTGATAAACCGTTCGAATCACAATTCAAGCAAAACTGACATGAAAATCACCTTGAAAAAACAATGAGCTCTTTATGTTTTGGCCCACTTTTTTGCTCTTTATTGGTAATGTTCTGATGTTGTGTCATTATTTTAGTGCATAGGTTAAGGCAGCATTTTGTAACTTTAAATAAAGTTATTATTGAACATCAGCTGAACATCAGTGATCAATCTAGGTAGAGCAGACAAGCAGAAAATGAGCAGTCATAAATACATTATGGACAGTTTCTATTAGGTGTTGGTACAGCAACCACTAGGGATCGACCGATACGGGTTTTTTGATGGCCGATGCGATACCGATTTTTTCCCCATGGCCCATGGCCGATACCCGATTTCCAATACCCGATTTCCGATACCGATATGGGTTAAAAAAAGTTTAAAAAATGACAAATATTCCAGGTCTCAAGTTAAAAATAAATAGCCATTTATTTATAATAACATGAATAACAGGAAAATGACAATCATGTCTGAAGCCCATTGAGCATTTTTTTTTAAGTGTCTGCTTAATGCTTATACAGTATTATATCCACTTAAAAAGGAATAGCCCACATACTTTGGTTCTTTTATTCATTTTTATTTATTTAAAAAATATATATTAGTTTGGCTTGACACATTCAAAGGACTGTGGCTTGACAGTGGCAACAGAGCTTGACTGCACATTTGAGAAATGTTGGGGATGACACAAAGATTATTTAGAGTAAATGTTTAGGCCTATTTTACAACTGTAGGCCTATATTGTACTTGATATACCATTGCCTTTGAAGCAGGCAGTGACAGTAAATAGCCTGACTTGATCATCATCCGCATTGCAAAGTGAGTGAATGAATTGAAGATTTGTCACTTTTTAAAAAAATAAAAAATGGGCACACCATAATTTGTTTTAATTGTGGAGAAACAAAACCTCGCTGCTTGCCCCCTGCTTTGTTTCAGGAAGAGGGGAGAGGGGCGGGACAAATCACAACAATCTCCCTTTAGGTTTGACGCATCAAACTTTATCCATTTCGACATTGTCTTAGTTAATATCAAATCCCACGCCACCTCTAACTCTAACGAAGTGTACCCTTATATTGCACACAATATGCGTGGCGAGTTACGTTTAGGAGGGATTTAGAAGTTTATTCAGTGATAATCACTCGCATGCCATTATTGCTCCCGCGGTGTCGACATGCACTGACACGGCGCTACCCCATGTGTTCAAAAATATTCCCGTACGTAAGCTAAAGTAGTCTATGGCTTAGCAAGCGAAACCCCAAAACGTTTCATTAGGTCCTGGACTGTTGGGTTCGTTGTGCAGTTATCTGATTACAGCAACTGTTCCGCTCCGCGCTGATCACTTTTTCTCGCTCCATCTGTCTCTCCCTCACGTGCGTGCACACTCACTCACACACACACACACACTGGGCTGCTTCACCGGTGTTCGCCGGTTTAACTCCTGCAAACGCCGAATTGACAGTGACTGATAACAACGCCGACTTCATTTGAACTTTAAACTGCGGGTGATTGCATCATAGCCTACTCTTAGTGTTACAGCTCCCTAGTTTAGGTTGGCAGTTTAAATGCGACGCACTTAAACAGCATTCCCGTTTTTTTCGACTCACTTAATGACTTTCAGGCACACGCATGCTACTGTATGCAGTGCAATGCCATGTGCATACTATGCTGCGGGGGCTGCAGCAGCGTGCATAGCGGGTCTTCACAGAGCTGCCCTTGAACGCCTGTCTGTAAATGACGCTGGATGCGTATCGGCCGTATCGGCCATGTGTATCGGCCGATGCCGATACACCTAAACAACGCTAATATCGGCCCGATATATCGGCCGGCCGATATATCGGTCGACCCTTAGCAACCACCATTATTAATAACGTAATGTTGTACAACCTTTTATGCAAAATGATTAGTTATGTGTTGTACGAGGATAATTCACTCGGACATGTACGTAAGCCTATCAAAACATATTGGATAACACACAGACTTCCCTTTGTGTTGTAATACATCACACCCTTCACAGACAGTGTTGTGGATGTTGTTGACTCCGTACCTTGGAAGACCTGAAGCAGAAGGCTGTGGACTTGACATCGGCTTTCTCTTTGTCCATTAACAGCAGAGATTTGTCCTCTATCAGGCTGAGATACTTCCCTGTGGTCACATGTCTCAGTCTGAATGGCTGACCCCAACGGATATGACTCCCACTCCACCTACAACCACACGGCCACACACATCAGTTTTAAATACACACATACACAGGCCTGAAGAATTATTATATGTTTACAGTTTGCACCTCCTGCAGAGATATTTTTATATAAGTCGCGAATCAAATGACTGTGTAATTCATTGTAAAAAAAAAGTTGCTCATAGTGCTTGTGTGTGTGCGTGGGTTTTTAAGCTAAATCCTGTATGTATACACCCCCTGTATGTATAAAAAGCATTATCCCTCACAATCTTCTCATAAATGGTTAAAATATGGCAATCATTCGGTCAACTTAAATAACCGGGGATCTGCTGTCTGGTTATCAAGCTCGAAACCGTGTCTAAAACCTACTGTCAGGGCCTGATACTGCTGTTACTTAGCAACTATTGAAGCCATTTAAAGTGAGAAAGAGCAAGAGTTGACGCACACACAGTGAGTAAAAAGTTGTAATATTTTTAACATGTACTCTAGCACTCTGCTGCCCACAGTGCCACCAATCCAAGCTAGAGTCTTTATTCTGTGAGGAATCCCCAGCTGAGGCTGCAGACAGCCTGACAGAAGATAAAACATGTGACAGCAGAGGTGACGTGTATTCATCTGTACAAAGAGCACTCATCTGTTTGTGGCTATATGTGTGCGGTGGTCTTTATTTCGTGCATGTGTGTGTGCATGTTGTACTCACACAACCCGCAGTGTCTCCAGCCTCCACAGGGACCTGGCATGACTGGACACTGCTCCCCCCTCATAGTGCACCGTCCTGGGGGTAAAAATGATTCCTCATTCATAACGTTCTTCCACAGCAGCTCCAGCTGCCTTTGACATGCATGTACGTAGATACAGTACTCCACTACCTGGATGACTCAGTGACAAATCTCAGCAGACAGTGAGGAGGAGAACACACTCATTCTCATTGGCATTGTTTAACAACATGGCTGTCCCCTTTGGGAACATCTTAAGACTATAATTATTAATAGGCATCCCTGTCTCAGTCACAGCAGAGAGCTCAGTCTGTAATGGGAGTTGCTAGTTTCCCTTCCTGCAAGCCATGGTAATTTCCTTACAAAAAAGCTGAATGCTGTATGTCTAATGGTTTGAACTGCAGTGTGATGTAGAGTCAAGTCTGAAGTCAAAAAACACACAAAAAGAAAAACCCTTTTCACACATCAATGTGACACTGTGTCAGAACTCTAGAAGAAGAAAAAATGATTCAATGAAGCTGAAATATTTTGTATGTTTGTTAAAGATAATACCTACATGTCTCAGACGACACAGAAAACACTGTCGCATCCTGTAATTAAGCTGCTATGTAAGCCAAATGAGGCCGGTTTCATACAGACACAGTACATTAGACACAAGCCTTGATTGGAGCATGCTCATGCTGCATCCATGCTCAGATATATCTGACCTGAGGTCAGTACAGAAGTGCCGGAAAACCCAAACAAACACGAACGCCTCAATGTAATATGTATCCAAATGTAATGGATATTGTCCATAAATCAGTCCAGTCGTAATTATCGGTGCATATTATTACCTCCTCTGCTCGTCTCCATGCTCCCCAGATGGAACAGTTAGACACTCGTCCATGTGACCGTGAAGGAGGCGCAGGACGTCCCCTCCTATCAGGAAACCTGCAGACGAGGGAGCAGAAGGAGAGGAAAAGCAAAAAGGGTAAAAATAAATGAAAGGAAGGTGAGGCAGACATGGGGAGAAGAGTGCAGCGGAGGGGTGAGAAAGACAGACAGAACAGAAGGCGACAGACAACGTGTGAATCATGCTACAGACAGATCAGTCACATTTGCATAAAAGCACCAGAATTAGGAAACCTGTTAACCTGCATGCTGCTAATATTAAAACTCAGAGTACTCTGATGAACTTGACGTGATGCCAGGGCAGCAATCGATTATGCTATTAAACATGCGTTAGCACTCACATACATAAAGGACCAGTAGAGCTGACTGCCCAAATTCCGTCACTCAAAAAATTTGGGGAATTGTAGTCCCTGACAGACTCTCAGATTCTTCTGTTGTTTTCCAAATATCATTACATTTGAAAACATGCTGCATCCAATGTCTGAGAAACTTGAAATTCAAATTTGAATGATGGAGAGAAGAAAACAGAGAGCGAAACATAGACAGGTGACAGGTGTACCTTGTGCTACTTCACTGCCAGAACAGATGGGAGCCACACTCCACAGTGTCTGCTGGAAGGCTGCATCTACATGGAGACTGCCATTACCATAGGACAGATGCTGCAGGAAGAGAGACGTACGTGCCAAATTTGAAAAGAAAAACAGCAGAACAGACGAACACTAAACACGAGTCCTGTATTTTGACATTTGGTCTGGTTACCAGAACACCAGAGACAGCACAGCGTTTCTGACGCATCAGACATTGCAATAGGTCAGTCAGTACGTGTTGAGCAGACTGTGCGGTTTCTGAAGCTGGTTTTGCATTCTACACAGTGAATAATCAAAACAGACAGGAAAAAGAAACAGACAGGAAAAAGAAACAGAAGAACAGCGAGGGAGCCAAAAAGAGAAGAGGGGCTCCTGAAGGAGCAGCTAAATGCTGTAAAATCAATATTCATCTGAGATTATGCAAATAGACGCAAGCAGGCAAATGTACAGATATGTAGCTAAACTGCCCGAGGTGTTTCCAGGTACTAATAACTTTTACAAGCTGGGCTGCAGATTATAAAATAAAGCCTCTACTTCAAGATTTAAGTTATGAGGCTGTTAAAAATGGCAAATTTTATGAGGACGTCTTGAAGGTTGCTTCAGTACAGTTGGGAGAACTGTGCCCATATTGAGGTTTGTACTGTCTGTACCCCAAGCGACACTCGAAATATTAAGAACAACTTGATTAGACAGACTGGAATAATGCCTGTTATAGAGAACGCCTGTCAGCCATCATCATATCATCAGATGTTTGTTCTAAATGTCTGAATTAGAAAAGTACCCAATCTCACAAGGACCCAAAAGATCTTAAAGGATGTTATAAAATGTCTGACATATGGACACTGAGACTAAACCTCTGGACTTCTGGTCCAGGAGGACAGCTACTGTTGGGAACCAAACATGTAGAAATGTCTAAGAACCAAACATGAATATGATCAAAGAAGGAAATGTAGGCTTCTGTAAGGAAAAGTAGTGTAGTATAATATGACATTTTATTTGTACTTGTCTATGTGTGTGAAGAAAGAAAGAAGAATCTTTGAGCCCCCTCTCCTCACACGTATTCCCACACACAGCTGCTACTGACCAGATATCTTTCAGAGGAGACGCTGACCAGGATGAGATCATCTCCCACTCTAACCTTCTCTCCCTCGGAACGCTGCTTTGATGCTGGATGGATGGTCCACCAGCACGCCTCGCCTACACACACACACACACAAACGCAGAAACTAAGAATTCACATAAAAACACAAACAATATCTCAGAAAATAAAGCAGAAGTGAGTGCATGACTCACAGACTCATAGCAACATAAAGTCCTGTAATACTACCTACTGTTCTGTATCACCTCAGCCTGTGTACCACTTTGCTAGCCTAGATTTGTCTTGCAGCTGTTCTGCTTGTACTGTAATTTGCATCATCTTTACAGAAGCAGGTCAAGAACAAGAACAGGGCAGACAGCGTTCTTTGCTGCGGCTTATTGTCCTGACTTTGTTCTGGAGTGAAAACCATGTGGAGAAGCTGCAGGTCAGGAGTCAGATTCTATCTGTATGCAGACAGAAACAATCTGACGGCCGTCATAACACTGACAACAGCAGTCCAGAGTTTCATTACAGAGATGGAATGAACACACAGGAAATTGTGTGGCTAATATTATGTTCTGTTATTGTCCCCTTTAAGAGGTTTAGAGTTGGAACAATACTCTTGCAAACAAATACACTTGAATCTAAATCAACATCACTCACTTGTAATCAGCTGAATGGTGTCTCTGTCATTCCTATGTCTGTTCCCCTGCAAGTACTACGTAACAGCTGAAGTCACACACCACCAACTATTTGAGTGATTTTGGGGAAACTGGGTCATACTGGCTCTCTGCCTCAACTCTCTGTGATTTACAGTTTCCTGATGGACAGTGAAGTAAATTGCTGCACACTGTAGCTGCTGTTAGCTAATGTTAGCTCAGTTTGTTAGCTGGGCCACTCTGACTCAGAGCACTGGGGGTAGTGTTAGTGTTTGTACAGAAGTGTTTGAAGAAAAGGCTTTACAGGCCTTGGGCTGCGTAGGATTGCTAATGGGGAGTGGAGCTGGTGTCTTACCCGAACCAGAGCTAGGCAAGCTGGCAACAAAACCAAGCTCAGTAGATTTTATAGAAATAACTAATGGGGAAGAGAATGAAGAGGATGACGGAGGAACTACAGTAAGAAAAGAAAAGGATAGAGCAAGCGAGCAAGAAGTAAATGTGGGACTGACTTTTAGTGGTTGGTGAGAGCTTGGTGAAATAAAAGGCTGAAAGACAGACGCCGAGCTGGGCTGACTGCTGCTGGACTAGTCAGTGATTTGAGTCCTTGGTCTCTCTCTTATCTTATCTTGATATTAGCTGCTGCTGGTGACCTGGTTGATGTTTGGCTGTCAGCAAAGTTGTTGCTGATCATAAGTAATGTAATACAGAACAAATACTCGAGTACAGCTGAACATAGTTACCACAGTGGTGTTATACTCTGAAAGTGGAGGCAACAAAGCAACGGTTACATTTGTTTGTCATGTTAGTGTCTGCCTGATGAAGTCAAATATTTCCTCTCCTTTTACCTCACATCTGCTTTCAACCAACTCCTGAGAAAAATATCTGGCTGTTTAGCTTCTAAACGCTTCTCCATGTTTACCAGCTAACTGTGTCTGTCTGCTGTTTGCTGTAGTGCACAGTGGGTTTATCAGAGCTTTTACACCGGAAACAGCTGCCTGCTGCTGCTGAAAACAAGGTTGATGAAAGCAGAGAGACTGAACCAACAACAACCCCAGTTGTTGGTTGGACAAAAAACGATAAAAAAAATAATGCTTTTAAGTAAAAAATCTTTAAAATAATGCTTGAAAAAAGTTTGTGATGATTTATATATAATATAATATCAAAATGTGTTGGACTTCTACCTGTGGTGTCTTCCTGCAGTCCAACATCAAAAGCCAGCTTGTCTGTGGATGAGCGGGAGGTGGACAGACAGCACAGGTACTAAACAGAGAAACAATTCATTTTAGCAATGATCCGATCAATTAGATCATCTTTGTGTGTGTGTGTGTGTGTGTGTGTGTGTGTGTGTGTGTGTGTGTGTGTGTGTGTGTGTGTGTGTGTGTGTGTGTGTGTGTGTGTGTGTGTGTGGGATTACATGTTTTCCTCCTGTCTGCTGTCTGGAGATCCATAATTACAACTTATAACAGTATCTCTGTTAAGCTGTTGCACAGAATGAGCAGTGTTTCATGTAACAGTTTCTTAGATTTAGTGTGCAGTTTAAATGATGATGGAGCCAAACAAAAAGTGTTAAACCTTGTGCCAAGATGGCAACCCCAGACACTGAAGGAAAAAGAAGTCATTAGCCATCAGAGGAGCACGCTCATCAACTGGGCAGTTTTAATTGCAAAATAATTCTAAATTAGGATTTAATCATTATCCTTAATTATCAAAATAATTACTAAATTACTATTGCCAATATACACTGCTGTCCATGAAGTTTTAATCAGTTTGTTTTCCTCTTTTTATTCCTATTTATGTACATAAGGTTAATGGTGGTTTAAACTTTGTTTGAAAGAGATTGATCAATAAAGTTTTGATATATCAAGAATATATCACATTGTTACAATCATTTCATGTGGCAACAGTGTATATTTTATATTTAGTGGACTGCATGTCTTCAACAATATAACACCACAAACAGCAGTGACTGTAAGGAGTTAATAATTTAATATTAATAATAATATATATTTTTACAATTTCCTCTTTTAGTTTTTTTGTCTATTATCGAACCATGTGGCAGTTGTTTAAGCACTGTATAACAATGAGTTAGTTACAGAGGAGCAGTCACATATTTCATTATCCTCAACTCCCTGGAATATTAATCCTGTCTAAATGGGACTTTATCTGACATACAGAATTTCTGTGTTAGTTGATATCAATCTGCTTTTATGACCCTCATTATGTGTGTGTGTGTTAGTGTGTATTCACTGACCATTCCACTGTAGGAGTGTCGCAGCAGGACAGCGTGTCCATACAGTAAGGTGCGATGGCCGCCACCCTGGGCCGTCTGACAGAGAGAGAGAGGGGAAAAAGAGCAGCGTTAGCAAATACAGGACGTGACAGAGAGAGAGGGAAACAGTGAGAAACAGCTACACGGAGATATCAAACAGAACAGACAGAAAGATCAACACAACAGATGCAGACAGGAAGAGAGAGGAGGCCAGCTGTATCATCACACGTTAGCAGAGAGCCTGCAAAGTCAAATTTAAAAAGTAAGCTTAACTGTAAGGTCATCCATCCATCACATCGTTTTTTTAAGGTACTCTGTGTTCAAATATCAATAGATCACTGTCACATTAACATTCCCAGCTGATAGTATGATTACTATTACTCAGGGTTGTCTAATGAAATAATTATCACGAGTATGATTTGGGATTCCACAGTTAATTAAACCTGATCGGGTGCATGCACTACTGATGCCTTTTTTTTTTCAGTGGCAGCTCTGGTACATCGAATCAAACGCTCCCTGTTGACAGGTAAACTGTCCTGCCAGTCATCGGTCTCTGCTTCCCAAACAGCTGCATCTACAAAGACTACTTGAACAAGCCTGCAAAAGAAAAAAAAATCATTCCTGCACTTCTGGAGTCCGATTTATAGTTTTATTACACTCAGTGCAAAGTTCAAAGTCATTCAGGGGAATAAATGATTAGAAATCATGATAAATAATATTGATTACCACCACGTTCACTGAACTAAACAGTACCAGTACTAGAATAAAGCAGAGCTCCCCTCCTCCTACAAACCTGTTTGCTCTTTGCCCCTTCTCTCTCTCCCCAGCATTTCTGCTGTGGTGTGACCACTATAGTACACATATCAGTGCAGAACTACACGATGACACCAACATCTCTGATTGCAGCAGGAGTCTGCACTGCCGGGAGACTCTAACATGTAGCTGGAGTCTTGCTTTCTGACATTTGTCTTCTCGGTGGAAAGTGCCCCTACAGTTTGTCTGTTGCTCTCATAATTCCTCCTGCTGCACTGCAGTCATTCTGCCAGCGAACACAGAGCTGTGCAAGCCTCACAGAGCAGAGCCGCTTCACTATCACACACACACACATAATAAGGAATGTGTGTAAAGAGCAGTGAAGAGGTGAAGCTGCTTTTCCCTGTCCTGTCCCTGTCTCTAATTGGTGATACAATGAATACATAAGATGTGTTAATATACTGTAATTAATACAATTTGTATCATGTCAGCAAAAAACACAGCCTTTACTGCTTGTGAACATTCATTGAAGCTTTTTCAGGAGCAGAACCACACCTCAACCATGGCACTTCCGCTATTCCTATAAATAACGTCCTCTTTTGCTCTCGTATTCTGCACCCATTCCACCCACCCCATTATTTTTATGCTATTTCTAACTCTCCTTCCTACTCTCCATAGGGTCTGTCATGTTGGGTGCTGCGGCGGATTCCCCAAAGCTTCCCTACAATGCAGCAACAGACGGAAGAAGTACAAGAGTTCACTCTCTATCTTTCATTTTGTTAATAAATCATTCAAACATATCTTGGTGTGGTCCTTGCTAAAAATAATTTAAAACCCTTGCAGTTTGAAGAATAAACTTGTCTTAAAGTGGCAGTAGATGTAATGACTATTTTATGTTTTACTGTATTCTTATTGCTGTGTGCTAACCAAAAAGCAAAATGATGGATGTTTGTATACTGTTGGTGTGGCCTGCAGCAAATTAGTGGATGCAACCAAATAAATTTATATACAGTAGGCCTAGGATGTCATAAAAGACTCAACAGAGACAGAAAACACAGGAAAACAAACTACACTTGCCATATGGACAATGATACTGGAAAATAAACTAAATAGTGAGAATGGTGTAACTGTAATAAAGTACTTTGTGCCTGTAGGTCATCAGACATTTCCTGCTGCTCACAAACAGCTGCACACTGTAGTTTGTAGCAAGCGTTACTCAAACAGGAGAAAAAGGTGAATTTGTTGGGGCTATTTTCAGCTGTGGATCCTGTGTGTCCAGGGTAATGAAGGAATTTGTCATCCAGGTCAACAGTGTGCCTCACTGATGTGTTTTAATACGTTTTTGGACAATAGTGGTGCAAAGCAGTCAGGTCTGGCACTGTAAGTCCCACTTCAATGGTGCAACAATCTGATGTCTCTTTGTTATGGCTGCCAACAGTTTTCCTGTGGATATCAAAATCAGAAGTATGGAAATGTTATGGAAACGTTTTTGCAATAGACAGAAACTGTATATATGTGTGTCTGTGTTTCAGTCTTCAAGCTCTGTATTATAATCTGTTTGTCCTGCCTTCTCATCTATTTTCACTCAGACTCTCTGTGTTGGACCATCATCCGTCCTGGGACCTTCCTGCCCTGTCAGTGCCTCATTCCAGATGTTGTGGATCTGAATCTGTGTGTGTTTGTGTTTTCTCCTGTTTGTGTGAACAGTGTGCTCTGCGTAGTCTGTCCTCTTCCAGGTATCCACAGTGGAGAGGATGTTGTTTGGTTCAGGTCTGTTTGGCGACACCTGAAGTTTCTCAGCTTCTTTCTGGATCCATTCTTCAAATGTGTTTATATGTGTCTATCTATAAATCTGGCATTTTACTATGCAGGTTTATTCTTAATATGTGACACCTATTGCATGTCTGTCTGTTCTGGGAAAAGGATCCCTCCTTTCTTGATCTTCCTGAGGTATCCTGAGTTTTATCCTCATCAAAGGTCTAAGGATGGAGGGTGTTGTACAGATCATGAACCTCCTTGAGGCAAATTTGTGATTTCTGATACTCGGCTCTGTAAATAAATTGAACTTGTGTGTCTCTGGAGCCACTGTATCTTTAAACACAGGGGTTCCACATTGATGAGGTCATATCAAAAATCTCCATTACCCCCAAAAGGTTGACACTGAATTGATAACAAACACACAGATGTGTATGGAAACCTGCTAAGTGTTTCTACTGTTGATGCTCGTGACAGTGACTGTAATAACCAACATGTGGATAGCGACAACCATGACAAACACAGACAGGGAGTGGAAGCACACCTACCCATATTTCCACATCTACATGCTGTGTGGAAATGAGAGAGAGGAGGAAAAAGTAAGTTGCCGTAGTTATTTTTTCAGACGACACACAAACACACATCTATCCAACAGACAAGACTGTTGGATGAGGAGGTTATGACAGCTCAGCAAAAAGCCGAATAAGAGAATTTTTCAAGATTTCTTTAAGAACACCCAAATTATGTTTATACTGTTTAGCCTGATGTGATGGAGCAAGCCAGGTGGATGGTTGCTTTTCAGTTAAAGTTGGTCATGCTAAAAATGCTAACAAGCGATGACAGAACTTTAATTACAACTTTTTCTCATTAAACTTACAAAGGTACCCAATTAAAGAATCCAGTTTAATGTATAGCTGTAAAAGCTAAATGCTGATATAATGTAAAAGTATTTTTCTATGTATTTGACACGACAATGCAGGAGAACAGTTTTCTTTGTTATATTCTGATGGATCAAGGTTCTGTTATGTTTACTTCCTAGAAAACAGTGATCATGTCTATTCCCTCCCATCAAAGTACCTTCCAGCTTATAACCAGAAGCCCATTGGTTTACGCCAAGTTCAGAATACACAATATCTTTGTCTGTTATAGAGTTCTAAACTCCTGCTGTGATTCAGCCAAGAGACAGGACAGACTACGTGTTGGTCCCTAGCCAATCATAGCTTACTATCTTTCACAATGTCTTCTTCTGAGAAGAAGAATGTAAACAAAAAAATGGTGGTGCGTTTGATACATGCTGTCTTGTGTTGGGAAAAGAGAAAGGAAAAAAGGACGCTTAGCCTTCGTTTGATTCACAGTTAAACCTTGCAGCACAAAAATCTACATTTCACCATATTTACAGAAAGACTGCCCTGTGCACCCACTGGCCAATGTTTGGTACATGTTGTGAAAAAAAAATCAAATTGCCAGACTTTGTTGGTTCTGTTTCCCAGATGCAGCATCGGTTGTAGTCCACTATGATAAGACTAGAGTGGATTAACCCACCCAACACCCATTTCTGTTCCTCAGTCCGACATCATGTAGTCTGGACCTGACATTATATTTCCCCTGTGTTGTTTGTCTGATCCCACACTAAATATTGTTTAAATGTGATGCCCCTTCTTTGTCTTTAAATTCATTTTAGTAGCTTTAGAAAAGCAGCAGTCACCATAACTTGCTGGTCTATGACCTGCTTATGGTGGAAGAAGAGGCCATACTCAACACTGTGGATCCCAACAGGAAGGGCAACATGTCATTGCAGGAATACATGGCATTCATGATCAGCAGCAAAACAGAATCCAGTAAGAAGATAGAGTGGTGTCGTCATTACAGATTAATGTTTCATCTTCCAGTATTTATCTATTCTCCCCTGATGTTCAACTGAATACTATTTCACCTACACTGTCTATGAAAACAAGAGAAACTCTATATATCTTAGCTGTTTTACTTTTTTACAAAATACTATTGTAAAGTTTAACAAGCCATGAGCTGCCTCAGTTTTGAAATTCGCCATAGGTTAATTGGTGATGCAAGAAGCCAACAATTAAATCAAGCTGCACTGATTCACTGAACTGATTATGCATCCATCCACCTCCTCTGGACCGGAGGAGGGCTGACCCTGTTTTGTATGTAGCCCAGGAAAACCAAGATAGATTGTGTGTGTAAATGAAGGAGCATTACCATAAATCATATCTGGATTTCATCCAGACACTTGAAAGTACAAGTGCAAATGGGAACAGAGACCCATATAGTGTATCTGTAAACTAAAAACTAACATGCTACTTCAAATGACAAGTGTGAACAGGGCCTCAGACGAGCTAGTTTAGCTGATTCAAACAGCCAACATCGACCTCCTCTGTCTTCCTGTTCTTCATCTTCAGATTCACCCATGGCTGCCTAACTAAGCACAGCTTGTGTTGTAACAGTAATGTGTCCAATAGGACACCGTCATTACACGGGACATTATATCCCATTTGCCACTGTCAGCATTTAAATGTAACCAGCACTGATCTAAACCAAATATCATTTAAATGAATGGTGTGATGTAATGTGTAAACTATGGTTGCACTCCCTTTGCATTCCTCTTTTTATGTAATGGCAAGCGAAGGAAATGCTGTCTCATATGCCATCTGTGTACAGTAGGTATAACATTCATGGTCAGAGACAGAGTTTTTTCAGGTAGTCACTAGAAGCCATGTGAAAAATATCTTTTCTGCTCTGTATTGTTGATGATGCTGTTGGTTACCACGGTCGCACAGAGCACTAGATTCAGTCATGTGCAGCTTGTGCTGTTTCATGTGCCGTGCAAAGAGCACAGAGTAATGCTGTGCTGAGCGGGTTTTTGGAGCTGTCTATGGTCTCTGTGTATGGTGTATGCCAAACACGTACTGTAGCTGCTGAAGCTTCACTTTACACTTCTGCAAAATGCCTGGTTTACTAATGAACAGCAAACACACAGAATCCTTTAAAACACACAGTCACCTGAACTTTCTCACTCACTCTCACTATACACATAAATCTCTCCCCAGGCTTTAGCACTGTCAGCCCTTTCATGTAAAGACTACAGAGACAGGCTCTTCAACACACACACACACACACACACACACACACACACACACACATACACACACACACACACACCAAAATGTGTGTGTGTGTGTGTGTGTGTGTGTGTGTGTGTGTGTGTGTGTGTGTGTGTGTGTGTGTGTGTGTGTGTGTGTGTGTGTGTGTGTCTTTCTTATGGTTTTAGTCTTGATGCCTGCTGACAGTGAGAAAGGAGAAATTAATAACCCTTCCCTCACTTCATTAAAAAAACTGCAAGTCATGATGAAATTTGACATGACTCCCATCTCTATTAGATCCTCCGCCACCACAACGCTACCTCTGCACTGCGGCTCTGTGTAGGTTTTCTTAAACTGCACATGATTAAAGCTGCTAACTTGAACTATTCAGATAATACAGGACTGTTTGTCAGTATGTGTATATGAAATAAAAAACCTGCAGCTGAAGCTACCCTCACAAAAAGGAAAACCATAAAGTCTAACTACAACTACACCTCATATTCTCTAACTCTGTGTTTGACACATTGTTATGTTTTAATATCATCTGTAAACAACTTACTGTCATTTCTATAAAGTCAAGTGAATCATTCTGTATTCATACTGTATATAGTAGATATATAAATGCAGACCATGTCTGCAAACGTCTGATGCAATTCTTACCATCTAATGAGAATTCTCCAAGCCCAATTAAAGATAACTTTGATGACATCATCAGGGTTATTTTCACAAACCTGACTGAGCTCCTCCAGAGTCACGCAAGATATTTTACGGCTCTATATTCCATACAGACTGAACAGCATTAACCATCCTGAATAAATTGATCTTCATGTAAAAAATAGGTGCAGTAGGCTTACATGTTATATAAAAACTGATCATATATGCACATTTGCTTATCTGTATTGAATTATACTCTATTAATATTTTTTAAGATAACTATTCAATTGCACGATATTAGTGTTGATTTTGTTAAAGTGTAAAAAGCTTTTGAGAGAGTTATCCTACAGTAAAAATCTCTTACTGATGCAACCCTACAGTGCATTAAAGTTAGGTACTCGATGTACATCAGCTGATTGAAGGCTCTGTCCTGAGGTATGCTGCGTTTCTCTCTGAGCCGGACGATGATTTGAGCTCTGCAGTTTACACAAGTCTAATAACGCAAATCAAAAGTTATCTGTGTCTCGTGTGTGATAAAAACCAATATGACCAGTGAAAGATTATTCCAGATATGACTAGTTTAAAAATACTGAGATATAATCAATTGCCACAGATGCATAAATGTACTGAGAGAGTGAGACACTGTCTACTTCTGCTCTATTTCGATGAGGTATAACTGATGGAAGTGTGTAGCTGACTTTAAGAATGAACTGATCAGTAAGTGGA
Organism: Collichthys lucidus; assembly: GCA_004119915.2. Lineage (NCBI taxonomy): Eukaryota > Metazoa > Chordata > Actinopteri > Sciaenidae > Collichthys > Collichthys lucidus. The sequence continues at coordinate 25,711,399 of CM014098.1, forward strand.
CTCTCCGCCTCCTCCTTTGTGTTTCATCAGGCCGCTGTCTCAGCCTTCCAGTCTCACCTGATCTGAGAACAACCTACTGTGCAGTCATTCATCCTTCCTCCCCTGGTGTGTGTGTGTGTGTGTGTGTGTGTGTGTGTGTGTGTGTGTGTGTGTGTGTGTGTGTGTGTGTGTGTGTGTGTGTGTGTGTGTGTGTGTGTGTGTGTGTGCGCTTGTGTGCGCTTGTGTGCGTCTCACACTCACCCCCTCAGCCTTCTCCTCTGTGTTGGCCAGCATCTCCTGAAGGGCTCGTACCGACAGCGACTGCTCCAACACGAAGGTGCAGATGGACAGATCTGGAGGCACATTCTGACACAACAGGAATACTTTTAGATGATTCATTCATGTTTTTATACAGAACACAGTACAAAAAATGATTTATATGAATCTTGATACAGTTTTATTTTGTTAACCATGACTGAATGTTCCAATGCATCCAGTGAGTGGATGAGGCTGAAGGTTAGTCAAGGATTAGGAGAGTAAATCCTTAAAGAAATAAAATAATGTAACCGAGTGTTATCATGAAATAACACAGAGATGCCTAATCTAAAGGACTGAGAAGAAGAAGTTTGAAGAGTAGTGGACATTGTAGTAATGCAGAAATATATATATTTTTTAAATATCTCATAAATAGATTTATTTATGATTGATTTGCTTTAGTGGATGAAGGCTTTTGATAAAACAGGCAAATACAAATATTTGATTACAAAGAAATACAGAAATAGAAATCATTAGTTGAGTAAGAAGGTATAGATATCTTCCATGTATCTAAAATAGATAAGGAATGAACTGCTGTGTGACTGTGCTCACAGAAATAAAACCTCCTTCAGCTATTTTGTTTTGTTTTCTTAGGATAATTACAGTCTCAGGATTTTGACATAACATAATGCATCAACCAGAATAATAAAAAATAGTCTCTGCCAGTCATGACACTTCTCACATTTGACATCAGTTGATGATAGTAATTATAAATGACTGCAGCAGTAACTAAGGGAAAAACCCTGTGACGTTGTAGAATGTTCCTGCAGGGACTGATGTGTGCCTGTAGTCAACAATTAATCCCAGCAGCCTGTAGTGACTAAATGATATTAGTCATTGTAATATTCCTATAATTACTACTGCAGGGACTAATAATGCCTTCTGCTGTATATCAGTGAGCCACAGAGGTTAAGCTGTGCTGTGCTTCAACTGCTAATAAGTTGTATTCTCTACTGCCTACATAATGTTACATTCCACCGTTATTCAAAGTATTTGGACATTCTCAGTTACGTCCTGGTTTACATTCATTTACCAAGAGGACAAAAACAGATTACTGTTAACCTGAGCTGGATAACTTGTACAGCTCAGCACTAAACACGTCCTCTAAAATATTAAAAAAGCACACACGTTTTCCATTTTCTTACATTGTCATTTTTGTAGCTTTTAGTTTTTGTGTTTATGTTCACAAACTCACAATTTTCAAATGACCCCATGAGAGATAAATAAAGTATTACTTTAATTCAGTTGTCTTTCTAGATGAAAAAAAAAACCATCCATCATTCTGAGTTTAAAATCAATAAAGTCTGCAGTGATACATATTCTGCCAATAAACCCACTCGGTGGAACCCATCTGATGGCCTGCTGAACATGCACATGAGGTCAATGTGGACAATACTGTCATCTCATCCATTCAGCATCATTTTAACAAACATTTGGGGCCTTCCTATTGGCTATTTGACATTGTCTCAGTACAGTTAGTTGTAGAATATTTCCTGTGTATCAACATACTATTAGCCACATGTTTCCACATGTACAGTTGAACACAGCCAGTACAATACCATTCAAGGTGAATTAAACCATGTTAGTTCTTTATCAAAGTCATCAAAATATGTCAGTGGCAAATATGCATAATTTAATGTTTAACATGTATAATGTCTGAAAGCTACTGTATATCTGAGATGAGGAGGACTTTCAGCCTTTTCAGCCTTGCCTTCAGCAAGATTTCTACACAACTGTTTTAAGTAATTCAGTATCAAATGTGTGACCTGCATCACAATATTGTCTTGCTGCATGTTCACCTGAAAGTTAACAGTAAACTGACTTAGTGGCATCACAGATGAGAGGGACGTACATTAAGTAAACACAGGATGGCAGATTTACAATTGCTTTGTTAATTTGGGGGGTCTATTGAGCAGGAAGTAATCAGGGGATCAATTGTCTCTAAAGAACACTCCGAGCTGACAGATCGAGTTGTTCATGTAGCCTGCCAAATGTACTGAAGGTAATGGTGATGAAGAGTTGCTCCAACTAATATGCTTAACTGATCTTAATGACTGACAAGTTTTTTTTAGCAAAAAAGCTACAGCATGCCACTACACAGACAGACACCTTACCAGACATATAATGAATGAATGAAACCACAATACAGAAGATTCACCACATCAAATCAGAGAGATAGTGGACTGTGGTGTGTCCAGTCCTGATAACAAATTGACTGATGAGACAATATGGTAAAAATATTTGAGGGGGCTTTTGTGGAAGAGGAGTTGTATGATTGATTTTAAACATATTTTTTGACCTGGACCTTCCAGTGTTTTGTTTCAAAGTGACTAGTACTGGGGCAGAGGCCGTTTAAATGGACACATTTTGACGGTGCACCCAAGAATTCCTTTATGGTGCATTTTACAGTGCTCTCACACAATACTGGACCAAATTCAAAACCTGCTGTTCCCTTTTTGTTACTTTGACACAATATGGGAAAATAATGTCCAGGTTAAAAAATACAAAGTATTACATGTATTACAAGTACATACAGTACACGTCTACTGATATCCATCTATTTCATGCTAATGCAAATAGAAATGTGTTATTGTTGCTTCACTATGGCCTAGAAGACAGCTTCAAGCTTCCTTGGTTCACTGAAGTGTCATTTGGTGTTTGTGGTGAGTACTCTCTAACCTCTAGTAGGTGTCCAGTTCGGTTAACACTGATTAATTTTTAATGAGAATGAAAATCATATGAAACATATGCTACGGCCTTCACATTCGGTGACCCCTCATGCCTCTTTTATGCTCATTTATTTTTGCTTTTTTGACTTCTCACCTGACTGACATTCTGTTGTTCATGTGGCACAGAGGAGTTTAGAAGAGCTTGAATTGTTACCTTGGAGTTGGAGATGGATTCAAGGAAGCAGAGTCTGTTTCCGAAGCCTTCAGCAGCCAGACAGAGTTTCTGTTGCTCCTTATGGATTGTGGCTGAGCACTGCAGGACCACCTCATCATCCTATACAAACACATACACACACAGATATGATTACAATTCAAGACTTGCATTAACTCAGGGTCAGTTACAGTCAGATTTTATGTCGCTCATCGAAGATGGTGGCTAAAATCTCATGATCTCATCTAATCAGCTGATCATTTGGATGCATTATGAAAAGACTGGAGTTGGTGCACAAAAAAACAAAAATGTCTTGACTTCAACTGATCAACTAAAAATTCAATTCAAAATAGGAGGCATCTACATACATACATACATACATACATACATACATACATACATACATACATACATACATACATACATACATACACATACATAAATCCAAAGATATAATGACCTTTAAATAACAAACAGTGTTCACTTTGATCCTGTTCTGGTCAGTGTTTTGTTCTTTCTGCCGCTCACACTCTCTAGAAACATGATGACACTCCTTTCTGCGGTGTTGTAACTCTGCTCGACTGATCCAGATACAGTTACGTTAAATAAGCAGACGACGGAGCCCGTTCATTTTCGATTAGGCAGATGTCGCGTCCCATTCTCTTCATCTCATGCAAGTGCTTCAGTAAGACAGGCACAAGCACACAGTGGCATTACAACAGAAACTAGCAATGTAACTCGCTTTGTCACTCAAACACACACACACACACACACACACACACACACACACACACACACACACACACACACACACACACACACACACACACACACACACAGTATGTCCTTCCTAAGTGATCATGTAGCTATGATAAGCTTCCTATCAGCCAGTCAGACAGTAACAGCACTACAGCATGTCCTGCATCTGAGCGTTACAATCACAGCAGTTAATCCTGCTGTAACTGAGATCTAATTAGCATACATCTGTTTGTCTGTCTAATAGCTGTCGAGCCATACATGGCTGTGTGGACTAAAACCCCATCAGAAACTACACAATTGTGTGTACAATTACAAGTGTGTGTCACACAACATCAGCAAGTAAGAACCCTGGAAGCAACGACAAGCAGCAAACAATGCTTTTCTGAGCCTTTCCAGATATTTTATTTTTTATTTATTTTATATACTTTATTAATCCTGCTGTGGGAAAATTTAATTTACATTTAGTCATTAGACATTTTCATCCAAAGCGAGGTCCTCTCTGAAGAGCTGGAGATCTTCAGGAGGTTTTTAAAGGTAGAGAGGGACGCCCCTGATCCGGTAGGAACTGGTAGGTCGATCCACTAACAGGGAACAACAGACGAGAAAGGTTTGAATTGTCATGAGCATACAGGTGTCATTCAGTGTGCAACAGTCAGGTGGGTGCAGAACTAGAGACTACTTTGTAGTCAAGCAGGGATCTGAATATAATGTGGGCTGCTACACGTAGAGCTTGATGAGCAGCAGGGTATCGTGTGCCCTTTTGGGTTGTTTGAAAATCAGACATGGCGTATTGAAAGGGTTTCACTGTGCAGACTGGGAGGCCCGTCAGAAGGTGGGTAGCATGTTGAGTCAGGTATGGTCTGATTTCCCTTACGTTGTAAAGAGTGAAGCAGCACAAGGCAATGTGATTACAGCAGGTGAGTTGGTCATCGATGATGATTCCTAAGTTTCTTGCTACCCTGGCAGGGGCAAAAGACACTGAGTCAGTTTTGATGTTGATGTCATGGTATGGTATGGTATAGTAGGTTTGGAATAGAATATCTATTTAATATATATTTAGAATATTTATCTATAGAAACAATCACTATTCAAATTGCAATCACAATATTGGTCAGAAAAGATACTTTCTTAATAATATTCATCAAAACAGAAAAGCCGACAAACACAGACTGTAACTGTAGTGACTGTATAATTACAGCAAAGGTGGGTCACGTTAGGTTATGTGTCAGTTAGTGGTATTTGTGGGTCGCACAAGAGGCTTCAGCAAATTAAATGCAATTTTTAATTGATTATATGTTCAACAGTGAGCTACGGAGAGCTGTGTTCTCTCCCTCTGAGGCATGAAATGATGAAGATGTGTCTGTAAATGTGGAGTTGCCGGAGGGAGATCACAGCAAGCCATCAGACTCACTCATTAGGAGAACAGACACAACACATGCCTGCATCTGCCAATGGGCACACAGAGTCAGGTGCGTCGCAGTCTTTACTACATTTCAATCACTCCTCTCTCTTTCTCTCTAAAAAAGGCGATTTAATCTGTAAGCTGCGCTTTGGTTTAGTTTCTGTCTGCATTCGTTTGTAAATGAACTGAAACCAATGTGGAGCTCAGAGCACAGTTGGCGACCCAACTACGCAGTCAAGTGTGCGAACCTGTAGGGGACAAGCGGAGCAACTTTGGGAAACTGGTTGTTCATGAAATCCAGTATCCTCCCATTACATTCTGTTTATGTTGTGGCCTGTTGGTACATACATGAGTGGAAATTAAATCCATAGACCCAGCCCCAACTAGGCTCTAGGGACTTAAAGCTAGCCTCACTAACAAAACTTTAGACCAACGTTTATTTTAATAGCCAAGATAAAACAAAGATAAGAAGTTCATTGTGGTGGCTCTGGCCTCCGCCATATTGGCAGTCCTACCTCTGTTGGCTCCCCACAAATACAAAAATAGGCGAAGATGTGACAATTCTAAGCGTTTCAACCTGTCGGCATAAGAGGGATTTCAGTCGTGTTTTTCAGAACACAGCAATCGTTACTCAAGAGTAGCTAGCTAGCAATGTAGCACGATGATGTTTCTATGATTAATCCCATCTACTAACCTCTCATCTTATTACAACTGTTTTACCAGCTCGCTAAACACCAGCTGATGAGCGCATCACCTGAACTATTTGAATTGCTGAACGAACCAAAGCCGTGGCTGCTGATTCAGAATTCTAGTATCAGGCTAGCTGATGGCTCCATATATCTTCACATAATGCCTCATACACTCATAAAGTAAGAGGAACTTATGGGGAAGTTGAAAAGTTTCTCTCATAAATCAACATACATTAGGATGAACAAGGGCTTCTTTGTTGTTCTATCATTTATGAGGGCTCTCCACCACTAAAAATGCAAAGACACTGGAAAACGGCCAGGTCTCTCCCGGGGGGATAATTCTGGTGAATAGTCTGCTGCAGTGTTTCTCTAAGGCTGCAGCCTGATGCTGTTGGCGAACAGCAGCTATGGGCAGGCTTCTGGCTACTATACCACACAGGAAGAACGCCATTTTATACATGCAGATGAAAATAATCAAACTGAATGCAGTTACAAGTGGAGAATGTTGCAGTTCTCATATGCTCCCTTGAGAATGCATCAGTCACTGCGGTCCTGCTTAATTATCTAGACGTGTGGTCTAAGGGAATACCATCAGACACACACACGCACACACACAGCCATGTAAGGTTTGTTGGAAACTGGCGTAAAGTCTGGCACATACAATCCCATCCCTGTCCACACCCACATATATGCACACACAAGGAGCTGGCAGATAGATGAGATATCCACTATGGCTATCATTAACTTGAATAATGCCTTAGTGACATTTATAACGGCTGACACACACACTGTACCCTACAGGAAGAGGTCTGGTGTCTGTCAGCAGTAGTGTGCATCCCCAGCCTTCTATGGAGAGAGAGAGAAAATAATAGAGAGACCCAGTAAATCAATGGAAAAGAGACACAGACTTCTAGAAGCTGAGTCAGAGAGAAAATATACACAAGAACAAACTAAACTAACGACTTCATATGTTGTTCTCTGGTTTTAAATACACATAGACACATTAGTGTTTTCATACACAGTGTCACACTGTTGTAAAAATGATTAAGGATTCATATTTCCTGATTAGCTGCTGCTATCAAACAACTGGGTAAGGTTTATGGAGAGGTCGTGGTTCAAGTTAGTATTACTTTGATAAGTTTAGATTTATATTATACAACAATTGTGGTCAAAAGAAACCAACACTGACTTGACAATATGTTTATGGACTGATCCATCCATCCCCACCTCCCTCCCCCAGGAGGCTTTGTGTAGCTTTATTATGATCACACTACTTTCGCCTTTGCTTACAACAGGCAAGAGGCATTATTGCCACAGCATGAAGATGCCTTTAATGTTGTACTCATTTAAACATGGTAGGTTTACAGCATACAATTTTGTGAGTTTGTTCACTAAATCTGACTAATCTGGACATTTCCAGCTTGTGTGAGTATTATAATGATATCACTGCATATATGAGAACTAACAGAGAGTTGTTCAAAATGCAGTTTGCATTACGATTGTGGTCATTATTAAAAGAATGTTGACTAGTGAGGAAGGAGCGGAAAACCAACACCAGCAACATTCAAAAGTCAATGTGTTTTTCAGCTAATGCAACATATTCCAGCAATAATAAAAAAGAACTCTCTCCCTTTGGTATGAGTTCAAATGTTGACATGTTTGAGCGGTCTGCAAACTTTATCTAATGGTACTGTATACTGGTTCCAGGCTGTATGTGCAACAGCAAACATACATAAATGTTACAAAATGTTATTTAGACTGTGTTCCACTCTTGGTCAACAGGGGGTGCTGCAGGACCCCAACCATCCTCTCTTCACACACCTGCTGCTGGAGTCAAGAAAGTTCTTAATAATGTTACGCAGAGTGTTATTGAAGATTTTTTTTTTACATTAGGAATGATGACTGGATTTTCAACATGTTGAAGGAGAGCAGATCAGAAAGCTGTGCTTTGGAAAGGTTCAGAGAAGTTACTAAGAAAAGTGAAAGAATGAATTGCATTTCACTTGATTGAAAGAATGGGGGAAAAAACTGAAGAGGGCTTCATGTGGGAAGTTTCACACACACACACACACACACAAAGCATGTCTTGGGTTACACTATATGAGGGTCTTTAAAAATATTCATCAGTGTGCAGTGCATATATTGAGTGTATGTGTGTGCGTGTGTGTGTGTGTGTGTGTGTGTGTGTGTGTGTTAGCTATAGCGACAGAATGGTTTCCCTTGCTCGAGAAAAACACTCTCTTAGGCTGCATCTGCCCTCCTCCCACACACACAGAAATAGACTGACATAAATTAGCATGTCTTCTACTCTACGCAATCACACACACAGACAAATAAAATTGTGCACAAGCATAAAAAACTGAACAAATATTAGAAATGTGCACAAGCGCACAAAAGCGCATTAGAGTCCACGGTCAGTGTTCATTAGTCTACACTCAGCACAGAGCTGAATACACAGCATCTTACACAACAGCTTATTCAACAGTAGCAGTCAGTGGAAACATTAAATATGACCTTCCTGAAACACAGCGCAGGGTCGAGAGAAAGAGAGAGAGAGACAGAGAGAGACAGAGAGATGCTAAAGAGGCCTGCTTGTAATCCAAAGATAGACATGCAGGATCAGGGAAAATGATTAATCCTTCCGTGACAAGAGAGAGGGAGACAAGGAGATTTGAAGTGAAGAACAAGATATTAGTAAAGTCAAAAAAAAAAAACACTTTAATTCCATCCTTTGAGTCCACCAATCCAAGGTGCAGTAAAAGTCCCAAGTTCATGGGGAGAATCTATAAAATGACACTTGATGGAACAATGCAAAGGAGTATTTGATTTCTTTCTTTTTTTTTATGATGTTCTCATGTCAAAGATGAGAACATCAGTCTAGTATTATCCTACATGATTCTTATTGTCCATAGATCTCACGAAAAGACTAAAACCAACAGTGTGTTAGTGTGTTTCTCAATACTTTTAGATTTCTCTATATTGTGTCAGGCTCTTGGCCCCATGCCCATCGGTTCCTACTGTAGACATAAATCCCAGTGCAATGATGTGTCTCATTTATGTGTCTTTAATAGTTGTTTGACAACTTGAACTCGACCGGTCCTGGCCCACTATGAGCCAGGTACTGCTCAAGGTTTCTGCTACTTAAAGGAAGTTTTTCCTCGCCACTGTCTTCAAGTGCTTGATCATGCTGGAATTGTTGGTTTCTGTAAATAATATTATAAAGAGTGCGGCCTCGATCTGCTCTATATGGAAAGTGTCACAAGATAATATCTGTTATGATTTGGTTCTATATAGATAAAACTGAATTGGTACAAAGTACTGACTGGATGGATGAACTGTTGTGAACAAATAGTTTCCATCAGCCATGACATCATTTCTCCATACCTTTTGTTTTGCAACAGTGCAACAAACTATAAATGACAGTTACATATTCAGCAGACACAGAGCTACATTAGCATTCTTTTGTTATGGTTAGGATTTTTAGAAGTATCCATACTTTGTGTGTAAAATGATCTAATCTCTGCAGAGACACAAAGAGAGATTATCTGGTATTACGTTGAAGACACAAACACATGGCATGGAGCAGGTAAAGCGACAATGAACACACCTATGTTGGTTCCAATAAGCTATGTCATTAACAAGAAGCTTCCTGCACAGCAGATAGAAAAACAAAACTGCAGGTGAAAAAAATCCAAAAATGCAAGTTTATTTTTTTAGATGACTTCACTGCTGATCCTGTTTGATGCAGAGAGAAACAGAGAGGGTCAGGACGGGGCAAGCAGGTGTGTATGCTGGAAATATGGTATGTATTCAAATAAAATATTTTAAAAAATTCTTACAGTGTTATTGTGTGGGAAACAGTGCAACTGGTCCTCAGTATGTGTGCAGTGACTCTGTACCAGCACTGTGTGTTCATTTTTAAAATAAGATTTAAAAAATGACCCTCTATTGTGTGCTTCTTTATTTATTTCTGCAGTAGAATTAATATTATTATTTTTTATTAGTTAAATTATATTAGTATTGTTCTCGAAGTCAGCTGGGAAAGATTCCAGCCCGACCGTGACCCTGATGAGGATTAGCAGTTACAGATAATGTATGGACAGATATTAGTACAGTGTCAAAGTTTAAAATTCAGTTTTTTATGACAACATTAGTCATGTTCGTGTCCTTTAGATGAGAACAAAAGTTTATCATCACATTTTATTATTTTGAAATTAATACGTCACATGAAACCATTTATATCATTGACCTGCAGCTTTAATGATGGGTGTTAATTCTGTCCTCATACAAGCAGAGTAACACAAAATATGATCTGTGTTACTCTAAAGCCTTTCACCAACATTTACATGAAGTCTACTTCCTCATATATCTAGTTACTGAGAAAGTGTGTCTCCCTGTCAGTTTGCCTATCTTTGTCATTACCTGCTATCCTTGATTTCTCACAAACAAAGTATTAAAATACTGAGAAGCAGCTTCTGAAATATTGCTGCTATACTACATGTGCCAGAGCCTGCTGTGTGTCAGTATGCACTGTAGTACTCTGTGTGTGTGTGTGTGTGTGTGTGTGTGTGTGTGTGTGTGTGTGTGTGTGTGTGTGTGTGTGTGTGTGTGTGTGTGTGTGTGTGTGAGTTGTATTCCAAGTATCCAGTGTTATAGAGCATCAGGGATTTGGAAGGCACACACACTGCACTGACAGTGGGCAGGTCAGCGGAGGAGGGTTTAAAAGCTTGGCAGAGAGAGAGAGAGAGAGAGAGAGAGAGAGAGAGAGAGAGAGAGAGAGAGAGAGAGAGAGAGAGAGAGAGAGAGAGAGAGAGAGAGAGAGAGAGAGAGAGAGAGAGAGAGAGAGAGAGAGAGAGTGGAGGAGGGGAAAGCGTCAATGATGATGTAATCTGAGAAAAGCAGAGGGAAGAGGAACTGTACACTGTTCATAACACAGCAGCATGTGTGATTATCAATTACATTTACATTCATATTAAGTTACAAATGACTCATTTATTCATGATACTGTTTCCTTTCGTTTTGTTTTAATTTGAGATATGAGATAAGAGCCAAGTCAGGGATTTCTACGTCACTTGAGAAGCTGTCACATTTCTAACATTAAGCATTGTCTATTTAAATACATTGTACTTAGTCAAACATTCTTTGCTTTTCTTTGTCTTATACGATGTAGACTACATGTAAATAACTGGCCGTTGGACTGTTCGTCATACAAAACAATTAATGTGACTGCAGGCAAAGGGAAGCTAGCTATCCTCCAGTAGGAACATGTCAATTACGAGTCTGTCATCTTAATGACTAATCAGACATTGTTAATTATGGAAAAATGTAGGTGTTTCATTCAAACGTCTTCATAAATCATTCATGTATGCAATTTATTCAAACTGACCGCAGCACTTGTCACACAGTTTTTCTCAAAATCTATACCACCTGTGTACCACAAAAAATCGCAGCTTTTCCAAGTAAATGGTAAATGGACTGTACTTATATAACACCTTTCTTGTCCTTCGACCAATCAAGTGCTTTTACACTACATATCTCATTCACACACATTCATACACTGATGGCATTGGCTGCCATGCAAGGTGGCAAATGCTCATCAGTTTGAGGAGCTAACCATTCATACACATTGACCCTGTTCAGCTACAGTATTGACAGTTCATGTAGGAGGAAGGTTTATTCCTAATAAGAAGATTCAATATTGTTGACTGTCGTTGAATCCTGAAGTAGTAGTAGTGCTTGTGTTTTTTTTTAAGGTAGACAGGGACTTGTAGCATGTTCCACCAACGAACAACAGACAAGAAAAGTTTGGATTGCCCTGAGCATACATATATAGGTGTATATACCCCTATATAACCTGTATAAGGGTGATCAAGTGGGTGTGTGTGTAGACCCGAAGAGACTACTTTGTAGGCGACCATCAGGGATTTCAATTCAATGACGGTTGCTACCAGGCGTGGCATTCTGGATCATCTGAAAGGGTTTCACTGTGCAGGCTGGAAGGCCCACCAGGAAGCCATTACAGTAATGAGATGTTTCATGTAATACAGCCTGTATCAGGAGGTGGGTAGCATATTGCGTCAGGTAAGGCCTGACTTTTCTTATGTTGTAAAGTGTGAAGCAGCACAACTGGGCAACCGAGGCAACATGATCAGAGAAGGTTAGTTGGTCATCGATATGACTCCCAAGTTTCTCACTACCCTGGTAGGGGCAAGAGATAGGGAGTCAATTTTGATACAAGCTGTATCAATCATATTTTAATGGCTTTAGTTGCAAGCCATGTGAAGAGCAAAAAAAAAAGTGGAACGCATTGGCTGAAATGCATTGTGCTCTCTGATGATGATTTGACTTTAAAAATGAATCTGCATTTACCTGCAGATATCTGTTTGTAGGGATTAAGCTGAAATGTGTCGACTAATGTATGAAGTTGCTAACTGAATACAGAGAAAGTTTAGTTGATCTCCACTGGCTATACTTTAAACCCAAAAGAACTGACTGTTGCCCTCAGAGGCTAAATAGTCATCAGACTGTAGCCGATGGGTTCTGGAATTAACTCTCTCTAAACTTGAGATCTTACAGTAAGAAAAATGATTTGGAGGTGTGGTAGGGCAGTCGCCCTGAATCATTCTGAAGCCTATTTCAACTCACCAATATACTCCTCACTGACTGTGATCCCTCATACTTATTAAATGCTGAATTCTAAACAGAGATTAATGTGTTGGTTGTTGTGCTTTCAACCTTAGGTCATGCATATCAGGGGCCACGATAATGTTGCTGAGTTATGCATTTGTATGTGAATAATGTTTCATTATGTTCTCATTATAAACCATTTGTCACTTTGTGGGTTTGTGGCTATAAAAGGAAGCACGGGGAGAGGCTGAGGAAGGTCTGCTGCTTGCTGAGCGCTTTGTTCATTATATTTGTTGACTGGATTTCTTATTGTTCTTTTTTTGTTTGGCTGAAGGACTCTGGTTATATTGTTTTCCACTATTGTTTGGACCAGGTGCAGCAGAGCAGCTGTTTTGACAGTCAATTTTCCAGGTAATCATTTGTTGTGGCATGTTATGCTCTCTGGTTGTGCCACAGTAAATTCCATGCCAGTGAATCACTAAAACTGCTGAGATTGTACTTTCAACTTTGTTTTAAACAGTTCTCTGTAAAGTACTCCAGACTACTCAGATGAGCATAGTATTATAACATTGTTTTCATTCATTGTTTTTTTTGCCAGTATATATGTGCAGAGACATCATAGCCCATAGTGTGGGCACTGGACCACTTGTTTTTGTACCTCAGAAACCACCAGGAAGAAGAAGTTTTTAGGCCCAGGGGATGCTGATAAGGGGGGACTAGTCAGTAATATTAGCTGGGTCTGCTGTTGGTGACCTGGTTGATGTTTGGCTGTTAATTTTCGCAAAAGTTGTTGAGTTGTCGACACGCTAGTTTTTTACACATGTACATCTGTCACTAAATTGTAGAAATACTATGCAATGTTTCTTCAGTGTTACAAAACAGTATTTGCACTACAATGTGTTTCAGGGATAAAATATGAGACACTAAAAACAAAGCTGAAAAAGAAGTTATGTTACAGAATGTATCCTTAATAAAAGAGCAGAATATTGAGTTGTAATTATTCAGCCGGATGTCTTTTTCAGATGATGAACGTAAACACAGTGAACGGCTATACATAATGGCACTGTGCTCTGGTGCAGCTGACGCTGCATGCAGATTTATTAACATATCAGTCCTGGTGCCTTCAGATGCTACAGGGATTTCATGAACTGAAGATGCTCCTCATACAGTATAAAGCAGCTGTGGAAAGGCAGCAGATGCTTTGAGAATCACCCACATTCAAGATCAGTGCAGACTGATTTACTGACAAATTCAATGTTATGTAGCTTCCTACGCATTGCTATATTATTACTGTGTTGGCAGGCTCCTCTCTTCTGGCTTTATTATCTATGTTCCCCCAAATGAATGTAAATATACGTTTCTAAAACTTTTGGGTAAAGTCAATAAGTGTGTGTGTTATTTTTATCAAATAAACTTGATAAATTAAATACACTCTGCTATGACCTTGTACTTGTATTCAGATGGAAATAAATGCAATACCTTGAAACTGCACACTGAGTATGGCTCCTCTCTACTTGTGCTAATGATATACTTTGTTTAGCATACACCATTATCCTGCAATTTTTACGAATAAACCAGTTATATTTATGTCAAAGTAATCAGTATGTACTGTGTGTACAAATACATACATTTTTTCTGGATTTTGGGTTAGTGTTAGACACCAAATTAAATTGAGATAAAAGTTAAAACTTGTGTCCTGCTCATTCGTTTCCCACTAAATGGTACATGTTCTGACAGAATCCTGTCCAGCTGGCCCCAGCATGACCACACTACCTCACAAATGCCAACAGGATTTGTAGGATTCTGACTTTAACTATACAACTGTGGCCAACATTTCTCTGACAGCAATAATACATCAAGCAAACACACACACACACTAACACTGGCCAGTGACACTCTCTGGCATAATCCCAAATGTCTCTGTAATTACAACAGGAGAGCAGCACTGGCTGCCTCACACTAAGCCAGACTAGAAGAAGGATATTGATATTGTAAAGAGGAAGGAGAAAGAGTGATACTGGCAGAAAAAAAAGTTACAGATTAACCGGTGCACATTCAAATGTGGAAGGGAGCAGGGAGGTGCAGCCAGCTGTTATAAGCCATATCTTTTTGTGTGGGAGTGAAGACATATGGCCGAGCTTAAGAGCGAACAGAGGAAACCATCACAGAGAAAACATCCAACGCTCCCAACGAGAAAGCATCCTCGAGTAGGGAAATTATCGATTAATTCATTAAGTTGATTAACCTTATCGGTCGATTAACGGTTAACTGATAAGCGTCTTTTTTCCTGAGAACATGCATTTCTCATGGTGTCTTTAAAATAAAGCTAAATATTGCTTATATACTGAATAAAAAATGCATGTTATATTCCTCAACTAATGTTTTATTGTACCAGTTGGGATACGGTACAGATATGGCATTTAACAAAAATAAATTCTGCACAGAAAATTGAAATACATAAAAAAAATGTGCACTGGCTCATCTGTTGCATGGATGCAGGTTTTGAAGGTGGTCTCTTAGTGAGCTGCTGAACTTAGTAGTAGTAGCGCAGAGTTTACATGAGCGTGTTCGTCATCATTACTTAATTTAAAATGCTCCCATACTCCACTCCGGGTCTGTCGCCGCGTTACGTTCAGGTACGTTGGGTGTGGCCTTCATTAAGCAATGGCCCCCTCAACTGGCGACACCATGACATTTCACTGAAAAAAACCCTGTGGAAAATGGCCCTAGATTCAGTTAACCTAATTAATTAAATTTAATCGATTAAATTCTTTTCTACGATTAACTGTTTACATCCCTATCCTCGAGAGTTAGGCGGGACTCACACAGGAGGCGGAATGGCAGCGGAACGGCAGCGGCGCGGTCCTTTGCCCGGCGTCAACTCACACCGGACGCGTGTCAGTCGCGGAACGGCAGCTAAGCGAGCCAGCCGTTTTCACGAGATCACGAGAGAATCCTGGACGTAAGCGAGACCCCGCGACAAACAGTGTATAAAGAAAACAACAACAACAAACAGCTGACTTTGCTTCTCCGACGTGGAGGAGATTATAAAAAGCATCTGTTGTGTCATAATGATTGTGTGTTGTTCCACTTCAACAATTAGTCTCTCATCGTTCATGTTGAGACTCTTTGATCGATCTTTGATCACCTGGTGCCACCGGTTATGACGTAACGTTAATGTGAAGTTGTAAAAAGCGGCATGAACTGCGTATTGTGTTTTATTTTGAAAGGGGGCGGAAGTTTATTATGTTGATTCTGTGTAGGGTTTCCTGTCTGGTGCGCAGTGCTCTGTTAAAATTTCAGCCACGGCTCGCGGCAAAAATAGAAATGCAAGGGAAAGTTTGCACCGTGGCGCGACATTGACTAGACTGGCTTCTATTTGCTACGATGACCGTGGCGGTGCCGTTCCGCTTTCGTTCCGCGTCCGGTGTGAGTTGGCCTTTAGAATAATGGTTCTTTTCCCTAGTCCATGCAGGGGCGCAGATAGTGGGTGTGTCAGGTGTGTCATGACACACCCACTTTTGAATGACCGTAGATCCGTCCCACCCACTTTTATGTAGCTTAACGTTTTGTTTTTTTGGGTTTTTTTTTTTTTAAACTTTGTCTTCTTCAAATCTTCTGATTCAAGCATCACGAGGAAACCAAAATATGAATTAACATAATATTTGGTTTACTGAGGTGTGTGCCAGTAGCGGTTTTAGGTACGGGCGGACAGGGCAGCCGCCCGGGGCGCCATTTCGTGGGGGGCGCCACGAGCGCCCGACAATAACCTCGCGAATTTTCAATACCGCTCATTAAGACAGCGGAGGGGGCGCCCCCGTAGGCGGGGGGTTGACGAGGTAGAGGGGGAGCCGGACAGACTGATCAGGGCGCACGGCGCATCCAGGGGCGCACGAGAAAATCTCCGTCCGGGGGGGGGGGGGGCATTGGGGGCAGCTTCGTCCCCCCCAGTTTCTCAAACCTATCTGCGCGCCTGAGTCCATGGTCACAAACCATTTCTGATTGGCTGACCATTTCATTTATATTTTATTATAGTAAATGTTTTACGTTAAGTATGTTGTTTATTCCATCCCTTTTTCTTTCATACTATGAACTTTTTTCTCCATGTCATTACATGATTCATTTCTTTCCTTTCCATTCCCAAAGCTTTGTTCAATTTTCACAAAGTAAAACATTGAAGCCATCCAATCTTCTCTTTTCTGGACAGGATTGGATTTTTAAGTCTTGTCTGTTTGCCTGTCTATCTGCACCCCTCCCTGGACCAACAGTAGAATTAGCAGTGAGGAGCCAAGGACAAAGACACTGCAAAGTGAATCTGGCATCACAAATGAAGAGAAAACACATTTTTTTGATACATTGTTTGTTTATTATATGGTGAAAACTACTCATGGTTGGTGTGCTCTTCATATTCTTCTTCTGAAGGATGATGACAGGCTTTGCTGGGTCGACTAATTCTATTCTAAGTTATCTGGTCAGTCAGTGATATGACGTTTCCATAGTTCATCCTTAGAAGTATCATTTTGACAGAATAATCCAGAAGGTCTTCTTTTATCAGAACTAAAATAAAATAAAATAAAAATGTCTATACTCTGCACACTACTGTGCATTTAGGGAGGTTTTAGTTGGAGCAGCATGTCCGCTGGATTGAATGTGAAATTATTTGTCCGTCACCTCTTTTACCTCTTTTCCATGGATCTCACACCCAACATCTCTGTTCTTCATATGACTGCTCACTAAAACTCTGCTCTGTGCTCTAGTGACATGACCCACACACACAGACTTTTTTTTGTAATTAACTTTTTACTGAATCCATTTAGCATTGTTCCATTAACATTCAAACTCTCACACATATGTTTTCCATGTATGTAGATCATGTAAATACCAAAAAATACTAACCACATTTACATTCCTCTCATGTAAAGACTTTTCACTCCTGAAGAAGGAAAATGCAGAACACAATCTTGTAAACCTTAAACATTTAAAATGTGTAGCCAGAACCAAGGCGGTCCATAAGATCCATTGTTTTTACCAGATAAAGTCTGTTCTAAATGGTGTTACAAAATCAACCCAGTTATTCCATAAAATCTTAAATTTATCTGATTCTAGTCTAACTGAGAAAGTCAACTTTTCTATTATAAACAGGGTTCCCATGGGTGCTTGAATTCCTTGAAAATGCTTCAGTGTTTTCAAGGTTGTGAAAATGCTTGAATTTTTTGTGAAGTGCTTGAAAATGCTTGAAATTTGTGTGATGTCTATCTCAATAAACCAAGAGAAAACAAAAATGTTTCCTAAGCGGCTACGCGCTTGATCCGATGCCTTTACATGCAGAACTCAGTTATCATACTCGCTTGGTGTTCTGCTGAGAAATAACAGTAGACTACTTTCGACACCTGTTGGTCACTGTTATTGCGCTATGGTAGTTACACAATACACCGCTCACAAGCTGAGAATACAAGCCAATTCACAATTAGTTAAAAATTTAAAACAGTCAATCTACCACCATATGAAATAATGCTAATTAGACCCATATTATTATGCCATACAGTGGCACCGCTGCGCTTCCCATGACCATCATGGCAAACACAACTAGTAGGCTACCTATTTAAAGGTGCTGGAAAAATGGAAAAACTGGTGCTTGAAGGTGCTTAAAAAGTGCTTGAATTTGTTCATGAAAAAGGTCTGGGAACCCTGTATAAAAATATTATGCATCACTTCAACCCAATCCTCCATTTTAGGTACCTCTGTTTTGAGCCATTTCCTGGTGATGGCTTTTACCCGCCACTAACATTGTCCTGAATAAATATTTATCCCCTGAATTCGCTATTCTATACTATATTTTGCCAACCATACTCTCTCCATGACAGGGAACCTGTTGTCTTCCATTGTTGTTCACTGATCTCTTCCCACTCCTCCTCTGATAACATCTGTCCCCCCTCCTTCTCCCACTTCTCTTTTATATATAATGTATTATAACCTTTTAAATTCTCCACTTCTTTATACAATTTTGAGATTCATTTCTTGCCCGGTGTGGTGTCTAGGCTGGGGGTTGGGCTCCAGGTGCCTCGTTACAGGGATGGGTGTGGTGCTGTGGAGCTCCCTGCACACACCTGAAGTTGATCATCGTCTCGAGCAGTATTTAGAGGCTGGCCTCCTGCATGCTGCTGCCAGATTGTCACCACATCTTGGTAGACCATCCAGGCTCCTAGAGAAATTGTTATTTGTGGTTTTCCTGAGTATTTATCTATATCCTGTCTGCAGACTCCAGCTCTTCGCGATCCAGCTACCACACCCCTCGATGCCTTCCATCTCCTTCCTTCCCGGCTCTATCCCGCTGCCTCCGCTGCCTTCCTGGCGTCCGTGACGCCTCCCCACCGTTTTCCCTTTTTCTAATAAACGGCTGTTTATTTGACGACTCCTCTGCATTTTTGGGTCCACTTCTGGCGAGCCCTTACAGTACAATCTGGCCATACCATTGATCCAGCAGATCGAGATGCTCTTCGTGAAGCCCTCACCGCCCAAGGGATATTGCTTGGAAAGCATGACCGTTTATTTTTCGATGTCATGAGCTTGTTGCAGAACCCAAATTGCCTCTCAACTGTCCACCCAGACTCCCCCAGCTGAAGTGAGTAGCCATGCTTTCCCTCAGACTCAAACACCCCTCCCCCCTGCAGCCAAGGAACCTTTTGTTCCACCTCTGGAGCATTATTCAGGCGATTTGGGCTCCTGTGGCCGTTTTCTTTTGCAGTGTTCTCTAGTTTTTGATCAGCAACCATCTAGCTACCCGTCAGATCGCTCACGTATTGCATATATAATTAATTTACTTAGAGGGAGAGCAGGTCAGTGGGCTACAGCCTTGTGGGAGGGAGGATCAAGGGTCCTTGAATCATATGATGCCTTCATCTTCGAGCTACGCAGGGTTTTTGATCATCCCATTCAGGGTCGGGAGGCTGAGAAACATTTGTTATCCTTATGTCAGGGTTCCTCCTCTGTTGCTAGTTTCTCCATTGATTTCCGTATCCTAGCTGCAGAGAGTGGGTGGGACAACAGGGCTCTACAAGCAGTTTTTGTTAAGGGGCTCTCTAATGAAATTAAAGATGAACTAGCTACTCGCGATGCACCCGATTCTTTAGACGAATTAATATCACTGGCCATCAAGATTGATAATCGACTGAGGGAGAGAAATAGAGAAGACCGGGCTCGCCAGTGAGGGAGGGCACGCTGGTGAGCCAGACTTCCTCTCAATCCTGCTCTCCCCTCGAGTAAGTGTCTGCTTCCCTAACCTGTGCTGGGGTTACCCTGCCATTTCAAGCCCTAGTGGATTCTGGAGCCGATGACAATTTCATAGACCTAGAACTTGCTAATCAGTTGCAAATCCCTCTTGAGCCACTTGCCAAACCCCAAAATGCTAATGCTCTAGATAGCAGACTCATAGCCACTGTGACCCACTGCACAGAGCCCGTTTTATTAGTAATTTCTGGCAACCACCAAGAGAAGATCCAGCTGCACGTTTTGCCCTCTCCCATCTCTCCGGTGGTTTTAGGCCTCCCATGGTTAAAGCTCCATAATCCCCACATTGACTGGCAGACTTCTTCTATCACCAGTTGGAGTGTTCACTGCCACTCCTACTGCCTCCACTCAGCTTTTCCTGCCTCCAGTCCCCGCCCCCTATCAGCCCCTCCTGATGTATCCAATGTTCCCTCAGATTATCATGACCTGGCAGCGGTCTTCAGTAAAGACCTGGCATTGTCCCTTTCCCCTCATCGACCATATGATTGCGCAATTGAACCCTTGTGTCATGCTCAAATCTTCTCCAAGCTCGACCTCCGCAATGCATACCATCTGGTCCGGATTCGGGAGGGAGATGAATGGAAGACAGCCTTTAACACCCCTTTATGCCACTTTGAATATCTGGTGATGCCCTTTGGGCTCACCAATGCCCCTGCTGTCTTCCAAGCCCTCATCAACGACATTCTCCGTGACATGTTAAACCATTTTGTCTTTGTGTATCTGGACGACATTCTGATCTTCTCCCGCACACCAAAGGAGCACGTCCAGCATGTCCGCCTGGTATTGCAGCGCCTCCTGGAGAACAAGCTCTGTTAAGCCTGAGAAATGTGAATTTCACCAACCTTCTGTCAGCTTCCTGGGTTACATCATTGCAGAGGGCCAGCTTCAACCAGACCCCCTTAAAATAAGTGCTGTGGCTGAATGGTCAATCCCCACCTCCTGCAAACAGCTGCAGCGCTTTCTTGGTTTTGCCAATTTTTATCGCAGGTTCATCAGGAATTTTAGCAAAATTACTGCCCCCCTGACCAGACTTACCTCATCGAATATCCCCTTTTCATGGCCTGCGGAAGCTGAACAGGCTTTTCTGAGGCTTAAGAAGCTGTTTACCTGTGCCCCAGTGCTCCTCCACCCTGACTCTTCCAGACAGTTTGTACTGGAAGTGGATGCATCTGAGTTAGGCGTGGGGGCTGTCCTATCTCAGCGTCATCAGAGACCCACAAGCTTCACCCCTGTGCCTTTTTCTCCAAGCGACTCTCAGCCGCAGAGCAAAATTATGATGTTGGAAATTGTGAACTGTTGGCTATTGTGTTAGCATTACAGGAGTGGAGACATTGGCTTGAAGGATCCACACACCCATTTCTCATATGGACTGATCACAAAAATCTGGCTTATCTTCACTCTGCTAAACGCCTTAACTCTCGTCAAGCTCGCTGGTCTCTGTTCCTGAGCCGCTTCAATTTCACTATCTCATATCGTCCTGGAAGTCGCAATGTCAAACCGGATTCTCTCTCGCCAGTTCTCCCCAGATTCATCCTCATCGGGGTCACTGCCCATTCTGCCCTCTTCTTGTTTTGTGGGAGCTGCTCAGTGAGAGATCGAGTCTGTGGTCAGAGCAGCTCAACAGACCCAATCTGATCCTGATGGTGGCCCAGCTGATCGGCTGTTTGTCCCCGAAACGGTTCGCTCCCAAGTTTTACAGTGGGGACATTCCTCAACCCTCACCTGCCATCCTGGCTTTCACCGTACCCTCATGTTCCTCCAACAGCGCTTCTGGTGGCCAGGCATGACACGGGAAACTAGGGAATTCGTAGCAGCCTGCTCTGTCTGTGCCCGAGGAAAAGCATCTCACCGCCCCCCAGCAGGTTAACTACTGCCACTACCCATCCCCAGCCGTCCATGGTCACACATAGCCGTGGACTTCATCACTGGCCTACCACCTTCGAAAGGTAACACAGTCATCCTCACTATAGTTGACCGGTTCTCCAAATCTGTTCATTTTGTCCCTCTCCCTAAATTACCCTCTGCTCTCGAGACTGCAGATCTCCTCGTTTCACACGTTTTCAGGATTCATGGTATTCCAGTGGACATAGTTTCCGACAGAGGTCCACAATTCTCGCCTCAAGTGTGGCGGGCTTTTTGCAGAGCCATTGGTGCAACTTCCATCTTATCATCCGGTTACCACCCTCAATCTAACGGTCAGACAGAGCGGGCCAATCAGGACTTGGAAGCAGCTCTCCGGTGTGTCTCCGCCAGACATCCCTGCTCATGGAGCATCCAGCTGCCTTGGATTGATTATGCCCACAACTCCCTCGTCAGCTCGGCCACAGGTATGTCTCCATTCATGACAGCTAATGGTTTTCAACCTCCTCTATTCCCCACCCAGGAGCGTGAGGCCGCCGTGCCTTCAGTCCGTGAGCACCTTCGCAGAGTTCATGAGGTATGGAAAGCCACCCGAGCAGCTCTCACTCGATCCACCCAGCCCCCCAGTACCACCCTGGTCAAAGGGTGTGGTTGTCCACACAAGATCTCCCCCTGCAGTTGGAGTCGCGGAAGCTCGCCCCTCGCTACGTTGGCCCGTTTGAGGTTGAGAGGGTAATTAATCCATCTGCTGTGAGACTAAGGTTGCCTGAGTCTATGAATGTCCATCCAACTTTTCATGTGTCTCTGTTAAAGCCTGTGTCCTCCAGCACCCTAATAAATGGCTGTTTATTTGACGACTCCTCTGCATTTTTGGGTCCACTTCCGGCGAGCCCTCACACCCGGATCTGATTCATATGCTAAAATAAATATTTTAATAATTCCTGACTGTACCTCATCAAAACTACTTTTTTTATAGTTTTCTCATATAATGCTGCATCTGTAAATATTTGTACAAATCCTGTTTTTTTTTTTTTTGTTTTTTTAAGCCAAACTGAATTTTTAGATCTTTAGATCTTTTAATCGTCTTCTTCTTAAAAAGCTCCCAAAATATAGTTGGTCACCCGCCCCATCTACCGAAACTCCCATCTAATGTATTAGGTGTAAAATCCGAATCATGTGCAATCCAACACAGTAACCTATTCTGCTCTGTCAGGCTATTCTTTGGCATAATATCATACCAAATATTAAGAGACCATGGATTTAGCTCCTCATTAAGAT
Source organism: Collichthys lucidus (assembly GCA_004119915.2). NCBI lineage: Eukaryota > Metazoa > Chordata > Actinopteri > Sciaenidae > Collichthys > Collichthys lucidus. The sequence goes on from CM014098.1 coordinate 25,734,475, forward strand.
GTTTTCTCTTTTTTTTTTTTTTCATGTATTATAGCTTATATTGGATGTGTGTGGCCTTCAATGTCTTTCCATTTCTAACCCTAACCTGTAGACAGGATTACACAAGGTCCACATAGTTTTCAGTTGTGTGGACTGATAATAGCTCTTAAGACAGGGCAGGGCTAGTCCCCGTTTAACTCTGGGAAGCTGAAGAGTTCTATATCTTATCCCTAGTCTTTTTCCTTGCCAAATGTAATCAAAGATGAATCTGTCCCATTCTATAAAATCGTTATCTGTTACTTTTACTGGCAGTTTGTAATAAATACAATAACGTTGGGAGAACATTCATTTTGATCGCCTCTACCCTTGAAACTAAACTTGTGAATGGGACTAAGTTCCATCTTACAATATCTTATTCTTGAAATTAACACACACACAGACTTTTAAAGGAAGCCATTGTGTGAATAGGAGACACTGATATTAGATTACAAATGTTTTAGCTATCAGTGATATTGAGTACCTCAATTGGACAATATGAGAATGGAAACAATCCCTCACTCAGCCCTACATGGGCTCTGTTTGAGTGAACCCTGCGGAGCAGCAGATTGTAGTGCACCCTGCCCAGGGGACGTGCAAAAAACACTTTCGCTAATTTCATGACCACCTGTGAAATACCTGGAGATGCGTTGGGATCAGAAAGAATATAATATCTTAAATTAGAGTTGTGCATGTTGAAGCCCTGACAGTCATTGCCACATTCACTCTTTTGAATCCTTTTAAACAAAATGGTGCGTTTTAGTCTTCATACTGTGAATTAAATAGCACTCCACTCTAAAATCTAACCTGAACAGTCTCTGACAAATCTTAATGCTCATCATCACTGTAGAATAAAACTGAGTAGTATAATTAATCATACACTATATGGACAAAAGTATTTGGATGTCTGGTGATTATACCATCAGGGACCTTGTATTCAATTAATATGGAGTTGGTCCCCCTTTTGCAGCTATAACAGCTCCCACTCTTCTTGGAAGGCTTTCCACTAGATTTTGGAGTGTATCTGTGGGAATATGTGCCCATTCATTCTGTAGAGCAGTTATGAGGTCAGGCACTGATGTTGGACGAGAAGGCCTGGCTCAGAATCTCTGTTCCAGTTCTTCCAAACCGTGCACAATGGGGTTGAGGTCAGGGCCAATAAAGTTCTTCCACACCAAACTCATCAAACCATGTCTTTATGGAGCTTGCTTTGAGCGCTGGGGCAGTCATGTTGGAACACAAACGAACCTTCTCCAAAGTTGGAAGCATAGCATTGTCCAAAATGTCAGCCAAAAAGTCATTAACTGTTACAGAATTTTCTATCCTTAGGTTACACAAGGTCACGTGAGGTCCTCGGCAGTATTAATTGTTTGGCTTTGACTAGGTGCCAGTCTATCTCAACACTGTGGTGGCCAGGGTTGAAGAGACCTGTTGCTGCCTTTATAGACATAATGGATAGCTTGCCGTTGACATTACAATCTGTGTAAACAGATATCTGTGTCTCCAGACTAGAATATGTTGACAATAACACCTGCATGGGTAAAGACATTCTCTTTGACGAATTCTGGGCATGTAGTATTTGTGGTGTTATCTTGGGGTTTAAAGTCTATCCACCAGCACGAGTTCGGCAGAATGTGAGACCGACTGAGACACTTCTGATGAACTTTGAGTGTCATCAGAGGCTCCTGAACACTTTCTTTATTCCTGATCTCACCATTGACCTTTGACTTCAGCAATTTCTCCACAACATTAACATAGCCCTTTACTGAAGATAAGGGGCCTAGCCAAAACCCTGAAAAAACAGCCCCATACCATTATCCATCCATCAAGAGAGGTGTGGCCAAATACTTTTGTCCATATAGTGTAGGTTTGATGTATGCATAAGTACTGAGGCTGGTTGCACAAAACAGAACAGAAAGGGCCTCACTGTAGACTGTAGACACAATACAATAATCATTTCTTCTGTGTGATCACCTGTTTGAAAAACAGAACGGAAGTGGACAGATGAACAACACATGAATAAAGGAGTTTGTGTGATTTCAGAGAAGTTTATATAGACATCCTTCGCCAAATAGAGTGACCAAAATATAATGATAAATAATTAAACACAAGCGCGCTGAGCTGTCCACCTGCTCTGAACACGCGGGCGGTGCGAGACACACTTATTCTTGGCACCAAAATTGCACTACACTGCTGGACTGGCACCGCCACACCCTCTACAACGCCTCTCCTGCCAGCAAGTCACCAATTACCCACTTGCTCCCGCTGCCGCACCTCCAACCACCTCTTTTACAGTAAGGTAGTTATTCTTGAAGTCGTCCCAACAGTTTCTTTGTGTTGAGAGAGGGGTGTCATCATGAAAGCTGTCAGGATCCATCATACATACATCTGTTGATCTGAGTGCTAACTTGAAAGTCTCACACTTGTAACGCTGTCATTTTAGTTTTACTTTATGCCTCTCCAACCCAGCTCACAGATCATCCAACCAAAAACTGGTGGGAGTACACATAATGCTCACACAGAGTCATGAGTGGCCCCTCACACCTGGAACATCTGAAGCCATTTTAGGTTTCAGCGGGGGAGGTTTTGTATTGTTCTGTCTGTCAGGGATTTAAAAATTCAACATACAGATTAGGAAATTGAATCTTTTGTTATATTGGCTTCTCCATTCCTCATCCACCACCAGTGTATGTCCATTGTGCATATGCAGATCCAGCAGATAGATCAATAGACTACGATCACACACAACCCACACACCTCCCACTGCTGGAAACTTGAACCCAAGAGTGTGTGTGTGTGTGACGTGTCCTTTTCTCTGTGAGCATCTTTCATTGCTGAGATCACAGCACACACTGCTGAGCTGAAGTATAAATGCATGAAGCCCTCTGAGCAGCATTATGCATTCGACAGGCTTTGTCAACTATCCAACACAACCCTGCAGGATGGAGTAGAGAGCTGTGTAGTATTTGATGGAGTGCTCCTTTAGCAGCTGTATTGCTGTCCATTACAGATTCCCGACTATCCCTTTCTCTATGGAGTGCAGTGAAGACCTCTGGACTCATCCAAACAACTTCTGTGGGATGTAGTGACACTGCAGCCACTAGGGCCCACAAGTAGATTTCTAATGGGTAGTCTGATGATCCTGGTATTTAATGTCCTCTTATTTCCGAACTTTATGTAACCTCATTGACTAGTAGATCCATGCTACATGTACAACCCAATAAAGCTAACAAGATGGCCCTGCTGACTGGACTCATTTTAGAAAAGCTGTTGTTGGAACCCACTCATCATTGTCAAATCAGAAACAGCCTATCACAGTGAGTCCATAAGTCAGACTTCCATCAATATAACCTCTTTCGCCACTTGCACTGTCTTGATTAGTGTTGAATGTTCTGTGGTTATTTGTGGCATTTGTGACACTCTATAAAGACAACACACACCTCAGCCTCCTCATGAAGACATCAGATCATCAGCTATCACTCTCTCTCTCTCTCTTCACCCCATAAACTTGCCTGTGTCTAAACCTCTTTATTCATCACAACATCCCGCCGAGCGTCACTATAAATCAGCTTATGCTGCTGCATTCACACATGCTGCTGGTAGACACACACACACACACACACACACACACACACACACACACACACACAGTTAAACATTAAACAAAGAGCATACAGATACACATAGTATCATAGAAAATACACATTTAAACATGTATAGTGCATATAGTACAGACAGTATACACAATCACACAGACATTTTGCCAAATTCGACACTTCATTTTGCTATGTCTGCAGAGCGTCAGCAAAACGGGCCAATTAAGCACTTGTCTGTGATGCAATAAAGCATTAATAACTATGAGGAGATCACACCGGCTGCTATCTGCGTCTAGACTCAAATCCGAAAACACCAAACAGCTTGAGTGCTGATGTTGCATTGCTCATTGGCATAGAAGCAGAGACACACAATGGAATCAGACGTCTGAAAAGCACAAAGACAGACTAAAATGTGACTTTTATGTGCTGCAATAATTATGTGACTTCAGACATCAGGACATCAGGACACAGCATGTGACATGCAGTGTCCAGTGGGTTAGTGTCCACAGGCTGTTCCACTGCCACCACACAGCAAAATTGGCAGTGTTAATAAGTTAATAAGTTACACTGCATTCATGCATGAATGCAGTGTAACTTAGTGACTTGTAAGCAACTTTTTCAGGGACAAATCATTTGAAAAACAGAATCTGTTCATTTCTTGTTTGATTGTTACTTTCATGGTAGCTAGCTCGAGATGAGTTATTAACCTATGTCACAGCACACACCTACGCAAGCTTACTTTCTTCTTTTTTCTAGAGTTTAAGGAAATGTATAATGTATATGCTTATTTATTTATGTGTTATTATGCAATAATCTAAGGTATTTATGTGTTATTGTGGAATAATCTAAGGTATTTATGCGTTATTGTGGACTAATCTAAGGTATTTATGTGTTATTGTGGACTAATCTAAGGTATTTTTGCGTTATACTGGAATAATCTACAGTATTTATGTGTTATAGTGGAATAATCTATGGTATTTATGTGTTATAGTGGAATAATCTATGGTATTTATGTGTTATAGTGGAATAATATAAGGTATTTATGCGTTATTGTGGACTAATCTAAGGTATTTATGTGTTAGTGTGGACTAATCTAAGGTATTTATGTGTTATTACAAATTAATCTAAGGTATTTATGTGTTATTATGGAATAATCTCAGGTATTTATGTGTTATTACAATCTAATCTACGGTATTTATGTGTTATTATGAATAATCTAAGGTATTTATGTGTTATTATGGAATAATCTATGGTATTTATGTGTTATTACAAATTAATCGGAGGTATTATAGACAGTAGTCGAGTTGTAAAATGAAACCAGGGGGGATGGTGAAATTTTTCATTTATGTGACATATTTTCCAGCGGGGGGGGGGGGGCAAAAACATTTTAAATATCTTTATTTTTGAATGTGCTCAAATATTTTTTAAACACAACTTTGTGTATGTTTTTTTTATGTTAAAAAACATCTTCACTTAAAAAAACACAATTTAAGGAGGAGGAAAGAAGACTTCGAGTTTTAATACGACGCAATGTTTGAAACAAGCGGTATTAAAGAATATGAAGCAGCAGGTAGCAGCTAGCGGTGCTGCTAAGGCTAAAACAACACAGAGCGTGGATGATTGACACCTGTCACCTGTCGACCAATCAGAGCCAGGAGAATCCATTAGTACCGCCCACATTCACCTTTGACCCACCAATGACGATCCAGAATGAAGTAAACTCAAAGGTGGTATATTGCACCAAGAGGTCTCACTTCACTGTCAAAGCCTCTTTGTCTTTATGTAACAACCAGGAGCTTCGTGACTATTCAAACTAAAGCAGAGACATAGCAGGAGTCATTAGCAGCGTTTCTCATGCTGAAGTAGAACTTTTGACACGACACATATAAGTAATTTCCATATGCATTGATAAAATGCCACAAGGGATGGAAGAAGGGATGACCATTTTAGAAGAGGGATGATTTTGACAATTTTTCCGCCAGGGGGGATGCCATCCACCCCCATCCCCCCTCAACTCGAGTACTGATTATAGATACTTACTATTACAGATAAGGTATTTATGTTTTTATTCTAATTTGTTTGCAGTTGTCTTATTATTTTTTTCAAAGGTGACAGCCATCATGAAAAATCAGACTCATTTTTGCTAATCTGTGTTCAGTGAGTGGGAGAGAGCAATCGACCACATAGCAGCCTGACTGAAACATTAAGTGACTGCACAACATATGTGGACATGGCATGGTGTTCTCCTTCTGGTCACTATGTCACTGGCGCATCTTACCATCAGGCTGCACTCATGGACCAACTACATTAGCTGTGGATTGTTTAACTGTGTGAATACTGCAGATTAACACAGGTACAGACAGACAGATACACTGATGCACGTGTCTACATCATTTCTGGCTTCTCTGTGTTGTCTATAGAAAACTCACACATGTACCTCTTTGTGTTATTTGTGTGTGTGTGTGTATTGGAAACCTGCCATGATCATCATCACAGTTCCATGGCCAACTGGGTAGGCCCTGTAAATGAGCTGACATCAGCAATGGTTGTGTGTGTGTGTGTGTGTGTGTGTGTGTGTGTGTGTGTGTGTGTGTGTGTGTGTGTGTGTGTGTGTGTTTTCTGAATTAGGCTACCTTACCAGGGACATGCTTCAGACTGAAGACCAGTTAACTATGAATGGCTTGTCCAACTGGAGACAAAAGCAGTGTCCTCAGTTATATACATGAGAGTATGAAATTGTGATTATAGCCACCACTAAACTTAGCCATGTCGCAGCACGTGTGTATGTAGGTAAATGGAATAGTGTATTCAGTCTGATTGTAAAAAAACATTTTAGAGGCGTGCCATTTCAAGTCAGTGAAAAACCTGGTTTTGATGCGCCAGAAATTGTGAATGGACGGGTCGCACACCAAACATTTTGACATTTTGTGCTCCCTGTGGAAGTGCAATGCAGCAGTCAGTCGACTTTTGGTGCAAATTTCCAATATCTCAACAACTGCTGGATGAATGCCATGAAATTTGGTTCAGACATCCATAATCGTCACAGTACGGATTAACGGATAACATAGAACACTGGTGAGCCCCTAATTTTCCACCAAGCAACACAATTAAGCCAAAATCTCTTTATTAGCAGATGTTAGCATGCTAAGCTGCTAAACCAGGAAGGTAATGGTGGCTTACATTACAACCAATGACAGTATAGTATACAGTATAAGAATGGACAGAGCATGAGTGATGTCACCCATATGTTTCCGAAGCACCGCTTTGAAACTGAAAATATGCTGCGCTGGCCACCGCCATGTCTGATGTACTGTTTCTTCGGCTAATCTAAATATCTGCAAAGACGATACCCAGGCTGGGTGCTCCATTACAGCCTGGGTGCTCTAATAAGCCAAAAGCCAATAAGCTAAAATATGTGTAACTTTTAACCTTAATATTATTTAAATGGGTGAGTTAAAAAAAAAAAAAAAACTCACCCTCAGCTACAGAGAACAGTTTTATGTACCAGGGCTGTAAACATGTTTATTTCTGCTGTGAAGTTGGACATTTGAACATGGGGACTTATGGAGACTGACTCCTGCAGCCAGCCTCAAGTGGACGTTTACAGTTTTTAGCACTTCCACATTGGCTTAATTTCTCTGAACTGGAGGTTGCCGCTTTATTAGCACTAGCTAAACATTAGCATGTTAGAATCGTCACTGTGAACATGTTACTGTAGCATTTAGCTCAAAGCACTGTTGTGCTTAGCCTTACAGAGCTGCTAGCATGACTGCACACTCTAGCCTTATTACATCGATACATACAAAAGCTGAGCACAACAACAACAGTAACATATAACTCAAACTACATTTTATTAGCATTAATAAAAAAGATGTTTGTATTTCCATAGAATCTGTAGGCTATGTATAAGTGGAAGTAAATGTCTCAAAATAAATACAGTTCTTTCTAGATTATCAAAAAATGCCAACCAGTGCTTAGTACAAGAGCATAAGTCAGGCCTATTGTGCTATTATCTTTTACTGGGCTCAGTACTGCCCAGCCCCTTTTTGCTCATTAAACAACATCAAAGTGACTATTGACATGATTGCATAAAATATTGACAGAAAGTTGTGCAATGGGGCGGTCATACATCAGAGTTTTCATGACTTTGTCAGCACATATTGTGTGATCTAAGTCTTTACTGATCCAGGAGGTTTTAGTTTTAGTTTTTTTGGCATTAGCAGTAATGCAGTGGTACACCCAATGCAGCTCTCACAAAGACAGCATTAATAATTGAGCAGCTCAGTGGTAAAGTATACAGTCCAGAAGGAGGTGGTAATGCACCTAAAACTGTTTGGTAACAGCCAAAAAACGCCAGAAGAAGTAACTTCTGCTCTTCAGCAGTTTAATTCACAAACCTCTTCTTATGTCATATTTCTGCGGCACAATAAACAATGGCCAAATCTTTTTTCACTACTTCCCAGACTCCCTGTCAACTGCTACTGGATGCTTGAATTTCCATCGGGATAAATAAAGTATCTATCTGTCTAGATTATTTTGGATACCTGTCAACAGTTTTACAGACATCTCTTTAATAATGCAGAGCTGCCAGATGTTACGCATTAAGTGTGAGAGTCTTGTGATTGGTACAGATCACACACTACACATGCCTTTTGTGCCAGCACTTTTCAAAGATTGTCATTGATCAGCAACTGTATGAACCAAAACCAAGTGTGCAGCATATTATTACAATGTGCTGTCCGAGGAGCAGTCAATCACAACTAAAGCCACAAAGAATTCTGTGAAAGAAGTCTGTTTGCTACATCTATGTAAGGTGTGACAACGTTGTCTGTTAGTTAGTTTGACCCATTTCATCCAGACTGAAATACTGTGACAATTATTGGATGGGATGCCATGATTGGTGCAGACAATTATATCCACCACTGGACGATTTCTAATAATTACGTGCTAGACAAGGGGGGGTTCAGAGTTTATCAGCCCCATATGCTGTCGTATTAAAGGGCAGCCTGTAGTGCCAACTCACATGATTGCATAATAACTGATTAGTAACCATCAATCCAAAAATCAGAATAAACAATAATTAGGCAGCACTATAAGCGTCGCAGACTTCCCCCATTGAAGATGCAGACTGTAGACTATTAGTCTTGTTAAAGGGTCTCTTGTGAGACCCCCCAACTTTAACACGCTGATGTACTTCAACACTTATGTAAATTGTAAATTGAGTACAACTCCTCCTAAACTCCAAGGACTAACTGTTGGGAAATTTCAGATTACGTTAAGAGTTTTCTGTGAGTTATGTGTAATTACAAAGAGTGCCGCTCATCACCACCAAATGATCATTTTGACTCTGTGTCTCTTGAGAGTCTGTAAGAAAGGATACATATGCCCCAAAATACTAAAAAAAAATGAATCTGACTACGACAATAATGGCCACAGGCTTTCTTCCAGGTTATTTTCCACCATGTCGTATGCGAGGCCTCCACAGCAGTTAGCACTGCAGAGCCCTGCGCTGCTGTGTTTCTCTCAGCACTATCATATATGGGACACTTCGCATGAAGTTAGGCTACAGAGTTTTCTGGTGTCTTTGAGAGGCTGCAGCCGGCCTCTGGGACCAGAGCAAAATACAGCACTGCAGCAGCAACCTGTCAGTGTGTGTTGGTTCTATGGCATAGGTAGGTCTCCTAGAAATAGGCTGCCCATGTAGCCAGCCATCCATCTACACCACACATCAGCCGTTATGTACGAGACACCGCACACAGCCCATTATTCAAACTCTATGCATCCTCTGCTATCCCATCTGACACACACACACACACAAACAAAATCACATGCTCACCTGCTCACAGTATGTAGGTTGCTGCGACAACTGCTAAAGGTTACAGGAAGAAGAACAACTTTATCCTACTTTTCCCTGTTTTAAAAAGCAGGACAAAGAGCACACCCATTTAGAGTGTAGAACAGACTTCTTTGTGAAGGCTACAATACACACTGGCTCAGTTCATTCGACCAATGTTTCAAAGATGTATTCAAGACCAAATGACCTACTGAAAAAAGTTATAAAACTAATTTAATTTAAGTTCTTACATTATCAACTTTTCATAAGGATGAAAACTAATTGATTACTGTGTATATATTTAAAAAAAAATAAATAAATAAATAAATAAATAAATAAATAAATCTATATATATATATATATATATATATATATATATATATATATATATATATATATATATATATATATATATATATATATATATATACATAAGTCAATCTTTTTCAGTTTTGTAACAATACAATATACTGCAACCTCTCACAGACACTGCCCAGGTGTCAGGACTGCAATGCCATAAGAATAAGAGAGTGAGAGATTATCACAGTTTGAGTGATTATCACGTGTGGTTTGTTTTTTGGAACAGCAACAAACTTATTAGCTTCAAGCACAACCTTACATTCTCACAGCCTTACATCTAAATAGAGCTTTTTTCACAGTAGCCATTTTTAAAATGAATAGTAGGGGAAACATAGGTGTTACCATTGATACTAATTAAGGACTCCACCAAAAGCTCAATTTTCAAAATAAAACACTCAGTCCAGAGTTCTTATCATAAAACAGATAAAAGGGAACAATTGATCTATGCTGCCTACTTACTTATAGTAGAAGCACGTAAACCAAGAAAACATGAGCAAATATGGAAAAGTTAACCAAGTCTGATGAGCCAAACGCTTCTGAGACGTTCCTGCAGGGATATGAACCAACATATTCTCCACAGAACAGTACCCTCAGGAGTCTGCAGCCACGCCAGCTGCTCTGTGAGGATGTATTTAAGCAGTTCTTTGAACTACATATTAATGAGCATGCTGACATGCCGATGTTTGGAAGATATAAAGTTTACCAATGTCGAGCAAACTAGGATGGTCATTATTGTAGCAACATTTAGTAACAAACAAAAAGCTGAGGCTCAGGCAATAGTTTTGCAAGTGGGGAAATGTTGCATCATTTTCTCCGGTGTTTCCCATGTCAATGTCATGTATTGTGCCCCCCCCAAAGATGATTAAAATAGTTGCCAATTAATTAATAGCTGGCAACTAATCAAATTAATCCAGTGATCGTTGCTGCTCTGTTTTCAGATATTTAGTAATACATTGAAATCCAGACCTAATGATGGCACTGGTTAAAACCAGAGCAGCGTCTATACCAAATCATGGCGTTCCAATCAATAACTGTTGTGATATTAAACCTTGCAGTGGCACTACAGGAAAAGTCAGGGGAGTAATTCATTCTCAACTGTATTCTAAACAGTTAAAGCAAATTTTGTGGAACAAGACACAGGGAAAGAGCTACGGGTCGCATTTGAACCCGGGGCTTCCTCAGCAACGACTGAGCCTTCACACACGGGGTGGCTGCTCTACCAACTGAGCTAAACACCGCCCGAAAGCAAATCATTTTGTTCTAGATGAAAGCACTGACCAATCAATGTTAGCATCCCTCTGGCAGCAGGTGAAAGGTTATGGTCATTTAAATCACAAGTGTGAAGAAGCCTTGTGGAAGCAGACTTCATGATGTTCTGTCTGTTCACAAGGTATCTGGTGTTTTAAAGCCACTATGTGTGAATTTATGTGATTATACTTCAAATAATGTGAGTTTTTGTTTGTAGAAAGCCTCTGTGCTGTGTTCCTTGTCCTCAATTTGACCTAAAATGATTCACAGTTGTTGCATAGTTGCATGTGAATGTCATTATTGAGGACAGGAATGGAGACTGTTTTGTAGGAATCTGCTCTAACACATCACTCACACACCCACCCTGTCACAGAGATGCCTCCACCTCAAACCAATCTGTTCATTCACCTTTCTTTAAATGGCGAGGATGCTGATATCCAAGATGGCGCAGACTACGAGGAAGTGATAAGACCTGGTCATATTGCTACAGTTTAGCCAACAAGAAGTGTGGCTCCACACACAGAGAGAGGTTTGTGTTTACGGTTTAGTGACTGCATCATTTAGTAATCGCAGTGAGATGAAACCGTGCAAGTCCACATTTACATGTCATAATTCCTCAGTCTTCTGACTAGTGCTGTCATCTGCTTCCACTCCATGATTCTCCTCAGCTCCGTTCCTCTCCTCCTCTCCTCTCCTTTCTTCCCATCCACGCTGCACTGGAACATTCCGCTATGATCAATCAGATTACATAAGAGCACTGCAGTGAAGAGCAGCAAGGAAGAGAGAAACAGAGAGAAGTGAGGGGTGCCATGACATCTCGCTTTCCCTCTATTACACTTCTGCTCCTATCTCTCTTTCTTTCCCTCACACACACACAGACACACACACACACATTAACACCTGATCCTCTCTGCAAGTATCAACACTGCAGTGAGGGTCAGAGAAAGGTAGTTCCTTCAGCTCTAAAAAGTGCATTTGTGCAGCTTGAAGAAAGAGGAAAGCGAGAGACGTTCTGCTCCAGAGCATGGAAAGCCTATAAAATATCTAGAAGGCTGACGGAGCTGTTGCAGAATACTAATTGCTCAACAGTTACCAATCCAGGTGGTAAGGAAGACATTTCTGTACGTCTCAATATGTGCAAATATAGTAAGAATGGGTGGGATCACGTGCCTGTGCTTCTATTGATCCATTGATCAGAAACTGAAAAGACAGCGGGCAGTGTGTTGTCCACTAATCAGATGATCGGCTCTGCAGATGATTGCTCCTGAAGGCTGTGCCATCGGTGTGTGAATGTGTATGAATGGTTAGCTCCTCAAACTGATGAGCAGTTGGCACCTTGCATGGCAGCCAATGCCATCAGTGTATGAATGTGTGTGAATGGGTGAATAAGGTATGTAATGTAAAGGGATTTGAGTGGACGGAAGACTAGAAAGGCGCTATATAAGTACAGTCCATTTACCATTTACTATTTACAATGGAGAGTGAAGATCAGGCCATCGTTCACAGTAAAATAACAACAATTTATACAGTTTAGCCTCTGGGGGCAACGTCCAATGTTTCAGGTCTTGTAGATATCCTGCCTACAACCTTCTCTGCAGTCCGATTAGCAATTTGAAATGTGAGAATGATGAGACACACTTCTGCTGATCTCTATAAAGAGATATGAATGTGGAGAACTTTAGAATCTAATAAAATGCTAAATCATTGTCAGATGATAGCCAATTGGTTCAATGATTTTGGCCAGTGCGTTTCACCTCTTCTGCTCTCCACACACCAAAGCCCACTCAAACATGACTGGTCAATACAAGCTGGACAACAAACCTATACATGAACACTTCCAGTTCCAAAATCTTCTGTATTCATAAGCACATATGTTGTTTTACCTGGATTTCAGGTGTACCTGAATGCATGAAGCAGCCACAACTCAGATTATTAGAGTCAGAATGGCAGAGAAAAGAGAGACAAGTGAGACTGTACACTTGATTAATGACTGCAGAGACTACGTGTCTATTAGAGCAACCCAAGCAGCAGCAAAAGAACACAGCAGAGACAAAAGCAAAAGCAAGATAAAGAATACAACTAGCCTCTTTTAAATTATAGCATATTTATTGCAGAAACTGAATTACATACATTCATAAACAGGTTTAAATTAACGGGCCTAAGAGATCTGTAGCACTGTTGGCAACATTATCAAAAATATAAGCACAAATGAACCACTCTGCTCGTTTCAGCACCTTCTACATAGACCGTGTTCATGTGCATGTCTGATTCAGATCAAGGATTGGTGCTGATTAGTTTGATGCAATTAAATAAATATGAAATAAATCAATGAACAGACAATAATAAAATAATAAATACAATACAATAGTTCTACATATCAGTGATCATAAATGAGCTTTAAAGCTCAGTTTTACTGCACTTAGTGTTGACTTTAAGCCTAGCTTTATTGGACACAGCTCTAGTTGTTTTTGATGTTTCGTACAGCATGCAGTCTATTCAAATAAAGTGAAGCTCTATACAGTAGATTCAATTTCAATTTCAATTAAACAATTCACTATTTGGCTCAGTGAAGATGAAAGGCACAAAGGTATGAGTGAGGTAAATTATGAATGTTTTATTTCCAGGCCTGTGTTCTGTTTTTGGCACCATAAATGCTTCCTTTGTAGAAAAGTAAAACAATGTCAGTGAGAATTGGTGCAGTCTTGTGTGCTGCTTAGAGGTCATTCATCTCTGTATACTGCTTCATCCGTGGGTGTAGAGGTGAGTGTCTTTTTTTGGTACAAAGGACATTTTCAGATACGCCATAAAGAGAATTTATGCCAATTCAGCCAGTCAAAGTGATAATAAGCCCGGATCATCCGGCTAGAATACCCACCCTGAATATCTGTGGCTGGCATCGTGACCAATCTCTGTCTCTGAGTCATACTTTGGATTCGCCTGCTCTTTCCATCAAATGTATTGTGATGAATGGTTTTCATAACTTTGGTTTCTGTTTGTCTTCAAGGTATGTGTTTTATGAAAGCAGCTTAGAAAAGCAGAGCTTGTTGTGAAAAGCCTGGCTTAACTGAGCCAGGTTTAGCTGTTTTATGTGATCAGACTGAGTCTTAAAAAGAACCCCAGCTACATACAATCACAGCAACAAAATAACTGAACACTGCGTGGATGCTATAAAATAAACTAGGCAGCAGGGGAGAAAATGCAAACAATGTTTTTTTGTTGTTACGAAACCGAGTCAATGACATTGATTAAACTTTATTATCATTTTAGAGGACGTACAGGACATTAGCACCTTCATGAATGGAGGATTTATTCACAGGACTGCATTTGTTTTATCAGGTGAATCTAATAAAATGAGTGTGGACTGGGACACTGTGGAGATGTGACACTGGTATGAGCTCTATACGTTGAGCTGAACAATAACTGCAGGCTACAGATAGTGATCAGTTTGATGTGAGCTGTGTTTTAGCTCATGCTCACTGGATATCTGTACTGAGGAACACTAAGGTAAAGCTGAGCTAGTCCGACTGGGACCAGGACAGACAAACCTGCTTCAAATTAGATTAATTAGAGTAATTAGAGATCTGGCTTCATCAAAAAACCCCTCTGTTCATGAATGTGTCCTTTTATTGTTAAGCTGCTGCCTATTTTTGGGAGCGTCGTATGACCTAACAGTCACGTCACTGCTGAATAAAATGGGAAATCTTCACCACCTGCTGAAATCCAGACTCATGCCTTGTCCTCTCTCCCTCTGTCCATGCTTTGAACCTGTTAAAAGGTCACTTTCAAAGAATGCTTCACTTTTAACACACACACACACACACACACACACACACACACACACACACACACACACACACACACACACACACACCCCACCTGGGAGAGCACTGCTGTCTCCCCTTCTGACCCTTTCATCATTCATCACCCTGTGTCTTCCTCCTTTCATTCCTGCATTTCTCTCTGCTTTATTTGCATGAAGACGCGCAAACGACTTTGCCAAAACACACATCTGAGAGAGAGAGAGAGAGAGAGAGAGAGAGAGAGAGAGAGAGAGAGAGAGAGAGAGAGAGAGAATCTCTGCAGAATCTGGCCTGATATGTATTCAGCTCACTTCACATTACAGGCTGCACATCCACAGGAATCCAATGTTATTAACAAAATTTAATTTATATTATTCTGCTTGTTTACAGTTTGTCGCATTCTACAAATTGCTACAATAACTTGTCATGGAGCAGTAAAGCAGGCTGGATCACATCCTGCTCTTTCTCACTATATGATGGACATGAACGTCAGCTGAATCATGAGTATGCTGTTCAGGGAAGTAGCTGCAGAGTGAGTGCTCACTTTCACCATGCTCTCTGGAGTAAACTCATTTCACTGCATCGAGTGGTCCTGTCTGCTCAGTGGAGATGTCTGCAGTGGGTACAGGCAGCTGTGGACCAGGACCTGGGGTGAGATGGAGCCAGCTGCCCAGAGGAAGCCTGGTCAGGCTTCTTCTTCTTCCTTCTGTTTAACAGTGCTGAATTTAGAGCTCACTGCAGCTTCAAGTCTTTGAGTCTGTTTACGATCCATCATTAGCGTAGTTAGCACACATTAGCTTAGAGGGCTGACTGTGATTGTTTATATGAATCACACTGAACACCATTTAGAATCTAAAGTGTTGCTTCATAGTCCACATAAAGAAATGAAATGAATATTCAACACATATCTGACACAACTCAGCTGGGTGCAGCTGTGAAATCCCACGAAAACACCAAAGCCGATGCTTGAGTTCATGACACTGTTTTCATTGTCGTGTGAAACACCAAAGGCAAACTCAGCTGTTCACCTGCCAGCATACAGACACTTTAATGACCAAAAAGACACACACCGACTCTAACTCACAGAAGTGCACTGACCAATATGTTGTCAAACATTAATTATGAATCTACCAATCAGTCTCACCGCTACTGTTGAATTATTCAGCAGTGGCATATGCTGTTTAATTGAGTCTGACCAGACCTGAGGAAGAGCAGTCAATCTGTGTGTGTGTGTGTGTGTGTGTGTGTGTGTGTGTGTGTGTGTGTGTGTGTGTGTGTGTGTGTGTGTGTGTGTGTGTGTGTGTGTCCCTGTTTACAGATCTGATCAATCAGATGTTTTAATTTGTTGTTGGTGCCAAATCAACACTTCCTCCATGTTACCTGTCGAGTCATCTTATATTCACTGCCTTACGTTGTCATTCACTAATTATTTTTAATTGTTTCTATGATGAGCTCCTGTCAATGAAACTCAAGACTTCCTGCCGATGTTTCGCAATCAAAGTTTGCCTGCAGCACATCGTCTCTCACAGGGCTTCATACAACAGGTCAATCTGGATGAATGAGGTTATAATGTGGCATGTTTTCCTATCATGGACATTGTTGTCATGGCAATGTTAAATGCTGCTGCCAAGTCAGTCTCTGTTTTTTACCTAGGGTTGCAAAGGGGCGGAAACTTTCCATGGGAAAATAATCTTGGGAATTTTGGAAATATTCCAGATCGGAAACGCCATTGGAATTATGGACATTTATGGGAATTAACTGGAAACTGGGGGTAATTTAAGTACAGAAATCACCTGTGCGAGTAGGGGGTGTGGCCTCAATAGACCTGCAGTAAGCAGTGTGCTATGTGCATGTGATGGAGGAATAGCAGATATTTAAGTGGACCTGCATGAAATCTGGTTGTTTTAGTCAAGATTATGCTCAAATATATTTTACACAACTATATTTAAGATCCCTGTTAAGGGCCAACCTCCGTTTGTTCCTGTTTATTCCTATAAATTCCCATAAATTCCCATGAAAAGTTTCCAAGAATTTCTCTTTCGATTTACTAGTCAAACTTGGCGTTTTACTTGCTCCAGACAACCATGCAATCATTATTGTTGAGCCCTGAATACACAGTCAAACCAGCCAAATGCTGGGTGATATTCCCATGGCAGCCCAGCATTCATTTTAAATGATGTTTTGACCCTTTATCAGGCTGTGCAGTCATAAATCTTTAAGTCATAAGTCTTCTGACAGGTGGGCACCCTCCTGCCCCAAGCAAAGACACAGAAACTCAGCAGCATGACACAGCCCTATATCTACATTTTATCTGCTTAGGTTAATCTACAGTGGCTTTCCCAGCTGGCCTGATAGGGAGTTCATCTGAATGACCCACTCAGGCCACCATCAGTGGTTTAAGAGAGGCCTCAACAGTGTGTTCCTGTGTCCTAAAACCACCTCCTCTTTACCCGCCTCCACACACTCATCACAATCCTCAAAGCAAGCTGTATTCACTGCAAACCATCACCACCACCTAACGTGTACAGCTAACAGAGTGCTAGTTAACAACAGTGGTAATCTAACTAGCATGTTAACTGTGCATTATTCTGAATTTACCATGTACAACAACTGTCGACTTCACTCTCTCTTACAGGAAACAAAATCTCTGTGTTATCAGAGCAGGGACATGTCCTGTCTCTATTAACAAGTCCTGGGCCTCAGTACACCAGAGCATTCAGCTTTCAGTGACAACATATCACTTTAGTCGGTGACCTGAGAACTGCAGCATCTACAGCACAGGAAATCACAGGTGACTCCCATTATAATACAGTTGACACACAGGAGGTTCTGTGATGCGCAGTATATCTGGAGACAGTCATCTACACACAGTGTGTGGACCTGAGAAGGTAAACAGATCCAGAAATAGCTAAAGATGTTATTTTTTGCTTTTCAAAAGGGAAAAAAATCAAACAATGCCTGTGTTTATTCTCTGCCCTGTGAAGAGTTATACAGAGATATACAGTCTCAGCTTTTTTAAGCGCGCACACACATGCACACAGCAAATCACACACCATCATTTAAATGTCAGCAAACTGTGAGAAGGAAAAACATTTCAGAAATGTCTGCAGGGAAGGAATGATACACCACTGCTTCAGTAACATAAGTCAACATGTTACCACACTGGTGTCAGTCATGATGACAAATTTCCCCTCAAGGACAGCAATGTTTTAACAAACTCCATCCATCCAACTACAACTAAAGAAGCACCCGTATCTTGAGTTTTCTTTTCATGCACTGATGATCAGACTCGAGCACCAACCTCCTTAGATTGTTTGTTTGAACACCCAGGTGTCATTCATCCTGCCTCAGGTCTACCAGCTGGGAGGCAGAAGAGGCAGGACAGCCAATATGGTGGCGGCCAGCACCACATACACTCCATTCTTTATGCTGTCATTGGTCAGACAACAGCTACACTAAATCCCCTTTCAGACGTGCATCCCAATTTTCAAAGTTGAAAACTTTCCATGGAAATCAACGTGAATTTATGGAAATAATGGGAATAAACTGGAAATTTACAAAATTGAAGGTTAACAGTGAACTTAAATATAGTTGGGAAAACATATTTTAACATAATCTTGACAAAAACAACCAGATTTTATGCAGGTACCCTTAGCACACTGCTGCTTACTGCAGGTCTATTGGGGCCACGCCCCCAGGTGATTTCTGGACCACACTTTAGAGCCCAGAGACACTATTGAAGACACACATTTGAGCCTGTGGACTACATAATATTGTTCAATAAAATAACTTCATAAAGTTCTACTTGCAAATAAATCTGTTAAAATGTTTTTTAATTGTAATTTTGTATGTTTGCTTATGACAAAACAAAATATTTAGATTTATGTTTGGATATGATACAGTTTGTTTAAATTACCCCCAATTTCCAGTTAATTCCCATAAATTTCCATAATTCACATGGAGTTTCCAATTTGGAATGTTCCCCAAATTCTCAAGCTAAACTTCCCATGGAAAGTTTCCCCTCTAAACTCTAAATGGGACCAATAGTATTTCCAGTGTAATCTTCACCCAGTCCATGAGGACACACAGAGCACGTGAGCCCCAGCTTAATGCCCTGTCACTCCGTGTTTAGTCACTGTTTGATAAATCGCGCAGCAGAACTCTCTCACAACATTAAATGATGAAACTGATCGGTGGATTCACTTTGACAAGGAATGTCGCTTGTGCTTACAGTGTTCACTAACAACACTAACACTAACAAAACACAGAATTCATCCTAATCATGACATTGAAGACCCTAAAGCAAAGAAATCATGCAGAATGGCCCACCACACCTCTCTCATCATAGTGTAACCCACCTCTGCTCTCACTCACACACCAGGCGCCAAATATGACAGAAGCATGTGACACAGTGGGTCAACATGCTGCCATATGTTAATAAGGCTATAGGAAATTTTTATGTAACAGTCACCTCTGTCTGAACGACAAGACGCCACCTAACCTGTGCATGACATGATGCCATCCATGTCTGAAAAGGGCTCAGGCGTACTCAGGGACAGTGATTTGCCTGATTGCTTCTTTCACTAGTACGCCTGACCTTAAAGCCAAAAGGATGGTGCACTGCGCCCCGTCTAACCCGATCACACACACACCGACTGCATTCCTGATCAGCTGAAACACACCCACACAGAGCCGAGCACGTGGTTGATGGATAGTCAGGGAATTGTGAGGCTCAGAGAGAGGACATAACATTTATAAAACTAGGAGGGAAGTCATTAAACTTTCATATCGAGAAAAAGGGCTCATCAGTTTCTTAGCATGTGAATGTGTGTGTGCTGTGCTGACAGCTGATGGAGAACTATTGCTTTTTCCACTGCCATTTCTCCTGCTAATGCAACACCCCCTCACCCCACACTGCACCACACAGGATGACTTTCACACGAGTCCATGAGACCTCCCTGAATATTGTTTTCTTTGGATTGAAAGGGAAACACTGAGCACTGCTGTGTTCATATTTAGCCTCCAGCATTTTGTTTACTGAAGCGATCAGAAGATAGACCACACTCACACCATCACCAACGTCTAAACAGCACTGAGCACAAAAGTCACATATATACTGCTTTTTGATAACTGAATTTCAGATCAGGCAGACATGTTTATGTACACGTTTAAATGTGGAAATCAGATCAAACACAGAAACTAATGTGTTATCTATAATCTGCCAACAGGTATTTATAAACCTAATTAAAGCGCTTAATTGTCTTAATTGTATGTTGTCTTTTGTGTTACTTTTCCTTTTTTTTTGATTTTTTGCTGCTACTAATCCACAACATGTCACTCCTCATAATTAATTCCACACTTTTGTATGGTTTAGTATTTGTACCACAGGTGTTTTGGACCATGGGGAAGAAGAGGAGGTTATCAGGCCCATGGTTTGGGGTGAATGCTGGTGGGGAGAAGAGCCAGTGTCGTGCCAGAACCAAAGCCAGGTGAGTGGGCAACATAACTGGGCTCAACAGCACTTCATGGACATAATGTCAGAGGAGAAAAGATTGAAGAGGCATTGATAGAAGAAACTAAGAGAAAAATCTGCAAGCAAGAAGCTGCCAGGCACAAGTAAATCTTTTCATTATTGGAAAGAGCTCTGTGAAATAAAATGTTGCTACGTGGCTTTAAAGGCTCATCTAATATTTTGATGTACACCAAAGGTGTCATTTGATTTCTCTGTGTTCATGTTCTTTTCAGCTAAACCTTTATTGTGATGTTGTCACTGCCATGATGGTCGAAAGGGTACATGTGATGAATTAATGATGATAAAAGAGCTATATAAAGCCATAGTGTGTGTGTAATAGTTGGCTCTGCAGCTGGTTAAACCCCTCACAGATGGGACACGTGTATCTTCTAGCTTTTGTTCTGGTCTAAACTGATTCTCTGCGTGTTGCTGTTTATAAAACACTGTTCAAAACCACAGCTCGCCGCACTATATTACCACGGTCCACTTCCTGAAAATGCTCCCTTACATCTCAAATCTTTGTTGATATGAAAGTCACACATATGAACTGTTTTATCTGTTTGGAGTGATCCTGTGACCGTAGCCAAAAATACTGCAGAGACTTGCATTCTGTTATTCAAGATGTTATTGGAACAGTTTGCAAAAGTAAGTCTGTACCAGTGTAACTTCCCAGATGGCAGATTAACATTGAATCAATGTATCAATGCATCAACGAAACTGTCAGTGAATCAACGTTGCTCAACATTGAAATATCACATTGATTTTACATCAGGACCCTGAAAGAATGTTATTTCAATGATGCAAAATAGATCAAGACAGACATAAAAATCAATGTTAGTTCAACTTCAAATGAATCGCTGTTTTATCATTGAGCCAACATTGATTCAATATTTCTCTTCTCTACACACAAAAAGAATGATCAACATTGATTCAATGTTATCTAGCCTTGAATATTTGACCTCAACAAAAACAATGATTCTGACGTAATTTCGTCATTGAATCAATGTTGCCATGCTACCTGGGTTACAACTGATGCTTTTGATACAAACATTATGTGTCTTTTATTTAACTATGAATTGATTTTGTTACCACTTTATGTTACGGCATCTGTCTTAATGTGGATGAATGCCATGCTGCCACTGTTTTCTTGTGTTATGGTGAGTTTGTGTCAGGTGCAGCGCCCCCCCCCCCCCCCCCCCCCCCCCCCCCCCCCCGCCGGGACGGAGAATTTCTCGTGCGCCCCTGGACGCGCCGTGCGCCCTGATCAGTCTGTCCGGCGCACCCTCTACGTCGTCGTCAACTCCCCGCCCACGGGGGCGCCCGCTCCGCTGACTTAATAAGCGGTATCGAAAATTTGCGATGTTTTTTTTTTTTCATTTTCGGGCGCTCGTGGCGCCCCCCACGAACTGGCGCCCCGGGCGGCTGCCCTGTCCGCCCGTACCTAAAACCGCTACTGGTCAGGTGTCTGTCTCATGGAGTAAGGCACTGATCTGGATTACCTGACCTGGCATCAGCACAGGTAATTTATTGGGTTGATATTTAGCCACATTCTATATTTCCATGCTTTGTGTTCTCCTTCTCTCAGTACATGCAGCTTTTATAAGCAGCACTCTTGTCATACTTTTCATTTATGTTTTATGTGGGTATACTGGGTCAGCAGTGTATGTTAAGAAACTTGTTTTGCTCCACAGGCCGGTCAGCATGTCCTTACATGGGGAACTGAGCTCCCTTGATGAATTTAGGACAGTGCTGAACTGGCAGAATGGGTACAGTAAGTTTTATACTAACACAAACAAGTTTTGCATGGCTGCTCCTGAACACAGTCTTAACTCTGAGCCACATATCTACGCTCTGTGCTATTCTAAAAGCAGCGAATCACGCCGACAGTGGTTACAG
Source organism: Collichthys lucidus (assembly GCA_004119915.2). Lineage (NCBI taxonomy): Eukaryota > Metazoa > Chordata > Actinopteri > Sciaenidae > Collichthys > Collichthys lucidus. The sequence goes on from CM014098.1 coordinate 25,756,735, forward strand.
CCACTTGTAAAATTAGATTATTCACTGCTTTCAGCAGTAACCTGATTCCTGGGGGTCAGGCCGACAAGAGACCGACTTTCTTTTATCATCAGGTTTGAGGTGGGTGCTTGATAAAGTGAAGGACCCAGGACAGAGGAAAGTATCCCTGTGCAGCAGACTGAAAGTAAAGATCATCATCTGTAGTGATGAGAAGATGTCATTAACTCCAGTCCCTAAAGGCCAACTCACACTGGAAGCGGAACGGCAGCGCCGTGGTCACCGTAGCAAATAGCCGCCAGTCTAGTCAATGAGAGCACACACACAGGGCGCGGCTCAGAAGCGTCCCAGAAGCGGCTCTCCGCGCCACGGCGCAAGCTTTCTATAGTATTTCTATTTTTTCCTCGAGCCGCTGCTAAACCTCTTAAATTTCAACAGAGCACTGCACACCAGACAGGAAATCCGACACAGAATCAACATAATAAACTTCTGCCCCTCTGCCCCTTTTAAAAATAAATAAAATCGCTTTTTACAACTTCACATCAACGTTACGTCATGACCGGTGGCACCAGGTGATCAAAGATCGATCAAAGGGTCTCAACATGGATGATGAGAGACTAATTGTTGAAGTGGAACAACACACAATCATTTATGACACAACAGATGCTTTTTATAATCTCCTCCACGTCGGAGAAGCAAAGTCAGCTGTTTGTTGTTGTTGTTTTCATTATACACTGTTTATTACCGGGCAAAGGACGCAGCTAAACCGCGGCGCTGGTCTCGGGTATGTCCAGGATTCTCGCGTGATCTCGTGTGAAAACGTCCGGTTGACACGCGGCTGACACGCGTTCCGGAGTGAGTTAGCGCCGAGCAAAGTACTGTGGCGCTACCGTTCCGCCTCCTGTGTGAGTCCTGTGTAACACCTCCTGTGTGAGTCCTGTGTAACGCCTCCTGTGTGAGTCCCGTGTAAAACAACCTGTATTTCCCCTGACAAGCACCTCTAACACAGGACTCACACAGGAGGCGGAACGGCAGTGGAACGGTAGTGCCGCGGTCCTTAGCCCGGCGTCAACTCACACCGGACGCTTTTCAGCCGCGGAACGGCAGCGGTGCGAGCCGGCCGTTTTCACGCAAGATCACGCGGGAATCCTGTAAGCGAGACCCCACGACAAACAGTGTATAAAGAAAACAACAACAACAAACAGCTGACTTTGCTTCTCCGATGTGGAGATTATAAAAAACATTTGTTGTGTCATAAATGATTGTGTGTTGTTCCACTTCAACAATTAGTCTCTCATCGTCCATGTTGAGACCCTTTGATCGATCTTTGATCACATGGTGCCACCGGTTATGACGTAACGTTGATGTGAAGTTGTAAAAAGCCACATGAACTGCGTATTGTGTATTATTTTGAAAGGGGGCGGAAGTTTATTATGTTGATTCTGTGTCGGATTTCCTGTGTGCCTTCAGGAGCCTCCACCTGCTTTAAAGCCCCTGTTCTCAAAGATTTTGGTTTGGCCATTTTCTGGGGGCTTTAATGTCGCAGTGCGTTCATCCGCTGACCGCTGTGTCAAACAACCAAAGCAGCAGGAGGCACCTGTGTGGCATCTGTTGAAGTGCATTGTGGGATTTGTAGTATGAGTGGTGGAGTGCGATTTATCGGCGGGCCATTAATAATTGTATGAAAATATCTCACAGGCCGTATGAAACTATTAATGCAACTAAGCAATCATCATTCCCTAAACCTAACCCAGTAGTTTTTGTGTCTTAACCCAAACCTGACCAATAATGAAGTCACTTTTGTAATGCTTATTTCAACTGTGTGCTGTGTTATGTGTCGCCAGGTAGTGGGAGTGTTCCACACCTGGGAGTGTTTTTTTTTTGGGGGGTTGCTGTTCTCTCTCCTGTTCTCCCTCGTTGTTCATTCCTCTAACCCTTTTTTTCCTTTCCCCCCTGTCTGTGATGGCAGAGTTTTCTTATTTTAGTTTGTTATTTTAGTTTGAGTTGGAGACCTCCTGTAGTCCAGTTTTTCATTTTATTTTAGGTTAGGCCTGTTTTTCCATAGTTAGTGGGAAGTGCAGGGCGCGACAGCCCACAGCGTGGCTGGCCCTGTGTTTCCACCTTGTTTCTTTTGGCTAGGGTCTCCATCTCTTTTTGGTTCATCCCCTTTTCTTTTCTTCTCAATTTATCAATAAAGAATCTTATTTTGCACACTTTGAAACTTTTCTGTGGGGGTCCTTTATATGTTAGAAGAATAATTTAATTTTATGAGGCCGTAACAGCTGTGTTGCTGATCAGTTTGTTTGTTTTTAAAAAGGGGAAACATATTTTATCATTGATTTTAGAAGCTCATTATCTCTGGTTTTATGCAACTAAATCAGAAATCCAGTGAAAAGTCAAACTATTGATTCCCCCCAGCAACACATTCCAGCTCCTCCTGGGGATCCTGAAGCTAATTTCAGCCGCTTGTATCCACAATCAGTCACTACCCAAACCTCATGACCGTAGGTGGACTGGAAAATTGAGAGCTTTGCCGCTCGGCTTTGTTTGGAAAGTGTCATGACATAACCTTTGTTATTATTTGCCACTTCATAAACAAAAACTGAACTGAATAGTTCCCTTACCTTTACCATGTGTTTATTATGGTTACCATGAGAAGGACGGTCCCTAACTTTAACAAACCAAATCACAATGTTTCTGTAACCCTAACTAAACCTGACCAAAGCTTAACCACTTCGTTATAGAGGGAATGGACCATCAACATATCTAGATTTTTCATTTTCAGCATTCTCATGTGAAAGTTGATTCCTGCTGCCAGATGTTACGGTTATTGTAAATTATTATTTCAGCTTATTTAAGGGGCCACAGTGTTTGATATATTATAGGTAGAGTGCTCTTTTAATTGACCTGTACTGGTTCTCTATTGGAATTCAGCACTCGGCCCATTTTTACACTCTATTCACTCATTTCTCTGTAACAGAGATTAAATGAACACAAACACACGACTGATGCCACGCTGTTTGCTTTGTGCTGAGACATCAGCAGTCACCAGTAACCATGTATTGATCTGCATTCAAAGTGCACTTAGCGGGGAGTGCTGCAGGATTAGTGGGAGGGGGGGAGTGGAGGAAGATGAAAGGTAGGGATGGAACATGAGGGGAGAGAGGAGGCAGAAAGGAGCGGGAGCTAGACAGAGAGAAATGAAACAAAAAGCCTACGTGTAAATCTGCAATAGCTATTATACTTTAGGGAGATGTAGAGGCGGCAGAGGTAAACGTTATCGGCAGGAGGAAACAGTTGTTGACAGACAGCTGCATTACTGGAAGTGTAAGAAGGTTAAGATAATTAAAAAGAATGAGCAGTATGGCTTGTTCATGTACCATGAACTACTGATAACCAAGAACCTTCATCACACTTTAACATAGTACTGATTCTGATCACAGAGGAGTCTGATTACATTAAGATCCACCTGGAAACAGTGCAGAGTGTAAAGCCTGATCCCAAGGGAAAACCTAAAGCGTTGTTCAGACTGCCAGCTAATATTAGGTTTGTCTTATCCAGACTGTATCCAGATAGTTTTTTGTTTGAACATCAGAAAAACACGTGAAATGTGATTTTTGGAAATCGGATCCAAACTACATTTGGAGGTGGTTTAAAATGTGATTACAATCACAGAGTTCAAAGTGTCTTTTGAGTCACTTGATCCACAACACGCAACAACAACGTCACATCCAGAGCAATGGAATCATTTTCAAACACAATCTGAAGATCTGATTGGAGGATGGGCAGCCAAAGATGCAGCAGGACTGCAAATGCAGCATCTCCCTCATAACCTGTGACCTCAGGAGCTGACTTTGCAATAACGTGATTGTTGTTGTGTTTGTGAAGTTCACCTCGTTGTTGTTGGTCAGCAGTGAATGCATCGATGGATATATACTCTATTATTATCAATTGGCGCTTCTCCACTGGCTGGTACCAGCTTGACTCGGTTCGACTCTACTCGACTCGACACGGTTTGGTTTGGGAGCTACCGTTCTCCACTACAAAATAGTTGAGGTACCAGTTGCTATGGTGACCGGAACACACACACAGGAAGTATCTGACTTTAACGCGCGCGCAGAGAGGAGAGCACTAGATGTTTATATGTTTAAGAGAAAGATGGACGAAAGTATTATATTTCTGATTCTTGGCCTTTGGCTGTTTGCCACATTTCAACGGCAAGTGGCTTATCGAGCAAGGCTGAAAGCAGCAAGGCGGCGGACCGCAGAAAAAAGACGAAGAGTTTAGGAGGTCGTTTTATCGTGTGAGGGAGTGACTCGGAAGCGACGCTTGGCAATAATGACTACGTCACCATTTAGTATCGGCTCAGCCCGTTTGGAACCTCGGCAAAGGTGGTACTAGAAATGGTACCGGGTACCGGGTACCAGGTACCAAGTTTTAGTAGTGGAAAAGCAAAAAAGCCGAGTAGAGTCGAACTGAGTCGAGCTGGTACCAGCCAGTGGAGAAGCGCCAAATGTGAACAGCACTGGTGTTGCCAGTGGAGTATTGAGAGTTTCTAACCACAGCAAAATGCGGAGCTGGTTGTACTGATGGTGCTTACTGTACCTGCACCAGCAACTGACTTACCTCCTATGCACAGTGAATCCGTTATTAGAAACAGGCTTATACAAGATTTACATACAATTATATTATACAAGATTTTCTCTCAAATCAAATAAGAACCTTCCCTGACTCTAACCTGCTCTTCATTTCCTCCATGTTTACCTGCTCTCTCCATAACTTCAGTATAATACACATTTCCACTACAGTGGAATCAACTCATTAATTAGTAAATTAATTATTCAATCAACCACTTGGGTTTCCTGTCAAGCAAAAATATTACCAAGTTCCATCTTTTTAAATATGAGAATGAAGACATTTGAAGACATCACTCAGGTGTCTGCTAACATATCGACCACTATTTCAAGACATTAAATCTACCTTATTGATCTGGAAAATAAATAAATAAATACATTCATAACAGTAACTTCATAGTGATTGAGAAACATGAAAAAAAAAGCTGCATGAAAAATTCAAATAATTGTAGTAGCAGAGTGGTAAATATAATACGACTGTGTGCTGTGGATATGGACATCAAACTAAATGTCATGCTAGCCAAAAAAAACAAATGTATGTGTCATACTAAACTTTCACCTGGCTATTATTTAAAACTCAGCCATTAAATGCATATTACATATTTCCAATAATAATATAAATTAATTAATTAAATTTAAAGAAATATTTTAAGACTTAGCATCCAAAAAAGGAACATTCAATTATAAAGCATAAAAGCCAAGGTATAAAAAATGTCAGGTAATCAGGGACATGATACAGTGCATTATGGGTGGGCATGTATGATTAGGGTTACAAAAATCAAAGTTGGAAAATTTCCATGAATATATAGGAATAAATAGGAATAAACTGGGGATGCAGTTTCTGGATGCAGTACTGCCTGAAACGAGCACTGACATCAATTGGCCAGGAGACGAGAATGGAAATCCATCTCCTTGTGGTTTCTGTTTGTACTTTGATGGTGGTTCTAATTGGTTTTTCACAAGAAGCTGCCCAGTATAAGCAGCTATCCAGCATGTTGCTCTGTACAACACGAATGCAGCAGTACCGAAAAAGACAGTGGAGAGTAAGAGAATGCGATGTGCTGCTGTGGTTACACAGACGCCTCTCTTTGGTTCGCTGCATAGTCGGAGCCGTTTGCTTTTCCTACTGTAAGCGAACCACACCAGAGTTCACTTGCAAGTGAACAGAGACCCACGTTTACAAGGGGACTAGGGCTGCCACGATTAGTCAATTAGTCACGATTATGTTGACGAACAAAATCGTCGACAACTAATTTAGTAGTCGACGCATCTTTTTTTTTTTTTTACTTTGCTTTTCTCTCGAAACTGTGGCTGCAGCTTTCACTGCCGCGTCTGCCTTCCTGTCACACACACACACACACACACACACACACACCTACGCACATGCGCAGTAGTGGTAATCGGCGTCAGGCCTGACTGTACCGTAAATAATACCATAACACAGACCCTCCAGGAATTCATAATGTTGCGATTTGCAACTTCAACGCAACTTCAGTGAATCCCCGTGAATTCAGGGCAGTGTTGTAATTTTAACCAATCACCACGATTTTCGCTTCCGCGCAGTCTGCCCGGGGGATTCAATTTCCTCCATGGCGGCTCTGGGTCAGCATGGAAAGACTCTGGGGCGAAGGTGGCTCACGGCTCCGTTCGCGAGGTTTACAGCGCACCCTTTCCGGGACAGTGAATTTACGCATGATCCGATTAGTCGACTAATCAAAAAAATAATTGGTGATTAGTTGACTATCAAAATAATGGTTTGTGGCAGCCCTAAAGGGGACCAGAGTTTGTTTGTTTGGTTTGCACCAGAGTTTAGATAAGCATGCCCAAATGAAGCACATAATCTGAGGAAGCCAACTTTGGTCCGTTTAAAGTGGACCAAACTGCTCTGGTGTGAAAGCTTTCTTAAAAAAACACCAGAAATCAGGACTTTAGAGGACTTTATGTGCAGTCAGACTAATATTGACAGACCTATCATGAGCCATTTTCAAGCAGATGGAAAAAACAGCTCCGCAGCTATAGTTCTACAGCTATAGATCAATGGCAGAGCTGGTGACAGGTAGTCAGCATCAAAGCATTGATATACAAACAGACTGTACAACTGGATTTATTAACTCCAAACTGGTTACAGGAGAAACCTGTATTTATGTTTAATCATAGATCATTCTGATTCTGATTCTAATCATTCTGATTATGCATGTTAATCTTGGATAACCTGTCCAGGTTACATCTCTGTCCCCTTCCAACACCAGTGTCTTACTAAGATGCACAGAAAGTATTTCTTTTCATGACACTGATGACGTTCTCTTTCTTCATATGGTTTCAGTTTGCAGTAGTTCACAGTTTTCCCGTCTGCGCTGTGACACTGTATTGTGCTGTCTTGTTGAATGAGTGTTGCTATGCTACTGCCTTTCGCTCTTGTCTCTGCCAATTCCGTTTGATTGTGATGAAGATGCAGTGTACATCCAAACGTTAAGTCGCTTGCACCTAATTAAGTATTATATGAAGCCGAGTCTCCGGTGCCTTCTCTGGGTTCAGTGCCTGTGAAGTGGCCCTCACATCCCAAGTTCTGAGGTGCCGATCCATTATTTTATTCAATGTCAGTGCCACTCGGAGAAAAACACACTGTACTGACTAACACTGCATCAGCATACCAATAAGAACAGTATAAGTAGATGTTCATTGGGTGGAAACTTGGAAACACAATCTGATCTGGATAGAGGAGGCAACAAGATAATGGTGGTGTGGTGAAAGTTTGACTACTCAAGTTGTTGAGACTGTTTTAATGTGGGATGGACAACTGACACAAAACAGTTTAGTGATGTACTGTGAGTTCTCAACGAAGCCAACACCAGAGGAAACAAAGACACTCAGTTTAGCACCTGAAGCATCGTCGTCCAACGGAGCAGACAGAGTGCACGGACACGGCCTGAAACAGCAGAAATTAGAACCGTCTCCTGGAAGGAGCATCAACCCTGCATCAAAGCGCTGCATTCCTGTCCACTTTTTCCAAAGTGACTGGACAACCCACACATGCTGTGTGTTTTTAACGGAAAAGGACGCGGTGCTGACAGGACTGAAGAGTCGTCAAGTAACTAATGTACCTGCAA
>CM014098.1:25769451-26106951 GCA_004119915.2 Collichthys lucidus
TTTGGCTGCTTGTATTCGCGATCTTATTCTTTCGGTCACTACCCAAAGCTCGTGACCATAGGTGAGGGTAGGAACGTAGATCGACTGGTAAATCGAGAGCTTCGCCTTTCGGCTCAGCTCCTTCTTCACCACGACGGACCGGTGCAGAGTCCACATCATTGCAGAAGCCGCACCGATCCGCCGGTCGATCTCCCGTTCCATCCTTCCCTCACTTGTGAACAAGACCCCGAGATACTTGAACTCCTCCACTTGAGGCAGGATCTCATCCCCGACCTGGAGACTGCACTCCACCCTTTTCCGGCTGAGAACCATGGCCTCGGATTTGGAGGTGCTGATTCTCATCCCAGCAGCTTCACACTCTGCTGCGAACCGCTCCAGAGAGAGCTGAAGGTCACGATCCGATGAAGCCAACAGGACTAGATCGTCCGCAAAAAGCAGTGACCCAATCCTAAGGCCACCGTATCGCAGCCCCTCGACGCCCTGGCTGCGCCTAGAAATCCTGTCCATAAAGGTTATGAACAGAACCGGTGACAAAGGGCAGCCCTGGCGGAGTCCAACTCCCACGGGAAACAGGTCCGACTTACTGACGGCAATGCGGACCAAGCTCTGGCATCGACAGTACAGGGACCGGATAGCCCGTATCAAAGGGTCCTTCTCCAGGTCCACAAAACACATGTAGACTGGTTGGGCGAACTCCCATGCACCCTCCAGGGCCACGCTAAGGGTATAGAGCTGGTCCACAGTTCCACGGCCAGGACGAAAACCACACTGTTCCTCCTAGATCCGAGGTTCGACAATCTTGCAGACCCTCCTTTCCAGGACCCCCGAAAAGACCTTCCAGGGGAGGCTGAGGAGTGTGATCCCCTATAGTTGGAGCACATCCTCCGGCCCCCCTTTTTGAAGAGGGGAACCACCACCCCGGTCTGCCAATCCAGAGGCACTGCTCCCGATGTCCACGCGATGTTGCAGAGACGTGTCAACCAAGACAGCCCCACAACATCCAGAGCCTTGAGGAACTCCGGGCGGACCTCATCCACCCCCGGGGCCCTGCCACCGAGGAGTTTTTTGATTACCTCAGCGACCTCAGCCCCAGAGATGGGCGAGACCACCACGGGGTCCCTAGACTCTGACTCCTCAAAGGAAGACGTGCTGGTGGGATTGAGGTCTTCGAAGTATTCCCTCCACCGGCCCAAGACGTCCCCAGTCGAGGTCAGCAGCACACCGTCCCCACTGAACACAGTGTTGATAGTGCACTGCTTCCCCCGCCTGAGCCGCCGGATGGTGGTCCAGAACCACAGACACTCACCTGTTCACATTATTTTAAGGCTTAATAAAAGCAGCAACACTGTTAATTCTGCATAACTTTGACAGGTGGGGGCCACTACGGGTGGCTTGTTTGAGCACCCAGGCTTTATACATAACCTGAAAATAAAAATCAAGATGTAACTTGTGACCTTAGAAATTGACTCTTTTATATCTACAGACATTGCGGGACCTCTTTCATGGAGTCCAGAACCATATTGAACCAGCATGTTTCTACAGGAGCCTAGAATGGACAAACTAAACACTGACTCAAGATTGGGCCTCTTGTGTTTTTTGCATAGTTCTTTTAGCCTCATCCTGCCTGGAAACTCCATGTTTCTAAAATACAAACCCAAGCTGAGATAACCCAGGTGACATCACTAGAGCTCATTTTCTCAGACTTGACAAAGCTCATCCAGAGGCACAGATTAGAAAATTTATCACAAGTTGAGTGAGAATGTGACCAGGTATCACTGGAGTGTCCCAGAATAATATTTTTCTTGAAGGTGGAGCAGAGGCTAAGACTCAGAAAGAGAAACAGAAAATGTTTTATCCATATTTATTTTTAACAAAATAGCATTGTTTTATCGCCCCAGTTTTACAGTGTTTGCAATGCCATCATTTATCCACACTTTTTTTTTAATGTAAGGAGACAAAACAGATTCAGAAAGTATCAAAGTTTCATATAAACTGAGATGCAGCACATCAGGGCTTTAAGACACGTGTCAAACTCAGTTCAGCCAAATGCTGATTTTTCAATTTGAAAGTAAACGTGACATTTTTTAAAAAACAATTACGTTAACGCTGGTAACACTGATACCTGGTAAAGTGTGAGCAGTATGTGGCTGTTGATGGACAACTAGTCGTACCTCACTGGGAGTGAACTGAAATTGTTGTCAAGGTTCAGTAAAGTCTTTGCAGATCAGCTGTTTGTTTTTTAACCTGCAGCTGTTTGGTTTCTCATTATGTCAGAAACAAGCTGCGTTCAAGTTTAAGCGACAGCTCTACATGATGCTACAGTGGTTTTGCCTGCATGTAACAATTCTTCAAGGTTTTTTGTATGCTGTGATTGGGTTTAAGTTGTCATTAATGCTGGTCTGATGAAAACTGCACAGTGTTAAAAAAAAGTGATTGAATACTTTTGAAACAACTAAATAAAAACATGAATCCATAAATGTGTCCAAACTTAAAGATCGTTCACAGTCTTAGAAAGTATTTATATAAAACTCAGTCTACACAAAGACTACTACAATCCCCTCAGAGAGTGAAACTAAATGAATGAACAATCGACAATCATCAACAAACGAGCCAATAGAACGCTGGGATTCACAGAATGAACCAATCTGTTACTAAAGCTCTAAGGCATTACATCGAGGTGAAACAATCGGACTGGTAAACATTTGAATAAACCGTGTTTGTAGGTTGAAATGTCTGGAGGCTGAAGTGTAGCAGTTTCTATAATGACTGATAACAGAATGATGGAATAAAAACAGAAATAAAATTATTTAAATGAAGCATTCATTAAAATCAATGAATGAGAAAATAAAAGCTTTTCATGGTGTTAACTCTCACTACTTATTTGTCTCTTATTATATATCGTTTACATTTCGTTTCACACTACAGTTTAAACACTGCACTGCATCACTTTAAACAGAGCTAGAAGGTGGAATAACACTGCAGGAAGACAAAGAGAAATCTTTTTTTACATCATTGTGTAAATTCAAATTAGAAAATTGGTAGTAGTAAAAAACCTTTAAGTTATCAACATAACACTCAAAATGTGTTATCAAGCTAGTAGACTCCAGCCTCCATGGACTGCTGCTAATGATAAAATATTTAAAGAACAGTAAAATGATCATTTTAACATCAGGAATAAAAACTCTGAAATAAATACAATCTGCATACAACAAATTTAAAACTTGAAATCAGTAAGACCTTCACTGTGAGCTTAGTGTTATTATATATTATACAGTATATTTGAGACATACTGGAGTTTATCATACTGATTAACTTAATACTTTGAGTGGAACAAACTGCAAATGAAAATATAAATGTTGGCACTAAATGAAAGTTTAGATTCTTTTTCTCAGATTCTTTGATCATTTGTTGACTTTCTATGGAGTAAAAGCTGTTTGGATTAAAGGAATCGTTCACTATCTATGCTACAGGAGAAGGAAAGATCTGCCTGTCATGAGCTGTTGTCAGGACATGGTTACCCTAGCTTAGCATAAAGACTGGAAGAAGAGAGACAGCTAGCCCATGACACACAGTGCAGAAAGACTGCTTGTCACAGTGATGTCACAAAGGTACCACTTTGCCGAAAAGCAGGTGTTGATAGATTCAGCATTACAGGTAGAGATGCGATACATACAGTATGCACTAAATAAACTGATGTCCATCAACAGTTCTGTTTGTGCACAGATAAAAAAATGAGACACAGCATGTTGAGCTCTGCAGGCTAGCTGTTTCCAGTCTTTATGCTAAGCTAGGCTAACCACACCCTGACTCCAGAGATTAATATTCTATCTATACGTCTTCATTCAGTCAAAGAAAATGAAAAAGCACATTTCCTAAAGATGTTGAACTATATTGTTACATTAAATAAAGGCACTGTTTGTGTCTCATTGTGAAATGTAAAGTGAAACATGTTAAGTAATATGATAAGACCTGATAATAAACTCAGTGAAATGACTGGACTATAAACCTGATTGTGTGTATGTGTTATGTGCCCTGCTCTGGTCCATTCCCTTTCTACTCCTCACTGTCATAACCGAGCACAGGAGCCAGCCATCTCTCCACATCCTCCACACTCATCTCTTTCCTTCTGGAATAGTCCTCCACCTGAAGAAGAGCAGAAAAAAATGCAAGTTCAGCTTGATTTTGTTACAAATTCTTTATCAGAAAATCTGTTACAACTTCAAGTGAAATCCCAGTTTGGATCCTTCTTTTGGTTTTTGAGTCTCAATAGTGATCAGATTTAGCATAGAGTTGTCACGATACTAAAATGAGTAACCACGATACTATACCAGACAAAGTATCACGGTTCCGGGTAATACCGTGATACTGCGGCCTTTTTTTATTATTATTATCTTTATAAACTGCAATGTATTTGTACAAGTTAGTTTGATACAACAACGTTTGTTTTTAAGCAAAATTAGTGTTGCCACTGACAAAGACGCCACAGCAGACTCGCTGCTCGGGCCCGGTGCTTCTGCCACGGTGAGTGTGTTGTCTCGTGTCTGGGCGAGACAGAACTTTAGCTTGTTGTTTGTTTTGAAGCGAGTTTCTATCGAAGCGGAGCTGTCTTCATGGAGTTCATGCTTGCCGGCAGAAACACGCGAACAGCCAATCAGCTAACAGACGGGCGGACCCAGCGTGCAACAGCCTATCACATCCCTGGACGTCACCAGTAACAGGCAAACAGCCAATCATTCAGCAGCTGTGTAGTTCGGTTGCAGCGCATGCCATGTTTTTTTTTACGAGTGAGTAGCATGCAGTGAGAAGCCGGGAGGAGAGCAGAGGCGGCCGCTATGTAGCGGAGACTGGCACCGGTAGTATAGTAATCCACGGTAGTACCGTCGTGTAAAATTTCTAGTATAGTAGCGACGGGTATGATTTGGTACCGCGGGGTACCGGGTATACCGTGGGTATCGTGCAACTCTAATTTAGCACTGCAATCCCAACAATATATTACACTGATTCACAGTGCAGCTGAACTACTATTTATTGTCAATAAATGATTGCAATTATCGACTTATTTTCAACTTGATCCATCGGTCATGCACCAAAACACTAAGACAAAGTCCATGGAAAGCTACTTATTAATAAATGACAGTAACACAGACTCAGGTAATGCTAGTTGTAGTCTGCAGTTTGTACACTGATGTGGTTTGTGCTGCTTTAATCTAAAATATTATGCTGAATTTACAATGTGAGCCAGCATAGAGACTCTGCACCCCCCTTGATGCTTTGTATCCTGACTATCCTAAATTTAACTTTGCAGGCCAAGCTTATATTTGGAACTCCTCTTTTATCTAAGCATTTTGTGGTAGGATAATATTTTTTGTGTTTGATATACTTTCTTATTAACAGAACACTCGTAATAACTTTTAAATTTATACCACGTCTCTTCAACATACTATATTTACAGAAACATACTTTACATGTGGCATTTTTATCAATGGGTACCAGTGTCTCGTGAACATGAACAACATTGTCTACAGTCATCTGAAGCAGTTAAAGATGTGGATGGTGAGATGAACCTGCTCCTTGGTGATCTTTCCCACGGCGAAGTACGAGGCCTGAGGGTTGGAGAAGTAAAGCCCAGACACAGAGGCAGCGGGCGTCATGGCCAGGGATTCTGTCAGAGCAATACCTACGCGCACACACACACAGTTATTACATATGCATGCAACCCACACACTTAAGTCAGTGTTTCATCGATGAGAATAAACTTGGCTAAAAAGCTTCCCTGCCGTCATCCCTGTCTTCTAAACTGATGTCGACATTTGCAGCTTGGTTTTAAAGCTGTGCAATGTGCTACAGCTCACTAGCTAATTAGCCTTCTAGCCTGCAAATGGTCATTAGTACTTTTCCTTGGAGGACCTCTGGTAGCTCATTCAACAAGACAGCGTGCAACACAAGACTGAGCTGAGGAACAGGCATTCACTTGACAAGCAGGGTCAGTTGTTGTTCTGTTGTGTTGTTGTTGTGTATATGCAACTGTTCACGTAGGAATTTGTCAATGTTGTGATGACCAGACTAAATCTAATGCTCCTCACTTGAGGGGGTATGATGAGTTTGGCAGCAGCTTGGCTGAGCCAGCGTCAGCCTGACAGACAGGATGCAGCTATCAGATAAAAGCTGAACAGACAGCTCGGTGGGGGTGGGGGTGGAGGGTGGGGGGGGGGGGGGGTATACTGTCCACCCCGCCTTCAAATGGAAACAAGGTGTTTGTCAGCCATAATACATTCCTCCTCATTAATGCTGGTCCAGCCAAGCACACACATCAACATGATACAAAAGAAGGTGAATAATTACAGTTTGTATCCTCACTGAGCTACACAAATGTTCTTTTTTCACTTTCTTTGAGATCTGCTCACTCAGACCACATTCAGAGGTGAAGGCCACATGGCTGCATTCGTTTAGCAGTGTCTATGTAAATGTGTCTGGCTGTCATCCTGTGTAATATGTACTGATTTGCAGCGAACAGCGATGGATGGAGTTTACACGTAACAATGGAAACTGGATGATTTCTAACATGATGCATGTGTTGAGATCTGATCATAAGCGGTCATTCGAGACACGTGGAGACTCATTCTAATGTAGGTGAAGTCATGACAGTGAAGTGGTTGGTGCTCTTACCAGTCTTCTCCTGGATCTCAGCCAGGCTCCACATGACGGTCTTCTCTGTGTGGTCAGGCTGGGTGGGGTAGCCGGCTGCAGGTCTGATGCCCTGGTATCGAACTCTGTGGAGGTCTGTGGCCTGCAGAGCCTCGTCAGAGCTGTAGCCCCACAGGTCCTTACGCACACGGGCGTGGAGCTCCTCAGCAAAGGCCTAGAGGAGAGACAGAAACCAAAGACACCCCACAGCAGTGATGATGAACATCACTCAGCAGTAAGCAGTTACAACAGCAGCTGTGATGGCGCCCTGATGTGTTAAGAAGCTGTTCGTACTGTACCTCAGCCAGTCGGTCAGCCAGAGCTTTGACCATGATGCTGTTGTAGTCATCGCCCTGTGCCTGAAACTGCTGACTCAGCTCCTCGGCTCCAAACACGCCCACAGCAAACATGCCGATGTAGTCTGCCACACCGCTGTCTACAGGGGCGATGAAGTCCGACACACACAGGTAGGGCTCTGAACTGGAGCTGTCCTTCTCCACCTGCAACACACACACACAGCATATATAACTATCTACTTCTGGCTCCATCACAAAGGTACAAACATAATGAAATCAAGGTCTGACAGGCAACGACTCAGCAGTGTAGGAAATGCACTGCAGCTGTTAATGACTCTCACCTGTTGCCTTAGGCCGTGGAACGTGGCGACGGGCTCTGTGTCTTTTTGCACTCCGACATCATCTTTGTACACGTTGATGTCATCGCCGTCACTTTGGGCGCGCCAGAATCCCACCAGGCCCCGCCCCTTCAGACTGCAGTTGTCAATCATCTGGTTGAGCAGCCGCTGAGCGTCGTCAAAGACTCGGCGAGCCTCCGAACCTGCATGAAGAAATTACTATGAGCTTTTAACATGATGTCGCTGCTGTTCTTATTGCACTTAAACAGGACGGCATCAAACCTGAAATACTCTTTCCGAACTCACACTGTTAGTGTGTCAAAACATCATGTCCATAAGAGAGTAAACTAATACAATGAGACACATACCTACTTCATTTTTTCAACATAAACATTTTCTTTTAAAAAGATCTCCATCTCTATAAATTGCTAAATAAACACAGAATGGACTGTTTCCAAGTGGGCCTTTCTTTCAGACAGCTCAGAGTTAGTCTCTGTGCGGCTGAACTCTCCGTCATCATTACCACACGGCTGTTATTGAATTATTTGCACACTTCGGCCTGACATTTAATTTTCAATCACTGAAAGTGATGTTGCGTGACTCCTGTGCATCACACAGTCACTCAGCGAGGCGGCCCTGACTCACAAGGCAGACAGCCACGGCACTGCCGCTTTTGTTTTTTCACACAATGAAATGTGAATGAATTAAATTCAATTATATATCATATTCACTGACAGGCCTAGAGTAGCTTAGTTTACATCCAGTAACATCTACTCTATAACCATAATGGAGATTTGTATGTTTTTAATTTCGTACATAATGATAAATACGAGTCAAACATTCATTTTTAACCTGATTATTCAAAAAATGGATAAAGAACCCTGACTGTGGTCCAGCTCGTACCAACAGTCTTGTCGTTGAAGATCTTGGGGAAACCTCTGTTGGGGTATTTTCCTCTCAGCTGCCATACATCAAAGAAAGGCTTCCAGTCGATGAAGTCCACCAGACTGTTCAGGTCATAGCACTCGAACACATGGCTGCCCAGGAACTGAGGATGCACTGAGACACAAAGACAAAGAGCACACCATGTATTACGTCCAGCGTGTCCTCTGACACCTCACTGAAGTTCTATGATGTTTATATCAAATTGACACACTGTATGACACTTACCTGGCCTGGGCGCACAGAGCCAGTCTATATGTAACGCCTTCTCTCTGGCCTGGGACAGAGACAGATACCGACGATCCTGAGGAGACAGAGAGAGATTTTACACTAATTATTAAAAATCCAAAGGTTTGAACCAGGCATCTTTTGGCTGGGAGGTGACACCGTGCTGCCCACAGACAATATTTATAATGTAATTTATAATAACATCTTATGACCTTGGTGTTAAAGAAGAGGTCTAGTGATACGATAGGTATGGTGTGTGTATCAAAGTCTCATATATCTTCTTCTTTGCCATAGAGCTCTACTGCTGTCCAAAAACGTTATCACATACATTGTCCTGTCACCTAAAATACTCACTAGAGCACAGAACATGTATTCATCTGCTGAAAATAGTCTTAGAAAAAGCTGTGAGCTGTTTCAAAAGGTTTATGTCTACAGAGGACGCCACGGACAGAGGACAGATATCAGAATAGAATGACAGAGTTTCATGGAACTTGTTGATTGCCAGAAAAACACAAAATAAGACAAGACCAGGGCTTAATTTGAGCTGGAACATGCCAGAACAAGATCCGGAACCTCCAACGTTGGATCCGGCAGCTATTTAATTGGATCCGGCAGCTATTTAATTGGATCCGCCATCTCCATCTCACAAAGAAAAATAGCAAAGAATAATTAGTTAAAATAATAAAAGTTTGTTTAGTCTTGGTAGTGTGTTGGACACCAGGTGGGTGGCATCTAGTCTCAGAACTGTCAAAGCTGTCTGGAGAAATTATCCTGCCCTCTACAGACATTTTGCGGGCAGCACAGAATCCTACCCATGATAGCGCAACTAGAGAAAGTGGGCTGGCAAAGCGCTCATCATCCCATGCGTTTCTAACCAAGTTGGGACTGATGTATGATGCATTACAAGAACTGTCAGAGCTGTCCCTCGAGCTCCAAAAACGAGAGTGTAACATCATAATGTCGCATAAAGCCATTTGCAGACAGATCCTGGTATTCGAGGCCATGTCTGAAGGCCAGGTCGACACAGTTTCCTGAGCCAGAGCGGGGTCGAGAAGAACTCTTTCCATGGAGTACCGCTGCACACAGGACTGTTGACAGACAAAACATTGGACCACAAGGCGTTTTTTGGGAGCCTGGCAAGAAATTTTAAGAAAACGCCTGTTCAGGTAAGGTGAAGCACTGTGCCAGCATTTTTGCATAGATGACCTGTGGAATGTCATCTGGGCATTCACGGAATTCAGGGAAAATAATGGAGAACTGTGACGGAGCAGCGCCGTCACTGACTGCGGCTAGCGCACACACGCAGCGCACACACACAAACACAACCAACGCATCTTCCCCATTCCCTTCTGCTCCGCGCTAAACAGGACATATCAAAACACACATCCCTCTTCCCCTCCCCGGACAATAGCACAGCCAAGGGTGCACACTTGGCAGCGCTAATACAATGTATCCATACACACAGATGATAAGATGATAACTTACCGGGTGGGTGGAAATACGCCGCCACTACTTACCGGTCCGCTTCCGGCGGAGAAACAGGGCGTACATATGACCGGCATTATATAGGAGGATGGCGCGTAATTGTTGATGCGGAGTTATTGAAGAACTAATTTTTCTTGTTTTCTTGGTTGTTTGTTTTTTCTTTTCGTTTGTTTATTTAAAATTGTAGATGGAGCATTTTTTGGTTCATTCACTTTATTTATTTTTTTGGTTTGTATATATTGGCACAGTTTGTACCTGGTGAGGTGGGGAATAAAAACCCAGAAAAACCATAATTTTCCGACTTGCCTGGATTGTTTTGGACAAGAGATGAGGTTAGCAGAAGAACCCTGCTACAAGAATTAATCCCAGATGGACTGAAGGCCCTCATAGCCGCTGTCAACACTGTCCCTATCTCAAGTGCAGAGTGTGAGCTGGGTTTTTCGCAGATGAACTTAATTTGCACAGCTAACAGAGCATCTCTTCTACCCTCTACCATCTGCTCCTTGCTCTTTCTTTGCCTTGTCGGCCCGCCGCCTACCCGGTTCAATCCCCTTCCGTACGTGAAGTCTTGGATTGCCAAAGGGCATAGAACTGCATGGGACCAGAGCAGTAGAGAGAGAAGCAGGGAAGTAGACACCAGGGGGTCTATGAATGCTGTATGGGCTTTTTTGAACAAATAAGGTGCAAGTCCATCCTTTTATTCTGAGCGTTGTCTTTTGTGGCTAAAACGGTAACTGTCTTTCTTTGTTGGCGAAATAAAGCCTTAAACATGTGAATCTACACTCTGTCAGGACTTGATAACTAACATACCTAGTTTAATTTCGGTACACCCCCCCCCCCTCATCGCTGACTGAATAGTGCTTCACTTTACAGACAGATAATGAGTGTATATTATATATTATTACACAAAGAAGTGTAATATTCTGCAATGATCAAGTCAATCACCTGATCTCAACCCGATTAATCATGCTTACTCGCTGAAGACAAAACTTCAGGTAGAATGACCCATGAACATGCAACAACTGAAGACAGCTGAAATAAAGGAGGAGGAAAGCCAGCATTTGGTGATGTCCATGGGCTGTAGACTTCAAGCAACCTTTGTGTACAAAGTATTACAAATAAACATTGTATTTATGAATATATTAATTTGTCCAATTCCGTTCTTAAATTTTTAATTTCATTTGTTTTGTTTAACCTGTTAAATTAAAGCTGGAATTCTACACTTCAATTGCATCTCAGTTATTTAATTTCAAATCCATTGTGGAGATGTGCAGAGACAAAATTATAAAAATTCTATCACTGTCCATATATTTTTGGACCTAACTGTATCCTTCATGTAGGTTGTTGGACAGTTTCTTCAAAAGCTTCTTCAGTGACATCCATTTAATAATCTACTAGTAGTGAAGTTTCATTTCTTCTTTCAAGTTTAATCAACAGTCCACTTTGGAAATAAACATATGTTAATGAGCCTGTTTGAAATTTGACATTAGTAACTTAAAAAGGATTTTCCCTCCTGCAGCTGTGTGCGGAGACCCTGCTGTGTTTCCATTGGTCTGGAGGCTGCTGACTCACAGGAGGTGGAACAGTAGTTGCCTGGTGTCAACTCACACCGGACGCTTTTCAGCCGCGGAACGGCAGCGGAGCGAGCCGGCCACAAGATCACGCGAGAATCCTGGACGTAAGTGAGACCCCGTGATAAACAGTGTATAAAGAAAACAACAACAACAAACAGCTGACTTTGCTTCTCTGACGCGGAGGAGATTATAAAAAGCATCTGTTGTGTCATAAATGATTGTGTGTTGTTTCACTTCAACAAATAGTCTCTCGTCGTCCATGTTGAAACTCTCTGATCGATCTTTGATCACCTGGTGCCACCGGTCATGACGGAATGTTGTTGTGAAGCTGAAAAAGCTACTTGAACTGCGTATTGTGTTTTATTTTGAAAGGGGGCGGAAGTTTATGATGTTGATTCTGTGTCGGATTTCCTGTCTGGTGCGCAGTGCTCTGTTGAAATTTACGAGGTTCAGCCGCGGCTCGCGGTAAAAATAGAAATGCAACGGGAAGCTCGCGCCGTGGTGCGGTAAGCCGCTTCTGAGCCGCGCCCGGTGTGAGTGCTCTCATTGACTAGACTGGCTGCTATTTGCTGCGGTGACCGCGGCGGTACCGTGCCACTTCCGTTCCGCGTCCGGTGTGAGTTGGCCTTTACAGTCTGGATTTAGACATAGTAAAGGTTCAAACACTGATCTCGAAGAGGGTTGCTTATGTGGGTCACTGGACCCAGAGCACCTCCTCTTCCTTGTTAAGTGTTTCTACCAGTCGGTCTTACCTTCAGGGAGTCATAGTGCTCCTGCCGGATCTCCTCATACTCCTCTTTCAGGTCCTCAAAGTACTCTTCCCTCGCAGCCTCGTCCAGGAGCTGCGAGCACTGATGGACAGGAAAACAAGACACACACGTCAGTGGCCACGTCAGCCAAAATCAACTCTCTGATTATCAAATGCAGTAAGAGACTAGCTATGGGATGTAGCTTAAACGTTTCTGGAAGCACAGAACAGCATTTTATTTATTTATTTATTTTTTTAAATGGTGTTATCTCAAGTTTACAAGTTACCTCATAACCAGGCTCTTTTCATCGTGATAGTTTATACCTCATCATCTCTAGATAACAAAGCTGTGGTTTATATCAATCATCTACTTTTGACAGTGACAAAGGAGGGGATGGATGCCTTGATCTGGGTGGTCTCCTTGGATTACTGTAAAGCGTACGGCTCAGCAGGTCTGTGCTGCAAAATGATGAGGCTAACACAGAGAGTGTGTGTGCAGGATGCTGTCCACAGCACTGAAACAGAGCAGAGGAGATAGAGACAGAACTTTCTGTCCCCGTTCCCACCCAGTTACTATCCTGGCTGCAAATTCACAGGTGACTGCACCTCGGTGATAAAAGACTTGATAAATGACACTATTATCACGAGAAAACAACCTTTTGTTTTCTTTGGATAACGGGATAATTAACTTGTGATTTTGAGATAACGGCCCTGAAAAACTTCATTACAAGAACAGCTGTCGCAGGCTTCCTACTGAAGGCCACAGGGCTGCTTTGGAGTGTGTAATCAGCAGTGAGAAGAGTTCCGGTGATGTCAGGCAGATATTCTTACCACCACCACACTCCTGGAGGCGTCCAGAACATGAACAACAGGAGAAGTGTAGCGAGGGGCAATCTTCACTGCTGTGTGTGTCCTGTCAAATACAAAACACACAAATGAACCAAGTCAGCACTGTAAGATGTGACTCCCCCTACGCCCCCTTCACACAGGTGCCTTGTGCAACCAGTAGGATGATCCTCATCAGTGGTCCATCTGTATTCATTGTCATTGGTGACTGGCCGAACCAGAACCACTTCAGCGGTGGTGAGCGAGTAGTTTTTCTATGAGTGAGGCTGCACGTTCTCAGCAGTCTGATTCGCTGAGGGCACCTGATTCCACGTCAGCTGATCAGTATATCAGGCGTTATAAGACTGCCTTGTCTCAGGCTTGTGCGTTAGGGTAGCAAATGCATGGAAACTTTCCAGAAACTTTCCATGGACAGTTAAGCTGGGGGATTTTGGAAATATTCCAAATTGGAAACTTCATGAGAATTTATGGGAATTAACTAGAAATTGGGGGTAATTTAAACCAACTATCATATAAAAATATAAATATAAACATTTTATTTTGTCATAAGAAGACATCCATGTGAAATAATACAACATATTACATAATACAACTGATTTATTTGTAAGTAGAACTTTATCAAGTTTAAATTATTTTATTGAACAATATTTTTAGTCCAAGATCTCAAATGAGTGGCATCAATGGGCTCTAAAGTGTGGTCCAGGTACAGAAATCACCTGTGCAGGTAGGGGGCGTGGCCTCAATAGCCCTGCAGTAAGCAATGTGCTTTGTGCATGTGATTGAGGAATAGCAGATATTCAAGATGACCTGCATGAAATCTGGTTGTTTTAGTCAGGATTATGATAAAATATAATAATAATAACTATATTTAAGTTCACTGTTAAGGGCCAACCTTCAATTTTGTAAATTCCCCATTTATTCCCATAAATTCCTGTTAATTCCTATGAAAAGTTTCCAACTTTGAAAATTGCCAGAATTTTGCAACCCGAGTGAGTGAGTGAGTGAGTGAGTGAGTGAGTGAGTGTACTTTGATGTGGTTGCTCCTCCAATCAGCAGTGGTGTTGTAATCCCCAGTCTCTCCATCTCTTTGGCCACATGGATCATCTCATCCAGAGAGGGGGTTATGAGACCAGACAAACCGATGATATCTGCAGGTGTGAAGCAAACAGACACTCCACATCACTGCTGTTGCAGTTATTAAAGCAGAAATATCATTCAATACATGAATACAGTCACAACTAACCTAATTCAGAATTAAGTACTAATTGCCACATATGCTGTTATAATATTTTAAGTCCCTGAGTGCGTTGACCCTGTCCATTTGTATTCTAAGTAACACTGCTAATTGTTATGGAATTTTCTATCCTTAGGTAACACATGGTCACGTGTGGGCCTTGAGGTCCTCGGCAGTATTAATTATTTGTCTTTGACTAGGTAACAGGTGGCTGGGGTCGAAGAGACCTATTGCTGCCTTCATAGACATAATAGATAGCTTGTTGTTGATGTTCCAATCTGTGTAAACAGACATCTGTCTCTCAGACTAGAATATGTTGACAATAACACCTGTATAAGTAAAGACATTCTCTCTCTCTCTCTGGGTGTATAGTATTTGTGTGTTATCTTGGGGTTTAAAGTCTATCCACCAGGATGAGTTGGGCAGAATGTGAGACCAACTGAGGCACTTCTGATTTGAGAGTGTCTTTAATTCTTCTTGGCCAAGCGTCAATAAATAATACAGCATAAGACATCAGAGGCTCCCGAACACTTTCTTCCCTCCTGACCTCACCATTGACCTTTGACAATTTCTCACAACACTAATAGTACATAGTACAAAACATACAGTTTACTACATAGAAGAGTACTAGCAAAAGGATTCAAACTTAAAAACAAAAGTTTCATTATAAAGTACTAACCCAATAATTATTATATTAAATTATATTTATTATTAACCCATTAATATCATCTGTGAAAACAATTCAAACTACTGTTTCCAATGTCTGAATTGAACCTTTACTTATTCTCTTTACAAAGCTCTGTCAGTTACTGATGATTACTCCTAACATCTTTTAGGGAGAATTCTCTGTAAATAAAAGCAGTGACATGGGTTTAAACTTAAAACATGCAGATGGCGAGTGGTGGGTAACGTCTGTAGTCTTCCTTACAAGCTGCATGCACCCTCTAACAGAAAGGTAGGGCAGCTTGTATGTTGCCCGAAAATCAGTTACTGATTTGAAACATGGTAACAACTGAAGGTGACTCAGGATTAGTATTTTAACATTCTGACTGACTCAGATCTTCTTCATCTGCATTTTGGTAGTGGAGGCGCATCCTTTGGATTCATATTTGTGTTGAGTAGTCAGGTCTGTCTGCCAGATTCAGCAGCTCAATCATGGCTCCAGGATTACAACTACTGATGACATCAGATATTTTTCTGATTTTGCTCACTGTACCTGCTTTCTGTCCGATGGCCTCTCTAAGGATCTTATCACAGGGAACCATCACACCAAGGTCAATCACTCTGAAAGACAAGAAAGATCCTAACTGATATAAAATACAAGAAAAGTGTCTAAGTCTTTGTGTCTTTTTGTATATTATGCATGTATTGTCTGTGGGTACGCAGAGCTCGATTACGATGTCATATTTATAGACACCAAACAAAAAAAAGGAAGTTGGACTACCTGGTACGTACTGAATGTACAGCATGTGTTTTATTTTACTATAAACTCAGCAGCAGTCTGCACAGTCCTGATCAATGGGGGGGGGGGGGTTAATTACAGTACTGGTTAATTCTCTGAATTGTTCAGTGAGCTACGTACTGTCTGCCACCGAGTTTAACATTTTACCTCAGACAGAGGCCATCAGAGCATGTGCTGCTGAGCCTCCTGCTGCTCAGTCACACACTCAGTCTGCTCCCTGACTGATTGGAACAAACATTTTAACATTTCAACTGCGATTTACCACACATTGTGAGCCAAAGTGCTGCTAACACGCTGACAGGGTGTGGTAGAAATCCTCCAGCAGCAAACCAGCCTTACCTGAAGTTGTTGCAACCCAGCACCACGCCTACAATGTTCTTCCCAATATCGTGGACATCTCCCTTCACTGTAGCCAGGACGATGGTGCCCTGATAGGGGTCCTGCACACAGAGGAGGAAACATGAGAGGAAGTGAAGGAGCAGAGAACAGGAAATCTGTTTTAGTTTGTTCTCTTTATCTCTTTGGGATTCATCCTCTGAATGATTAAGGCACTGAAAAATGTCCATTAAAGCACCACACACCTAACACACTGCTCAGGAGTGAAACCTGCATAGAAATGTCAGTATTTGTTCATAATGAAGATGAAGTAATACATGATAAATATGACAGAGAACCATGAAAAACAAGCTGAAAAACAGCTTCAAATCATACCTGATTTTAATATAAATAAAAAAATTATATAAATTATAATACAACTTTAACTGAAGGCATACAACATTTAGTTTCCATGGATTGGTAGTCATGTTTCCATCCAAATGTATCCAAAAATTGAACAGAATTTTAGACTAATGTGGCAAAAGAAGATGTGAATAAATGTTTGTCTGTGTGAACATTAGGAGTTGCTTCACGAGATAAGCAGTAGATGGCACCAATTCTCCAGTCAGAGGGCACAACAAGATGACAGAATTCAAAGAGTGTATTATAGAACCAGGAGCACATCTCCAGAGGAAAGACATCTTCATCTTTGTGGGAATGTGTTGATCAAACTGTCTACATGGATCCATATTTAGTCGAGACTGACCACTTCCTCTGTTGACCCAGTCAGTGCCATCATCTCCTCCCTCTCCTTCTCCATGAAAGGAATCAGGTAGCCCACCGCCTTCTTCATGACACGAGCCGACTTGATCACCTGCAGACGCATGTTTATTACATTTTATTACCTTCAACAAACTGATAAACTGACAATACGACTAGTGCTGAGCACCACAGACACTCTCCTACCTGTGGCAGGAACATCTTGCCGGCTCCAAAGAGATCTCCCACCACCTTCATGCCATTCATCAGGGGGCCCTCGATGATGTGAAGGGGTCGAGTGTAGCGATCAACCTGAGCCCGACACTCCTCCACATCATCCACCACATATTTCTCTATTCCCTGACAGCAAAAACACAGGACGGAGCAAAACAGGAGAAAAGACAACAGATAAACTGTTATTACCAAGAATGAGAGAATTTATATCTAAAGTAGCCAAACACCCTTACTCTTTTAATCAGTGTTTCAACTTGAAGTTAAAATCAAGGTAAAAAAAAAACAAACAATACTACTAAAATAAATAGAACTAATTACACTAAAAATAACTTGGCGGCATTAAAATGACTTTAAACAATGTTAACCACATCAGAATGATTTGTTTGGTTGAGAGGCTGCACACACAAACTGTGGTTTTCAAGGTTTGTACACTATAACATGTCTCAGCAGGTTTAAGGAGTAAGAGTTGTGCGTCAGCAGTGTAGTTCAGAGCACGGCCGTGGATCTGCTCGCCAATAATAAATTCTGGCCCATTCTTTCAAGATCAAAGAGAATGCCAAAATATCAGACATCATCCAAAGAGAGTGTTTGTGGGCATCTGAGGAAGACTTTGTTTGAATTCAACTGATTAAGGACGCCCGGAGACTGTTAAAACATTTAGATAGCACAGTAATGGAGCTAAATATGTCGGCTGTCTGGTCAGGAGTGACACAGAAACAGTCCTCCTGCTCGCTGTAATCATCCAAACTTGCATCTGTCTGCATTCATTTACACACGTTTCTATTCCTGCTGTCAGACAACTCAAAGTAGAAACTGGACAAACAGATGATCTGCTGAGCAAAGCACTATTTTACAGCAAATATATATTCAGCTTAATGACAACTGCAGGTGTTGGCTGGATATCTCACACTGAGTGATCATTTAAATGATCACAGTGAAGAGTAAAGCTCAAACTGCATCTGTTTGGGACCTAGCATATTAATGATGAGTCTATCCCATCATGCAGTGAAGAGCGCCACTATGTGGAGGTGTTCTGTTCAAACCAGTGTGGAAATCTAATCTAATGTTATCGGCAGATTCTTACCTTAATGAGAGCGTACTCCAGTCTGTCCTCCACACTTCCTTCTCTCCACTCATCTGTCTGAACCGCCTTCTTCCCTCCTTTCACATTGTTCTGTGAACGGCAGCAGTAAAGTCTGTTAACCAAACTAAAGCAACAACAGCCTGGTGGGTGTGGGTGTGGGTGTGTGTGTACCTGTGCGTAGGAAAGTAGTTTCTCAGTAGCATCAGGGTCTTTGTTCCAGATGAGGTTTTCACACAGCAGCAGCAGCTGTTTATCTATGTCATCATAGACAGGCAGGTTCCCAGCATTCACTATGCCCATGTCCATACCATCCTGAGAGGACAGAGGACAGACAGTGTGTGGGTGTGTTGGAAGCAGACAGCCTGGCGGCCTCTTCTCAATGGAGTTCAGGAGATTTATGAATTCAACCCTACACCGGGGTTTCATTTGACTAACTCAGACTGACTGTGTGTGTAGACTCAAATGTGCTGCTCAAATCCTCAGGATTATTTCCAGATATACCATGTGGTCAAAAGTAGGTGGACACCCCTTCAACTTTAAGTACATCAAGTTCAGATTTTCATTATGGCAACACTCACTATGAGTTACCAAACTGCATCAGGAAACAACATGGACACAAAACCAAAGTGTGTCAGGAGCTTTATGACAAGGATGTTACAGAAGTGGTTATACTGTAGCAGAAAGAGGTTTCACAAGAATCACATGGGTGCAGTGTTGTGGTGTGCTCAGACTTTTAGCTGAGACTGACATTAAACATTTCATAAGCCAGAAAACAGAAAACGTGTGTTAACTTGCTTTACAGGTCACCTTCCCGTCTGCTGGGAAGTGGCTCTTTAAGGGTTCTGAATAGGTCTCTATGCTGCTGAGCAGCTCGATAAGCACGCTGGGTTAGAGCCCAAACCGTCGAGAGCTCTCATTTAAGAAATTAGCTGCAGCGATTAGAGGGCTAATCAATCAATCAATCAAAGTCTATCAACAGATAAATATTTGCCTACTATTTAAATAATGGATTCATCCTTAAAGTCATTTCATTGTTTTCAGCCCATCAAATAAGATCAAGGTGAATGTGATATCATTTATGGTATCCAGAGCATAGAACATATGTTTACATAATATATACACAATGAACCAGACACCTTACTTTTATTTATATTATATTATTTATTTTTTGCATTCTGATGTAAAATGAACAACAGAAATGTCAAAAAACTGCAGTTTCTCCTCCTGAGGCTGGCTCCAGAAGTGAGTCAGTCTCCATAAGTCCCCATGTTCAAATGTCCAACTTCACAGCAGAAATAAACAGCCTGGTACAAAAAACTGTTTTGGTCTCTATAGCTAATTTCTTGGGTTGCACATCTCTCTGTGATAAACGATTGAATACGCATCCAGGTTACGATATGATTAAAAACGATATACTTTTACAGACCGATTCTATACGAATCCATACAGTGTAAGAACGATACCATTTGATTTGATTCTACGGTTTATATTTATTGTAGATATTTTATAATATAAATAAAGAAGCCAATTCTATGAAAGTCACTATCTTAGGGTACAGTACAATATTTTCTTTTTAAATATGTAAAAGACCACATATCCCCAAGCATTGTTGCTTTATGGCACTGGCAAAAAAAAAGAAAAAAAACAACAAAATTACATGTCAATGTATTTATTTTTAGATATGGACCAAAAGATGTCTCAATCGACATCATTTGTTGGAGGGAAGCCGGTGGATTTTCAAAATAAAATGCCCTGTACAGACAAAAGCTAAACTAATGAACTACGTAGCATATTTACACACGTAGAAGCATGTTTGGAAGAACATACGCCTGGAAAATGGCCACATCTGAGCAAACAAAGTCTGCCAGGCTAAGCGCTCGCTTCTGAAACGCTCCCGGTGGGTTTGAAGTCGCGTGCAGGACGGACCAAATATGCCTCACTTACGCAACGTGCTGCAAACGGGGCCGGTGGATTTTCCCAAAAGTGTGTGAAGCCGCCAGCTAATTCCCAGTCTTGCGATACCCGATCCATTACTCTACAACCGATTCATCTAGGAATTCATGGCTAATTCGTATCAATTGAGGAGGCTGCTACCGTCGCAGCGCTATCTCTCACTTGTCAAAGCGAATATCCAGTCGCATCGGTTTATTGTTCACAGCCCTACTAATTTCCCTGTTCAACTGTACTGAGGGTGAATTTTTATAGAACTCGCCTCAACTCATATTAGGACATAACAGCTAATTAAGATTGTGGATGCTTTTAATTTCTTTGAGTAACCAGGTATCATTCAGTCTGCCTCAGCTCCACCCACACTCCACCCATTGGCCTTTTCTGGATTAGCCAGGAGGCAGGACTGATGGTCAAAGCCGCCACGCTGGAGCTTCACATACGGCTAAGACTCAGCTGTGTGTCAGTGTTACCTTGATAGCGTGGTAGAGAAACGCTCCATGCATAGCTTCTCTGATGGCCTCCATCCCTCTGAATGAGAAGGACAGGTTGGACAGACCTCCACTCACCCTGGCTCTTGGTAATGTCTCCTACACATTCAGAGACACAGAAAATATGTATGACAACTGTATTATTACTAAAAAATTGTGAAAACACAAAGGTACGATTTACAACCTTGCGAGGAAATCTCAGGGGGATCAGTTGAATCTGTGTTATTACCTTGATAAGTTTGGTTGCTCTGATGAAGTGGATGGCGTAGTCGTTGTGCTCCTCCATGCCTGTACCAATGGTGAGGATGTTGGGGTCGAAGATGATGTCATTGGGGTCAAATCCCACTTTGCTGACCAGCAGCTCATAGGCCCGAGTGCAGATCTCTACTTTCCGGTCTGTATCTGTGGCCTTTTAGAGGACAGCAGACATGTCAGCACATGAGAGTTTGTTTTTCTCTAAAAGTGTGTGTGTGTGTGTGTGTGTGTGTGTGTGTGTGTGTGTGTGTGTGTGTGTGTGTGTGTGTGTGTGCCTCCTCACCTGTCCCTCCTCGTCGAAGGCCATGACCACCACAGCAGCTCCGTAGCGCTTCACAGTGGCAGCTCTGAGCAAAAACTCCTCCTCTCCTTCCTTCAGACTGATACTGTTCACTATACACTTTCCCTGACAGCACTTTAATCCCGCCTCGATCACGGAGAAGTTAGAGGAGTCAATACACAGAGGAACCTGGAGGGGACACACAAGCTTAATGCTCGTTAACACATTCATATTAGAAATGTTTAAATGGAAGCATGTAGCAGAAGCTGATGGTTTCTCTTGTAAAAAAGTGAAAACTAAATATTTTAATGAAAAAGTCAAAATTGGAAAAGGCAAAGGTTTGTACTCTTTGGACCCTGTTACAAAACTAAATGTGAATCAAATTTTATAACAATAATCTGATGTTTGCCGAGATACTTCAGTCTGAATCAACTGACACCGTCACACTGGCAGCATGATCAGAGAACCAGAACTGTAATGTTGTCCTCCGTCAGTCAAATTGGTTGTCAGTTTCTGCACATTATATAACACCTAATATAATCTGTTAAAATGCCCAGAAATATATAGCATGAGCTAATTTTCATTGTTTTTAATCTCCTACCCGTGCGATGTCTGGCTCAGAAGAAATGAAGTTACAGAATCGGGTCATAGCTGTCGGCCCTTCCAGCATCCCCTCGTCCATGTTTATATCCAGGACCTGGGCCCCCATCTCCACCTGGGCCTTAGCAATGCTCAATGCCTCCTGGACAACAACAGAGAAGCACAAATAAACCGTTATTATCAACCACAAATTTCTTCTGTGCTTATGATTTAACTACAATTTCTGAAAATGAGAATATAAATGATATAATTTTACTTAAATTCCATGTAAAGTAAAAATGAATGTGTTTTGAGTTTGTCAGACTTAAGAACAAAGTGTTAATAACTACCCAGCCAAATTAGAATGATTAAAAATAACGACAAGTTTATGAAATTAGCTGTTAAAATCGGGAAAAAATAAATTCTCAGCTCCAGTATGTGGGGGCGTGTCCTCTGAACCACTCTGGGCGAGTTGAATAAATGTCTGTCTCTCTGTGCCTTAACGTACATAAGTCATGTATCTCAGTAAACACTGTCTGACACATGTAAACTCAGATCTGACTACATATTCCCTGTCGTCGTAGCTACAAGCTGCTGATGCATATAAGAGACATCCCGCTACCGGTGTATTTTCCTCTGGATTCCGCTCAGGAAACAAAAGCAGTCTAACGTTACATGCACTGACATTAGATAACACACATGAAAATGATGAGAAACCCTAACGTGATTATGCACAATGTAAAATCACGTTACTGTGCACTAAGTCACCTAACGTTACTATAGTTACTGTATTATTTTTATGTCTCCAGCTGTTTTACAACATGTTTAATGTGTTTTGATAGAAAACATGGAGTTGTCTTTACATGGACTTCAAACTTTGCCTGACCTCATAGTTTCCTGCCATGATCAGCTTGGCAAACTTGCGTGACCCAGCCACGTTGCAGCGTTCGCCAATGTTGACAAAGTTGGTGTAAGGGCCAATCCTGAACGGCTCTAAACCTGGAAGTGAGAAGACGTTTTGTCACATCAACATTCATACAGTGATCAGAAGAGGGAAGGAGCTCTCCTGTAGCAGAGCAGGCACTTCTCAGCTGCACAGGTCCGGATGAAGATAATTAATTTAAATGTTTTAAACAAACTGTGAATTTTGGTTGTTTGCTGTTTCCGGCAGCCATACCCACCTCTCAATGCAATACATTGCGGCTGTCCTTCATTAAAAGGGAGTCCAGGCTAGCTAAGCAGCTAAACTTTAGCGGAGATGATCCCGCCCCGATGTGGGTCATGCAAATGCACACTGTAAACTAGGGGTGGGCGATATATCAAATATACTCGATATATCGTGGCTTGTTCTCCGTGAGATGTATAAAATGACTATATCGCGACCATCGAGTACTTGTCACGTAAAAGCCGTCTGCATTTAATTCTCCTGAGTTTTGCCTGTCACTCACTCCTGCTGCTCCTCAGAGCGCACTTCCCCGCCCACCCAGAAAAATCCCCTGTGCGCATGCGTACTTTTTGTATCAAGTGAGGAGAGACAGGCAAGAGATGAGTAGGGCTGCACAATATGGCCTATAACCAATATCTTGATATTTTTAAGCTATATTATTATTATTAGATATTTTAAGCTAATAAAACACAATACGCAGTTCATGTAGCTTATCACAACTTCACATCAACGTTACGTCATGACACCAGGTGAGCAGCCAATCAAAAATCCCCCCCTACTGCTCGCTGGGCGCTTCTCACGGGGGCTACCTATCACTCCACTATCTCTCTCCAAAAATTGCATGTCTGGGTTAAAATGCATGTTAAAAAAAAAAAGAGTGTAAAAAGAATTTCCCCGTTCGTGGGATTAATAAAGTATATAAAAAAGAAAAAACACAATCATTTATGACACAACAGATGCTTTTTAATCTCTTCCATGTCGGAGAAGCAAAGTCAGCTGTTTGTTGTTGTTTTCTTTATACACAGTTTATCGCGGGTCTCACATACTTAATTAATTTGATTGTGATTTTCCACTTTTTGCATGCAAATTAACAAAAACTCTAATAGAAGGGCCTACTTGAATAATCATACTGATGTTATTTTTTGCATCAAAGGGTTGAATTTAACATTCATTGTGATTTACAGGAGCAATAAAAATATTGAGATATATATTGTGTATCACGATATAGCTTTAAAATATAGAGATATTGTTATAGGCCATATCGTGCAGCCCTACTGTAAACAACAGTGTTACAATGTGCCAATAAAAACACACACATTTTTTCTCCCTCTGATCTACAGTGATCTCATGAAAAGGCCTCTGTGAACTCTAAATCTCACTATGAAACAATGAAAATAATAAAGAATAAATCTTAAAAATTCTAAGAAATGAAATAAAAGCCTTTTTCAAATAAGACCCTGGTTCCTAATGTAAATAGATAACTTTATTCATTCATTTTCATTATCAATCAGAACGACAAAGATTTACTACTTTAAAGGTGAAAGTCTGACTGAAAAGAGATAAGCAGGTTTTCATACCTGACAGCAGCAAGTAGTCTTGATAAATATCAGCAGCAGGAACTCTGGGCTTGCAGTGTTTGACCGCTTCAGAAATGGCTCTGCATGAAGGACAAAGAAGAAGATATTTTTTTTATTTAAATGTTCTAAACTTTAACATTTCTCTTATCAGAAATCAGAAATGTGAACCTGATGTGTCCTGGAGTTGTCCCACAGCAGCCTCCCACAATATTGACTAGTCCATCAGTAGCAAACTCCTGCAGACAAAAGTTCAAATATGCAATGAAAAAGCCAGCAGCTTTACACACATTTCTATATTTTTTATTTTAATGCCATTTTTATTTAACCTCAATGTTTTTGTGAGCCAATCTTAGAACCTAACAGATATGATCTTTGGTAAATGTTCAATGGCAAATGTTTCTGGGCTTCCCGTGCAGCCGGCAAATGTCTGGATAACACATATCAAGCTAAGACTTCCTCTGCAGGGTGATTAGGAATTTTGTGCATGAGAATGTTAAGATGAAAAGGTGGATATCAGTCTCATGTCTGCGTGTACATGGTTAGCCTAGCTTAGCATTAGGCCTGGAAGCAGTCTTTATGTTCACAAACAGCTTAGCAAAGAGCTGTTTGTGTCCACAGAAAATGAATTATTAGATATGAAATGTTAATTTGCAAGCTAGGAAAGGGGTGTTTTTCTACTTTTTTTTGTACATTTGCTAAAAAAGCCGACACACGCACATCACAAGAATCAAAAGTCAGCTAACAGAACCTTTAAATTGGAAGCTGTTACTTGGGGAGTTTCGTCATACCCTCCAAATGTGTTTGGAAGACCTAACAGAAAAGAGATAAAGACACAGACTCAAAAGATCATGACATCGTCACATCAGATACAGGTTTCACGCCTGCTCTGTGCTCAAGACATACTGTAATTCTTTAGGCTGAGTGTGAGCTACCTGCATTGGGATAACAGATAACAAAGGCTGTGGTGCATTTTCCTATGGCCTCAATAAACGGCCTCATCTCCGTCGCTCCCAAGGCACAGTTCAGACCAATACTGCAACACAGAGAGGGACAAAAGCAGTGACACACTGGAGCTCTAGTACTAGTAGCAGAAGCAATGGTGTGAATGTGTAACGTGCAGTAACTCACCATAGAGGTTTAGCGTGGGATACACTCACTACAAAGGCTTCACCCGTCTGACCGGACAGCGTTCGTCCACTCCGGTCAACGATGGTCCCTGAGATCTATGTGATGGGCGGGACAGGAAGTAGAGCATGTAAATATATGTCAACTGAACCCAACAGAACACACTGAAGTTGAGGAAAATATATTTAGAGTATAATAAAACATATACAGACATGCAGAGATGTTCAGAGTGGTAATAAATCAAATATCACAGACGTACAAATATGGGTTTTCTTTGGTAGCTCTTGTCAAACAGCAGGTCGATGGCATATAAGGCAGCCTGGAAAAGAAGACACCACAGACATCAGGTCACATGATCTTAACAGGAACCTTACATATGATTTATAACAACTACAGAAAACACTTTCCTAACTGGCCGACAGGCGCCCATTAAAATGTACATCACAGGCCAGCCATCAGTAAAAAGCAGTTCACACTCTATATTGTATAAGTATACAAATGAATGAGGTTAGTGTCTAATTAGTAAGTTACATGTGTAACTCAGAGAATGGATGCAGCTGATATTAATTAAAACGGCAATGTCATTAAACTGAATAGAAATCATTAACAGTTATAGATATTGATAACCCCTAAATGTTTCACAACATCCTGCCATTATTAGAATAACTGACAAACTTTATTTGTTTGGACTGTTCAAATCCAAAATGTAGTAACTACATATTTAGTCAAAACTCAGGACAAATTTATATAATAAATAAATTAAAAATAAAAAAAAACGGTTACAACTGAACAGCCAAAAAAATATGTCACAGTTCAAATAAAACAGCCAGTCCAGTTAAAGCTAGCGTGTGATAGCCATGGCTAGTAAGCTAATGATAAGCTAATATGTTGCTAATGCAGTGGTACACACTAAACCAGCAATGTTTAAGAGGAAATTAGCCCAGCTTAGCATAAGTACATGCTATTTGAGCTTTTGCCTTAAGTGTAATTTGTGATTTAGCATGGTTCATTATTGGGAAATAACACACTAATACAACTTCAGAAAATGAAGACATACATCTATCCATCACTCTCCCTGTGTTCCAGTCAGCCTGAAAACTTCTGTGGATACCGCTCTCATACAAAATGAATTGAATTCAATAGTTAACGTGTTGAAACTGATCAGGTGAGTGGTACCTTTGCATTGGCAGTGTCAAAGATGGTTTCAACCAGAAGGATGTCTGCGCCTCCATCTAATAAACCTCTGACCTGCTCTGAGTAGGCTTCCACAAGTGCATCAAATGCTGGGGGGAAACACACACAGACATTTCAGTGAAGGTTATATTACACTGTTATGCCATTAGTTAAGTTGTTAGCGTTATACAATCAGCCTTTTTCCACAGCACTTGTCATAGAAAATCACAGGTGACAGAGATTCAGTCACAAGAGAATGAAAATGTTACATACACAACTAACAACCCTATCCAATTACTCTAAACAGTCATAAACAGACTCAACTGCTGAGCTTACTTAGTGTGTCAATGGTAAGTATTGTACTGTATATTAAATCTGATCTATCATGTTGTGTCCCCTGAAACAGTACATGTCTACAGGCTCTTACTGATGTTCCTGAAGTCAGGCCTCTCCACAGACGGGGACACAGACAGGGTTTTATTAGTGGGTCCGACTGCTCCGGCCACATAGCGTTTACAACCTGTAAACATACACACACAGATTACAGCTGATGTTACACACGTAAGGATCACACATTTATGGATATATGAGGCCAATGCTAAAAATTCAGCAAACCGGTTTGCTTGGTGACATCATCGGCTGCTTTCCTCGCCAGCTCTGCAGACGCCCTGTTGAGGCGATATGCCTGCACGAGACACAACAGACACAGTTCACAGTCATACTTTTTAGGATAATACTGACCTAAAAATAGTAATATCTTGTCACGTTACACATGCTACAACATTTATTTACTGTTTGCAAACATACACTATGTTATTCACCCTTGCTAGCACAAAGTTAACTTTCTGGCTCATAGATGAGTGGACTACAAATATGTCCCATTGTGCTTTGTCCTATTTACTGGAGTAGAGAACAGCATCTCCATTACTAAAGAACCTTATAGGATGGAAAGGACTATTCCAGGTATTAGTCAGGACCTCAGGGGTTCCCAATAAATCTTTAGTATTCGATTGCGAAATATAAATATTATTTTAAATATATTTAAAGTAACAGCCTTTTCAAGCTTTTGATTTTTGATAGACAGCTGAAGAGTGACAGGAATGTGCCAGATAGTTCTGACTTGTTGCTACCATTGCTAAAGATTTAAAAAAAAAAATGTATGAAGACGACACACAGGATGATTGAGATGTAAAATGGCCTATTCAAATTGTGCATAGTGAGTGAGTACAGCATAGAGTTTTGCTAACTGACACCATGATGTGGAAGTAGAGACAAAGCGTGTACAATAGTCAGTGTCTTGTCTGTTCATTTGTGAAGGAATGGTATTTATTAAGAGGGTCTGTGTCTGCTACGGACAGGACAGGGTGGATGATGTATTTTTAGGTGGAGATAAAAAGGTCAAAAGAGTAGGTGAGGCCGTTTGTAAAAATAGGGGGTAGGTTTAGTTAACGCCAGTCAGTCAGTCTGGGTACATCTGTATCTACTTCCAGTGCATGAGAGGTCCACAGTGGTCTAGCAGTGTCAGATATCACATCGTACCATGTGCTCCAGTCCATAGTCTGCCTGGGCCGTGGAAGTGCTGCTGAATGTGTTGGTCTCTATGATGTCAGCCCCAGCCAGCAGGTACTCCTTTAAACACAGAAAGGAGAGCAAAGGTTACACTGTGTGTGTTTGTAGGGACTCTGCTCTCAGCAAACAGTTAGTCCACAGTGATATTCAGTGCTGCAGCTATCCAATATTTTGGTAACCAAGTATTCTGTCAAATATTCTATCGATTAATCGTATAACATTATTATTCTTATTACTTTCGCTTTGCTGCGTTTGCTCATTTTCAGTTTTTTCTATTTTCTGTCCTGGCGTCTGCCGTTCTGACCTTCAACACTGTCCATACTCATTACCAAAAGCCTGCCTCCGTCTTCTTCCACTTTGTAGGGGACACATAGCCTGTAACGTGAGCATGTTATAAAGCTCTAAAAAGAATCCGTGCAAAACGTGAGCTTTAGATTTTATTAAATGAGGCTTCGAGGCAGAGGAAATACCTCGATCATATTTTGTAATCGAGTTAGTCGAGGTACTCGAGGAATCGTTGCAGCCCTAGTAATATTCTTCATGGAGAGACATGTTGACTTGATCAACATTGAGTTTGTTTATTGACTTTGAACAACACAAATGAGGCTGAGTGAGCCACAGCAGTGGTGTGGGTGAATGGACCTCGCTGGATGGAGTACCTTGTGTATTCTGTAAATGACATCAGGCTGTGTGATGCTGAGAAGGTCGTTGTTGCCCTTCAGTGAAAGAGGGTGCTCTTTAAACTCCTTCCCCCTGAAATCTTCCTCTTTGAGCTTCTCCTGCTGGATCATGGTTCCCATACCCCCGTCCAGGACCAGAATCCTTTGTTGCAGCACTGCTCGCAGCTCAGACTCTAATGGACATCTGCATCCTGGAGAGAAAATAAATGGTACTTCATTTTTATCAGACACGAGTGACTGTGCCCAGAGATAAACTGCGATTGTCAGCGGTAGCAGTGATTATATATATTCTCCATCTTTTGTTTTTTCCTCAATGTCCCAGAGTTCATTTCTGCCTCTGTCTCATTATATTATTGTAGATAAGACAGGCGTCTGCCTGGAGATCGACACCATCTTCAGTTCCACATCCACAAAGTTAGCCAACAAATCAGGAAACACGCAGCTTTTACTGACGTATACGGACACAACCCTGTCGCTGCATTAAAGTACTGAAGTTCAGTGCGCTTACAGAGAACTGTTTTGTGCCAAGCTTCAAGATTTTATCAAGGTTTTCACATTTGATGAAAACAAAATCCTGAGTGCCGAATATCAGAGAGGTCATACAATGGCAGTGCTCTTTTTAAGCAGACTGTGTCAAATGGCATCACACAAGAGAGCTGGTGTCAGCTTAACATGCAGCAGTAAAGGGTTAATGGTAGTGTGTTTGTCTACATCTCTTAAAGAACATTATATTAGGCAGCACAAGTTACAGTGTGGAAATACTCACCAGCGCTCTCTGGTGGACAATCTATGTAACAGAGCACTGTTTCGACGTTACCTTAATCATTTTAGCTGACATACACACCAACGTCTGTGATAGGCCGACATTGACCATCTAGTTGTATAGGTCAGATCTATTGCACATTCCTTCCGCGCGCTCTCTGATAGCTTCTGGGGTTTTCTCAACTGACAGACTGACATTGAAAGTTTATATCTAAGAGTTAGAGTAGTTGATTAAGTAAACGGTCCTCAGTGAAAGCATGCCAGGTTGTGTCAGTGGTTCTCCCACCGCTAGCTCAGCTGCTCACACCTGCCACAAGACACACGTTACACTCCCGGTTACCGGCTCTGTCGTGCCGCGTATCACTGAACACATGTAGTGTCAGAGCTAAAGGTGCACACAGTGGAGTCACGCCTTGTTTCACGGAACAGTTCGCGTGCATGACTCACACACACTCCTGCTGTAACATGTGGACAGTCAGAGTGGACGCAGATAGCACTGCAGGCTAAAGGCTAACCGTGAAAGCTGAGTATATTTACCCGCTCCCGAGGAGAACTGATGGCTGGCGTTAGTTGGAGCCATTTTGTGAAGAGCCAGCCTTGAAAAGAGCTCTACGAGCCGCGGGAAGCAAGCGCGCTTTATCCTAAAGTTCCAACTTTTCACAGCCAATGGTCCTGCAGCGCGTGCTCCGACAGCGGCGACATCTGCACTTCCGGCCTCAGCCCTTCACAACAAAGGCATCACCACAAAGCTAATACATAACCAGACTATGACATACTTCAGTATACACACATACCTCCTCTTACACACAATCCTCAATTCCCATATATTTATATAGTGTTGTATATCATCATTTTATAGTACGTTCATATTTATTCATATAGAGACTTTTTTTATACTATAGCACACGTACATACGTATGTAGCACATTTATACAAATGTTATTTTATTAAACGTGATTCCACTTTTCATTTAAGAAATATTTTATTTATTCATTTTCTTTTATTTTTTTATGTCTAGCTGTTACTGCAACTGGTGCTGTTAAAGGTCAATGTAATTTAGCGTAATGTGAATGAATGAATGGGAATTGCAACCATCTGAATAGCCCTCACCTCATCCTCCTCTTCTGTGCATAAAGAAGAAACAATGGTACCTGTAAAAAAATTTTTTAAAAGTTCTGGGCTGCTGTACAAACATGTTGGACCTAAGTCTGTAGATATAAGATTTCATTCTATTCTAGCAAAAATATAATCATTCTTATTTTCAGGTGATTATACATTAATGAAAACAGAGTTATGAATATTATATTCCATTTCTGCCAATAAATCTTATTTTATAATCATATATCTGACACATTTATTGTGCTGTTGAACCTGCATGACAAAAAAACTGAAACTGACTGAGAAGAAAGACATCTTAAGATGAAGTGAAGAATTTGAGTTTTAAAACCATTTCTGTCAATAACAGCATACTGTAACATCTAAACATCTTGTTTCGAAATATCACAAACTAAAAAAAAATCTAAACATTAAAGGGATTCTGACACTAGACAGACACATGTACAGTAAAATAAACAGATATTAGAACAGCAGCAGGTCAGGTTCTCCTGCTTTACCCTCTAATCTGAAACCTCTATGAAAATCATTCATGATGCAGGGGAGATTTTTTTTTTTTTAAAGAGCACATTAACTTTACGAGTTAAACCTTGATGTGATCATCTGTAAAGTTAACGATTGTCGTATGTACTGGAATTCCACAGAGTGAAAACGGAGAATGAGT
This sequence comes from Collichthys lucidus, assembly GCA_004119915.2. Classification (NCBI taxonomy): domain Eukaryota; kingdom Metazoa; phylum Chordata; class Actinopteri; family Sciaenidae; genus Collichthys; species Collichthys lucidus. The sequence goes on from CM014098.1 coordinate 25,800,842, forward strand.
TGACACATCTGACAGCTGCAACACAGTGACACACCTGAACTTTGAGGTCATTATTGTGTTTTATTACAACAACATGTCCTTTATACATCTAGAAAAATACAATAAAAATTAACCTGCCAAAGGTATCAAACACATGCTAACAGTTCAGAGGGCAGACCAAGCATCAGTCATAGTCTGGAGAAGTCTGCACCTCATGAGTCCAGATACAGGGAGTTAGTCATCCTGGGGGGCCCCCTTCAGACTGGACTTCTGCTTCTTCTGGTCCATCTGGCCCATGACGCGGTACAGTTTTTTACGTGCCTCCTTCTGTCTCTTCAGCTTGGCCTCCTCCTGTTTCTCCTTCTGCTGCAGGAACTCTTTGTGTTTGGCGTGCTTCACCGTGTGGGCTTTCTTCCTCTTGTGATGGTGGACTGTGCTCAGAGCGTGGAGCAGGGCTGCCACCTGAAGAAACAGGTCAAGAAAAACAGTACAGAGATAAAGGCATGTTTTACTGCAGGGAGTAGGCAGGGGTCTTGTTTTGGACATTATTTCTATCAGTGATCTGAACAAACAATAGTGTTGACAGATCAGTGTTAATCAGTGATTTGTTAGTGAGCCTGTAGCTCAGACTGTAGTGTGGTTTCACTCACCTTTCTCTCTTGGGGCTCTCTGATCACACTGGGCCTCTGGAGGTCTTTGGGCGTCTTTCCTTGAGGTTGTTGCTGTTTGGGTTTGCTCTTGAATGGCAGGGCCTTCTGGAGCTCCTTGGGGATGTGGAGGGGGTTGAAGCGCCTTTGGGCTCGGACCACCGGCTGGAAGAGAAGGGAGATAGATATTGACACATTAAGTCAGGATTTATGTGAAGTACAGGTCTGCAGATGCTTTAACTGCAAGACAACTCCATAAGAAGTTTTACCATGAAGCTAGGCAACACTCAACTTGATATATACAGATTCAAACAAATGCACAATAAAATATATGACTAATCCTTATCCTATCAAATCCTCCCATTTTGTTTGATTAATGACTTTTTATTTGATCAGATCAGGTGTTCAGAAATCTGTCAGTCTACTCCACCTTGTACAGAGAGTCCGGGTTGGGTTTGTTGCGGATGCCGAGATCATGTTTGAGCTGTCCCACCGTCCTCATGCCCTCCCAGTTGTCCTTCTGACCGACGGGCAGCAGCAGAGAGGTGACGGGGTTGTAGAGCTGAGGAACAGACACGGGATACCAGGAGCGCAGGAAGACGATGTCTGCAGAAGCAAACACATCCTCAGCACAAAGATGCAAAACCAGGAGCAGCCCAACTCGCAGAAGTACGCCAAGCACAACCACTGAGTGACGTCTCAGCGGATTTACCTTGCAAAGATGGCATGCAACTTTTATCTCATTAAAGCAGTACCGTGACAAAAAGACACTCACCACTCATGAGGAGGCGGTCCTCAAACGTGGCTCGGTAAGCTCCAGGTGGGGTGGACAGTGCCTTCTTGATCTGACCTCTGACCCCTGATACTGTCCGTACAGAAGCACCTTCAAATTTAGCTACCTCCAGCACAGTGTTGAACATGCCCTGTGAACGCAGAGGGAGCGCTCATGTCAAAACACAGGCAGCAGTAACAACAGAGAACAAAGCACGAATACAGCACGGGTGTTGTGTTCTGAGTTGACGTGTTCATATATACTACTATATGTAATATAATAAGAAACACACGAACACAAAAATGAGGAAACATGTTCAGGAAACACAGCCTCAACAGTATCATGGTCTGGGATAACAGCCAAAATTATTGCCTGTTCCGCCAGATAACATTCATCACCAGTGGTGACTTGTGTTGCCAGGTTGCCTTGACCAGATCATGGAGAAGTCATGCACACATACACACTCATGAGTAACACACACATTTCTGTGAATTTCTCATGATACTCTGAACACTGACTATGTGAAAAAAGTTCAGGGGGTGTGTGTTTGGGTCCATATTTGGTGATTTGGTTATGAAATAGCGATGTAAGAAAGGTTATAAAAAGCTGTGGAAAATGTAAGTAAAGGAGTTTGGATTGGCAAGCAGCTGTCTCCATGTCTTTGTTTCATCAAGTTTTTTAGGGGATTTTTTTTCCACAACACAAGCAAACCAAACAGCTGCTGCACCACAACTCTAAATAAATCACGAATGTTATGTCAGACTGTTTAAGTTCAGGACACAAATTGTGCTTCATTTGTATTGTGACATGTCTGTCTGTGCTGTACATCAGCCTCCAGTAAACAATGTTTCTGGACCAACTGATCAAGTAATGCTGATTACACACGTTAATTATAAACTTAACTTGGGCTAAGTTAAATTAGTTACGCTGTGGGTCAAGCAAACACACAGGGGCTGCTTCTTCTGTGTAACATGACTACTTTAAAGGTCCAGTGTGTAGAATTTAGTGGCATCTTGTGGTGAAGATTCAGATTGCAACCACCTGAAAACCTGTCACCTCTGCTTCTCAGTTCAAGCATAAAGGAGAAACTACAATGGCCGTGAAATATGTAAAAAAAATTATAATAATAATAAAAGAAAACATAAAAGGTCCTATGTAGAGCCAGTGTTTGGTTTGTGCCCTTCTAGGCTGCTGTAGAAACACAGGTTCAAAATGGTGGACTCCATGGAAGAGGACCCGCTCCCTTTGTAGATATAAAAGTCTAGTTTTACATACAGATAAACATAATAATTCTTACATTAATGAAAACATAGTTATCAATATGATATTCCATTTCTGTCAACAGATATCCTTAAATGTTACACACTGGACCTTTAATGTCATCCATGGGTCAACTGAACACTGACATCATGTCATACATCATATCGCTTATTAAATGCAAGGTGTATCATAAAATATAGTTCCTGTTCTAAATAGAATACAAATACTTAATAATTAAATTATACAAATTCTCTAACTAAATCTAAACAACACAAGGTCATCTACAAAAATAAATCTCATCTAATAATTGTATTGATCATATCCAGCCTGTTTCAGTAGATTTAAATGAGACTTAAAGGACAGAGAGAGAAGTGAAAGATTGTCTTCCTACTTTGACGAAACTTGTGTTCTTAAAGATCTTGTAGGGGTAACCGATGAGTTTAAGCTTCTTCACTATAGTCACAGACTTATCCAGGTCCAGGATGACTCCTGTGGCAGCAATACGGAAATTAGCCTGAAGAGAGAAGACGGAAAGATTTTAGAGCATATTCTAAATGAATATTTAGTCATAGCGTCTTTTAACCACATGTGAGAAACTGACAGTGTTGTTACTTTTGAACTGAAGCATCACACTGATCCTAACTGACTTACTTTAGTTCCTGTTACTGACTGCACAGCCAGGAAGCCAGTGCCCTGCGGTGTGACAGGACCTTCAGTGACACAAAGGCAGAGAGAAGATTAGTTATTGTTATCACATATAATTCTAGACTCATTAAACAGGATAAAAAGGATTTCTAGGGACTCTCACAGACTCATGACTTAATAACCCATTTGAAAACAATATATGACAGTACATAAATACCTATCACACTGGCTACGTGTGCAAGTGTAGTATTAATCCATTAATATTGTAATGAAGGCAGTGATGCATGTAGGGTAAGTGTTAACGGGATAGTTCAGGTTATATGATGTACTTCTTCATAGTCAGTGCATAAATACAGCAGGCAGCAGTCGGGACGTCCCCACCAGACTTCATGGACAGACAATCATTTCACCCCACAGAATGTGTGAGTATCTGGTCAACTGCTGCCTTGTTCAGTTCCTGTGTTTGTGACTTCTGTGTTTCAACATGTTGGTTTCTGAGGGCCAAGAAGTAGACCAACAACTCCTGTGTTGTGTGTTCTGTGAGCTCGAATTAGTTTTTTTATCAATGAAGTCTGATGGCTTTGGAGTGAGCAATATGACTGCTTCAGTTTCCTGTTGGGAAGGTTTGTAATCTAGGTAATGAAGTGAAATACTCCTACTAATACTACTACTGCTTTTTTATGAGGCACAAATAAATTGTGTTGCAGCACCTGTCTACAGCAGTACATTGTTTAGTTTCCATGTTGGTCCTACTGTCCGCTCCTCCAAACTGCCAGCTGCTGTCTACACCGACTGAATGTGATTATCTTATGTGGTCATTTTATCAGCATAACTGAAATACAAACAAATATTGGCTCATCACAGACATGTCTTTGTCTACATCTTAGAAAAACTTGTGCAGACAGACAAAACATAAGCTACCTAAGAAAACATGTTTCATCTTTACTGATTCATTTGGTGTGTGTTTGAACTGTGTCTCACCCCAGATGGAGGCTCCACAGTGCATGTGCTGCGGGGTGTATTTGAGCAGGCGGTGGCGTCCATTGTGATCCTCGATGTGGTACAAGGGGATGGTCTGGAAGCGCCTCCAGCCTAATGACAGGATGAGGGGGTCTCGTGTCTTCAGGATGCGGCTATGCCAGCGGTGTTTCTTCAGTCTCATCTGACACACACACACACACACACACACACACACACACACACACACACACACACACACACACACACACACACACTTCACACTTTAGATATGAGCTTATCATTTTAAAATGTTCGCACAGAAATCTAAAAGGACTATAGGAAATATTTCTCATGTCTGACAGGACATGACAGAGTACAAGAAGCATCAAGCACACAGAAATCGTATTACGTTTGATAACACAAGAGCCAATAAAAGACAATAGCCAATAGTCTAAGTTTATTTTGATTTACATCAAGTCATTCTAATCAAAATTCCTCATTTTATTACGTTTACGAGAACACTCTGGCTGAGATGGCCCGTAACGTAAAAGAATGCAGCTACTCGCCCCAAGACCAAACAGTTCTAATCTTATCTTGACCTCCCCACACCTGCAGGGCCTTGGCCAAGGCCACTGCTGGAATAACAACTTCCCCGGAAGAACACTGCAGCGAGACGCTCTTATGTCCCCCTCCCCCACCTCCCAATGACACTTGTTGACTGTTCTGCCATGACCTGATCAAGGTCTCCACAGCAACTGCCATGCCATCGCCAGTACATCTGCGGACTGAGACTCCATGATTTTGGTGCAGGGCGGGGCACGTCTCCAGGCCTACGCACACATGCACACATATACAGATATGCTTTCACTGCCCCACCCCCATCCCCCCACCTTCACCGCTTTGCTCCCCCCTACATCAGCACTGACAACGGCTGCAGGTCCGGGATGGCTGCATGCGTGCTGGGCTTTCTCAAACCCCCCACCCCTCTCCCCTGGTTGCAAGTGATGTGTGAAACATCACAGGACATCCTTGGGCACTACAAGTGCTCATGTCAGAATACAGTGAACGCAGTGCCATACCTGCAGGTATCCTACGTTGCCCTCACCAGAGCTCAGACCTCCGAGGATGATGGGATATTGGGGGTCGAAGTTTGTGACAAACTCGCAGGGTATAGAGGAGATTTCTAATCTGACGTACATTCCTGGTCGGAAGCCTTCGTACTGCACTCTGGTCTCGTCATCCACGTCCTCAAACTCTGCTCTGTTCAGCTGAGGACAGAATGCAGAGACGTATTCTCAGAAATAAGACAAGAAAATATGAATCTAATAAATATGAAGCCAGCACCTAAAGTCTAAATCTTTCTCAAATGAATGAATACTGTTGGACTCTGTTAACCACAGGAGCACAGGACTGGAGAGTCTCTACAGAAGACCCCAGACCAGCTGTGGTACCTCAGCCTGCTTCTGCATCTCCTCCTTCAGGTCATCGAAGTAAGTGGCGTCCTCGTCATCGTACTCTGCGTTGAATCGCTCCTTCAGCCTACGTTTCTTCTCCAGACGCTTGTTCTTCTGGACCTGCTCATCATCCACCTTCACCTGACTCTCCTCAGCTTCATCATCATCATCAGCTTCATCATTCTCACTGTCCTGCTGGTCGGAGGGTAAACAAGACAAAAAATCATCCAAGTCAGAAAACTAAGATGTATGAATGAGCTTGGAACACCGGAGGAAGAGGAAACGGAGAGAGGAAATTACAATTTGGTGTCATGATTCTATGGTACCGTGGTACAACCAAAGTCAAAACACAGCACAGACATCAGACTATATCCTAAATCTTCCACGTAAAAACACGACATACCTCAGCCGGATCCTGATTTCCAGTTTGTCCCTTGTGGACCTCTCCTGTTTCCAAATCCTCAAAGTCACCATACAGCTCCTCTGCACATGCAAAACAACAGAACTCTATGAAAAACTCATTCTTTGCTATATTTGTGGATCGTGTATTTAAGCAGTCAGAAACAAAACTGCTGTTTACCAGGAAAGGCCCAGTTACAATGCTATCCCCCTTCACTGAATATCTATATCCAAAGTGCTCAGCCATGTGAAGTCACCGCCTCAAATGTGTTACTGATGGTTCAACACTCACCTCAATGATTTTAGTCATTAGAATTGTTTGACGTCTAAAATTGAAATCAGTGTGTTTGGATGGTCTCTTACCGTCCTCCTTCAGCAGTGTGGCAGCATCTTGGTTTTCGTCCCACTTCCCTGTCACAAAGCAGTCCCTGATGGAGTTCAACATCTACAACACAAACAAACATGGTGACCTTTAAGTATACAAGTTTCATTTCAACATCTTTTTGATAACACCAGTGTGTTGGCAACACCCTACCTCCTCCAGGTCCCAGTCGTGGGAGGCGTCAGGGTTGAAACGGGAGCAGTCGAGAGCATTTGCTTGGAACTTCTTGCTGTTCTGAGGGCGGCTGACTCGAAACAGGCCGCCCAGCTCCTCCTCCTCGTCCTCAGAATCAGCTGCCTCCGCAACTGAAAATGAAAATAACGATTGTGACACTGAAAATCAGACGTACGCTATCGCGTGGCTGAGAAATGTATATTCACAGACAGACATTGTAGCTATCATAAACTATGTTTGTGTTTCTACATGACCTCAGACATCTGCTGAGACACAATACATGTTAATATTCAAGTTACGTTCATGAGCCACAGCTTACCTGATCCATAAACCAATTTTCTCAGATTGGGGGCAGCTTCTTGTTGCCGTAGAAACGCTTCTGATGCTTTCTGCTGCAGACCCTCCTTCCACCTCAGAGCCCCTGTGGACAGAAACAGGAACACCACAAAGTTATTCTGACTGGATTCAACCAATGAAAGCTGAAACATTCTGTGTCCTCAAAACAACAGGAATCCTGAAAGAACTCCATCATCTGAGCTGACACATTAAACAACAAGTGACTCCATGTACAGATACACAGGACGATGAGCCTGTATATATCCGCAAGTTACTGTGAAGGTGACATTAAGTAGTTGTTCTGGAACTTATAATCATATCACATAACTTTCACCTGCAGAGAACCTGGACTCGAACAAAATGTTAATAAAACTGGTGGATTTATTTACCCTCTTCCTCCTCCTCTTTCTCCTCTTCCTCGCTCTCACTCGCTGTCTGTTTCGTCAATGTAGCGTTGGCTGCATCCTCCTCCTCCTCCTCCATTGACTCATCTCCGGACTCTTCATCATCTTCCTCTTCATCACTCTCGTCCTCCTCTGAACAGTGTCCAGAGTCTCCTGCTCTGCCGGCCTCCCTTTCCTCTTCACTCACCTCCAGCTCGTCCTCGCTGTCAGCAAACACCGGCATCTCTTCCTTCCCCTCCTCCAGCTTCTTCTTCTTCTTCACCGGTGGAGTTACGTCAGATTTGGCTCTTGCTTCTTTCAGAAATGTGGACAGGTTATCCTCATCTTCATCTTCGTCCTCTTCCTGCTCCTCCTGGTCGCTGACTTCATCATCCTCATCATTGCTGGAGCCGCTCTCCTCCTCTTCTTCGTCATCCTCATTGAAGACCACCTTCCTCCTCTTTCTCTGGGTGTTAGGGTCCCAGACATGCTTCTCCTGAAGACCACCGTTCTCACTAACACACAAGAAGGAGTTTTTTACTCTGTGAAACACAAGGCTGCTAACTATATGCGTTTGTTATGCCCATACCATCTCTCATATACTGTATATTTTCATAATAATAACATAAAAGCTTCGACATGAGATAATCTTGCTTGACTTTTTTGGCCACATTGGGGCAGCAGAACAAGCTGCTCCTAAATGCGAAGTTCAGTAGATAAATTGATTAAATTATTATTTTTGGAATTAATGAATCTGCTGGTTATTTCGTCAACATGAAATGTCAAACCAAAGATATTCAGTTTGCTGTCAGAGAGAACAAACGACTCCAGAAAAGATTCACATGAGAAGCTGAAATCAAACTTTTTTTTCTTAAAAAATGACTCAAAACAGTGAATCTATTATCATAATCTCATGTCTCTAATGTCCCTCATGCCTTTTGTCATGCAAAACAAGTGCAGAGAAAGAGACTGGAGCTGCGAGGCGCCTCACCCGCTCTGCTTGTTGATGTCTGTGGGGTCCAGGGAGGCCGAGCCGCTGAACAGAGACACCTTGCTGGCAGCCATCTTAGCATCCAGGGTGGCATGTGTGTCAATAAGAGACTGGACCAGCTCTGTGGTGGGACGCACCTCCTCCTGCAGCAGGGAGACAAGAACCAAGCTCACACCAACTCCAAACAGCACTGTGTTCAAATGTAATGTCAGTGCACAAACACAGATGCACTGTCACGAAAGATTAACACACACACACACACACACACACACACACACACACACACACACACACACACACACACACACACACACACACACACACCTGCTGTTGATTGACATGATTTGCAGGAAGGTCGATATACACAGCATCCTTGTCGTACACGACCCCTCCCACCCCAGCCATGGGTGCATAGAGCAGCCGCTCCTTCTCGTTCAGCGCTCTCTTCTTCTGAGCGTCGGGCAGTGAACACGGGTCTGGCAGGAAGTTCACATCTGCCACCTGGAAGTCTCCAACGCCTGCAGAGTAAACAACAGGCAAACACGTCATTGTACACGGTTCTATTAGTTTACCAACAGCCTCTCTGCTTTAGACGTCAGATATCCTGGTGTACCTGGGATGTGGACTTGGCCTTTGTTTTTCAGATATGTTCCTCGCAGGTAGCCGTACAGTGACACTGTCCGGTCACACTTGGGGTCTGTCCTCACCTTCTCAGGGTCTGTCAAGTCCTCCATACTGTTTGAATGCAGAAAAGAAGATGAAGAAAAAAATCTTTGAGTGAGTATAAAGGCAAAGTATGCAGATAAAAAATATAGACGGTGCTCCTTCAAATTAAAAGTCTGTCGATGTGACTCATGACAGCTGAATCAAATACCATATAAGCCCTCTGCTGGACATTTACACTATAACACGTCATTCCGAAGTCATGGCACATGTTCCTGCTAAGTTTGGTCACGCAGCCTGAGAGACAGCCTTACATCGTAAAATGTAGCAGCATCTTTACAAGGAGTTGATGGATCGTTGTTCTCTTTCACATCATTCATCTCCAGTTCACGGAGCCAACACTGGAACATCTGCTGCAGACAAACTGCTGCAATGGATCACTGTGATGAGGGTAAAGTCACGCGTGTCTCATGTTATTACTCACCGGTCGACCAAAACATAAGGGTGGGAGGTCTGCCACACCAGAGGACGAAACTTCATGACGGAGATGAAGCGGCCCAGGTTCTTCACTTCCTGAGTCTGATATTCACCGTACACCATGCCAGACAGATAGAACAGCTTGGCCCCCTGATAGGTTCAAACACAACACACATATAGTTTAGCTTATAGTTTGATTATAATAGCACAATATGAACAAAGCTGTAAACATGTGATGATGACCTGGTAGACTTCAGTCCAGAAGCGATGTTTGAGGTTCTTCTTGGTCTTCCTCAGCGTCTTGTTGTTCTTGAATGCATCCAGGTGAGTCAGCACGCCCATGATACGAGGGAAGCCGTGCACCTGACAGATGTTGAGAAACTCAAAAGTCTCCATCTCAAATCCAAAACTGGCATCGATCAGCATCAGAACCTAGAGGGAAGAACACAGAGTGTGTCTGAAAAGTCTATTCAAATCAACTTATTTAGCAACTGGGTGACAGCAACATGCATAGAGTTGACTATATTACAAAGCACACAAATATGTCTTATTTATATTAACTCCATTATACATTCGTAAAAGTTCTTCCTCACTGTGAACTGAAAAACTCACCAGGTCAGCCACCTTAGCGAGGTCAATCATTGTGTTTATGTCATTGTTACACTCCATGAAGGTGAGCCGCCGCTTCTTGCCTAAAGAACACAGCAAACACAGCAGAGATAACTTATCAAACACGAGACATAATCAAGCATTATAGTTCAATGTCTGATGGTGCACAGACGGCCACACAAAGATCAACTATTGCCTAATATGTCACATTCTTTCCAAATCTCCTGTTTTTATGGATTATGACGTTATTCTGAATGAGCTTTTCTATCTTTAAGTGTTAGATTTTATAAATTCACATTTATTCACATTATAATCAATGCATAATAATAAAAGAACAAATAATAACCTGTCCAATTAACAGTGAACTGAATAACTGTGGGAAGTTTGTGTCAAATGAGTGATTTGGATGATTTTTTCTTCTGTGTCATGTGTTTCATGAGCTCTCCTGTGAATAGGGATGTAACGATACATCGTGACACGATTAAAATCGGTACAAATGCGTGACGACTCGCACCGGTTCACAGAAAAAATGAATCGCGATTCTTGGCGAATGCGAGAGTAAGTTTTTTTTTATTAGAAATAGGTCACGTTGTGGCTGCAGCTTCCACTGCCGCGTCTGCCTTTCTGTGTCTCACACACACACACACACACACACCCCTACACACATGCGCAGTAGTGGTAATCGGCATCAGGCCTGACTGTACAGTAAATGATACCATAACACAGACCCTCCAGGAATTCACGATGTTGCGATTTGCAACTTCAACGCAACCTCAGTGAATCCCCGTGAATTCAGGGCGGTGTTGCAATTTTAACCAATCACCGCAACTTCTCCGCAACTTCCGCGCAGTCTGCACGGGGGACTAAGCACGGGTCAGGGACGGCCGCACGGTGCGGGAGGATCCGCTCGTGGGACCTCTCCCCGGCGCTGGCTGGCACCCGCCGGGCGCATTTCCTCCGCGGCGGTGCCCGCGACCGGCTCTGCGTTTACAGCACCCGGACCTCGCCGTTTCCCGGGGCCGTGGACTCTCATTAAAGGGTTAATGAGCTATCATCTTAATTGTTTTTATTTTCAGTTAGTTCATACTTCAAGCTGAAAGGTAATGGTCAGATCAGCTGCTTGCTGGCAGCCCTAATAAGAACACAAACAGTTTGAGAGTTTCTGTAAAGAGAGATTTTTTTTCCTACAAATAAAAAGATAATTTTATTTTGTCAGAATTTGTCTGTAGCTCATTTTGATTTTAAAAAATCGTGAAAAAATCGTATCGTGAAAAAAAAAATCGTGACTCGAATCGAGTCGTGAGTTGAGTGTATCGTTACATCCCTACCTGTGAATATACCTGTGTTCAGCATGCTCTTATCCTGTCACATTTATTTAACTTGACAATTGACAAAAACAACAATTTCATTTTGCTGTTGTTTTTAGCATAAACATTTCATGGCTATCCATCTAATATTTGTTGAGATATTTTATTGCTGACCAAAGTGGAGCCATGCTGCTAGCCAGGATATTAGTGGGAAAATGTTCTAAAACCAGGTATTTGGTGGTGTGGTACAGGGGGCGATTCAAAACAGTGTCATGCCGTGTCAAATGAAAACTGGACAAATTATGAATCAAACTTACCAGAGACGATGGTCACAGGTCCACATATGTCCCCAAGCTTCTGACGGGTAAAATTTTTGATCAGGCAGCGGATCAGGGTGCTCTTTCCCACCTTGGGGGGCCCAACCACAACAATCACAATTGGAGGAGGTTCCAGGGGAGTCCGGTCCACAAGGGGGATGTGATGTTTTTTGGCCTTTATGTCCTGAGCCCTGAAGAAAAATAGACATGCATCATTATTATCTGTTATTCCTACTTAAGATCCATTATTAATGGATTCATGTCTAATTGGAAGTGAGCATACAGGTCAATAGAGCCTACAGTTCATCTCAGCATATCTGACAGACATGTTCGTAGCACTGAAAGCCCTGAGGACTGACCTGTGGAAGGTCTTGGCCATGCGCACGGCGGACTGAACCGCGAACGCTTTGGGGTTGCGTCTCCGTCCATCCTCTTCTGTGGTGCCTCCCTGCTTCCTCAGCTTCTTCTTCTCCGCCTTGGGTCCACTGTGCTTCTGCTGATGTCGCTTCTGTTCCTTAACTTTGCCGTCCATCCTGTCCACTGAAAAGACAAACAGTATCTGCACAGAGGCCGGACAGGGAAGGACAGACGCCCAGTGAGAATGAAGGTGCTGGGATTTATGACCAAAAACAACAGCGACCAATGCGATATTCAAGTCCATCAGAGGACGCTCACTTCACAAAACATCTAACCTGACACCTACAGCAGAACACCATGAACAATGTAATGATCGGGAGAGACACAAGTGTCAATACTTTGACCAAAGTAATCCACACTGAAAACATCATTGCTGACATGACTGCTTCTTCAGATGAAGTGTAACAGAGAGTGTGTTCTCTTTGTTAAATAAAATCTTGTGTCGTCATGCAGGGACACATTACTTTGTCTTTGTTGCCATGTGTACATACACCTTTAAACACACACAGCCCTTCTGTGAGGCGTTCAGGAACATTTCTAAACATGAAACACTAGAGGGAAGAGGGATGTCTGTCTGTCTGTCTGTCTGTCTGTCTGTCTGTCTGTCTGTCTGTCTGTCTGCGTGGAGCCGCTGTTAGAGGTGTGTGTTAAAGTGAAGATTGAGTGTGTGTTACCTGCAGATGATCTGTTGTCTCACTGCCACTTTTTTCTTCTGCTCTCACATGTGTAGCATGACCCCCGACCCGGAAGTGTACGAAAGCGTCATGTCGTAGTAGGACCGAGTGGAAACACAAGATTCTACAAGGTTCCGCCCGCACAGCGTCTACAACAAGCGCGCCCCCTGGAGGCCAGCTTCAACGCACACAGCCTCTGTCTGTCCAGTGATGAACAATGATAACTGTTTCATATTGAAGTGGTAGTTTCAAACAGACAGAGGTCAAAATGAGTGAGGGTGAAGGTTATAATAACGCAGCTGTTTCCAATGGCAGCAATACAACCTTAATTAACATCATTAGTAACAGCTGTGTTTACCCTACTGTAAAACACTCTATTAAATATTAAATATGAAATATTACAGCTGACTATAGTGTACACTGTACTTTATTTTCAATATAGAGGAGCTTAAGATACTTGAGAAAGCTGTAGCTAATTAACTGTGTGACTTTCTCCATAACAATAGTCTATTTAAGGAATTTCAGTCAGGATTTAGAATGCATCATAGCACCGAGACCGCATTAGTTAAGGTTACAAATGACCTGACAAAGGACTCCTCTCTGTACTTGTCCTGTTAGATCTTAGTGCTGCATTTGACACCACTGACCATCAAATTCTTTTACAGAGACTGGAACATCAAATTGGCATCAAAGGAACCGCCCTAAGCTGGTTTAAGTCGTATTTTTTAGATCGATCTCAGTTTGTTCACGTCAGTGATGAATCCTCCATGCATTCCAAAGTTTGTCATGGAGTCCTACAAGGTTCTGTACTAGGACCACTTTTATTTAGTTTATATATGCTTCCTTTAGGGAACATTATTAGGAATCACACTTTTCATTGTTATGCTGACGACACCCAATTATATTTATCGATCAAGCCTGATGCAACCAACCAGTTAACTAAACTCCAAGCATGCCTTAAGGATATAAAAAATTGGATGACCTATAATTTTCTGATGTTAAATTCAGACAAAACTGAAGTTCTTGTAATTGGACCCAAGCACCTCAGAAACTCTCTTTCTAGAGACTTAGTTACTTTAGACGGGATCACCCTGGCCTCCAGCTTCACTGTAAAGAACCTTGAGTTGTTTTTTACCAGGATTTGTCCTTTAACGTTCATATAAAACAAATTTCGAGGACTGCATTCTTCCACTTACGTAACATCACTAAAATCAGACGCATTGTCTTTCAAGCGGATGCAGAAAAACTAGTCCACGCATTTGTTACTTTAAGGCTGGACTATTGTAACTCTTTGTTATCAGGCTGCTCTAATAAGTCTCTTAGGACTTTGCAGTTAGTTCAGAGTGCTGCTGTACGCGACAGGAACCAAGATCAGAGATCACTCCCATTTTGGCTTCCTTGCACTGGCTACCTATTAAATCTAGAATATAATTTTAAATTCTTCTCCTTACTTACAAAGCTCTTCATTGTCAGGCACCATCATATCTAAAAGAGCTCATAGTACATTACTACCCCTCTAGAACACTGCGCTCTCAGGACGCTGGGTTCCTTGTGGTTCCTATAGTCTCCAAAAGTAGATTGGGAGCCAGAGCTTTCAGCTATCAGGCTCCTCTTCTGTGGAACAAACTACCATTTTGAGTTCGGGAGGCAGACACGGTCAGCACATTTAAGAGTAGACTTAAGACTTTTCTTTTTGATAAAGCTTATAGTTAGGGCTGGCTCAGGTCATCCCTTAGTTATGCTGCCATAGGATTAGACTGCCGGGGGACTCCCCAGGGTTATGCCTAGCCAGGCACGGTATTGGTTAAAGATGTAGTCACATCTCCCTTACCGAAAACCCTCCCTCCTACTCTGTCTCTCTGCTCTCTCTCTCTCTCTCTCTCTCTCTCTCTCTGCCTCTCTCTCTTTTTCTCTGTCTCTCTGTCTCTCTGTCTCTCTCTCTCTCTCTCTCTCTCTCTCTCTCTCTCTCTCTCTCTCTCTCTCTCTCTCTCACTGTGGACATGTCTCATTAATGCATGTTACTAACCAAACTTCTGTGAGTTTCTGTGCTCTGTCGTCCAGCAGGTTTTCGTGGATCGTGGCTGCTGCTGTGATCCTGCACGACTCCCACTACACATATTACTACTGTCATTATTACTACCATATCTGCACTGTGGTCACTTTATCATTCATTGTGATTCATTGTCATTTTGTCAGTCATTGTAATTGTAAATGTTTGTGTTGATTTGTCCTGTACACGTGACATCCATTGCACGTCTGTCCGTCCTGGGAGAGGGATCCCTCCTCTGTGGCTCTTCCTGTGGTTTCTTCCACATTTTTTCCCTGTTAAAGGTTTTTTGTGGGCAAGTTTTTCCTCACTCGAACCGAGGGTCTAAGGACAGAGGGTGTCACACCCTGTACAGATTGTAAAGCCCTCTGAGGCAAAATGTACTTTGTGACTTTGGGCTATACAAATAAAATTGATTTGATTTGATTTGATTTAAATGAAACTGGTTTGATCTTGAATAAAAAAGACAATAATAATAAATAATAAATTTCATTTCAAGTGCCTTTCAGGACACCAAAGGTCACTTCACAAATCAAATAAGAAATAATAAGAAGAAGGAAAAGTATTCAAATGAAGCATATCTAAATAAGAATAAATCAATACAACAAACTGCCATACGCTATCTTGAAGAGAGAAGATTTCGTTTTATTTTAAAACTCAGCGATGGATTCACACTGCCTGATGTCTTCTGAAATGTGGCTGAATGCTCTCTCTTCCATGGTACCGAGGTTCATCTTAGGTTTTCTGAGCAGACCAGCTGAGAAGGATCGCAGTGAGCGGGTAGAGGTGTAGTTCTCAAGGAGCTAAGTGGGAGCATGGTTGTGTAGGGCCTTTTATGCAAGAAACAGAATTTTAAAGTGGACTCTATAGGCAACTGGTAGCCAGTGAAGCTGCATCAGTAATGGTTACATGGCCTGTAGACCTAGAGCATCATGACTGCAGAGTTCAGGATTAGTTGGAGGCACTACGAGACACACTGTTCACATGGGCATTGAAGGAGACCGAACTGCCAGAGTGTGACACTGAGACGATAAAAAGAAATGTGAACAAAGATGAAGACAGGAAATGAGATCAAAAGAAAATAAGAGATGAATCCCAGGAGAAATGAAATGAAAAAAAGAGTCAAGATAAAAGGAGCACAAAGAAAAGAAAAGAAGGAAAAGATGAAGTGGAAATAAACACTGAGGAGTTCTTAAAGCACCTTTTGTATATGTTTGATGTTTAATGGTCAGCTGGTTGGCAGGCCTTCACAGAGATTGTGGAGCAGAGCAAAGGTGACACATCTGACAGACCCTGGTGTTCACTCAAAGCTTCACAGACACAAATCCAGTGATTCTTTCACTTTTATAGTTCCACTTTATACTCTGGCCTTCACATCTGAGCTATATCTCTCACGAATGAGCACTGTTAGACTGTAATAACCTGAGGCAGCAGAAGCACTCTGAACATGAAGTCAGGGAGCTGCCTGCTAAACTCTGTGTTCCACTGTTGTCCAGCAAAGCCTCAGTGGAGCCACATTCTTTATAACTAAAATATAAAACGTGTTCAACACAACACAAGAACAGAACTTGATTTTTCAGTTAGGAGAGCTGCAGTAAAGATTTCACACCACTTGATGGTGCCAACAGACAGACTGCACTCCTGAGCAGTTACATGGACAGGATGCATCGTCTCAACTAAATAAACATAAAACAGATGTAATGAAACAACTGTGACAAAGGGAACGATAAATAAAACAGTGATTGTAGAGCCAGTGTAGATGGAAAAGGCTGAACCTGAGCCCTTTATCTCAGATCTGACCTTCATAATTACAGTCACTATCGTCATCATCATCCTTGTCTTCTTTAATGTCATCACTGTAATCATTAGCATCATGTTATGAAGAGTCCAATAAACCCCGAGCTGCCCTCCTGCTTTTCAAAGCCTTTGAACTTCCTCTCTTTAACATCAAGTGCTTGTTGTCCTTCAGATGATCCATTTTCACCAGCCTCATAATAATATTTGTACTGCAATCATCTGGTTTGTTACAGCTGGCATTTAACCCCAACCCTAAAAAAACATGCTCAGTGCCAGAGCCAAACCACTGGCAGTCCATTGGTGGCTGCTCATTAGCATTTATTGTATGTCAATGATCCTTCTTTCATTTAGATGGAATTGTAAAGATCGGCAACATTTTCTTTTCCTTTATTTCTTTTTCAGCCACATCAACATCTAGAAATCATCGTATCTACCTTTATCAACCTCAAAACGTGACAGTTCATTATAATACTGTGTGACATGACATGCCAAAAAAAGAGTCAACCGGACTGGAAAAGGCCACATGAGCTTACAAATGAGAAAGTGTAATCTTCTGAGCTTTTTGAATCAGTGCTAATCGCTAAAAGAAGTGCAAGTTTAAACAATTTTGGAAGGAGTTAAAATTGCGGTATAATATAAGGTGTTACTGTAAAAGGACTTAGTGCAAGCACAGAATGAAGTTGAAGTGCTGAGTGAAGCTGAATCATCAGTTTTGCTGAAAATGCTGAAAGGAGTTAACTAGTTCAAGTGCAAAATCTTGAATCTTGAGTTAAATTGAAATGCCATTTAAAGTGTAAAGTGTAAGTGTTTAAGGATGTTGAAGTGTCACATGAAGTGTAAGACCTAAAAGGACATGAAGGAAAATTAAAGTGTAAAACTATGTTAATGAAGAGCATGAATGGACCAGTTAACATTTGAGGAATCACTAAGGATTTATTAAGTTTAAATTTTTACTGCCTATATGCCTTAAAGACAGATCACATTTATTATCTGTCAAAGACAGATAATAAATGTGATCTGGTCGTTAACCAGACTTTTTTGTCATGCCCTTGTCCAGCACATCCATATATACAGACTATTCCAAAAATCTAAACAACAAAAAGATGGAAACGATGTTCCAATCAGGGTTAGGGTTAGAAATAGTTCTGTAGAATACTCAAATAAATGTCTGTTCAAGTAGCTAGAGTTCAGTGTGTGATTAACTCTTGAGAAAAAAGATCGTTAAAATGATGAGAAGAGGAAGATTTATGTAGTCTACTTAGATGTAATCTCAACAGTCTAAAATGCCTAGGGACCTTTAAAACCATATTGCACAACACACATGCACAGATAAGAAACCACAGACACCCAGACACACACACACACACACACACTGGTCACCATTTCTCCCCAAAATGAGACATCCACAATAAAAAAGTGACTCCACCTGCATCTACTAAAGGTTTAAAATGACATCAAATATATATGGTGTGTGAAGTTACAGTGTGAGAACAGACATACGAATGACAGAGACACCATTCACCGGATTACAAGTCAGTGTAGCATCAACATACAGTAAATGAATATCTGTTAGTGTATGATAGAAAAGTTTTACAATGTGGCACGTTTCATTTTCCCATAATCGACAGCCAGATTTGTAAACCAGCAAACATTTCTTGCAAACTGCTAATATGCCCGTTTGTAACTTGTGATGTATATTCTGCGACATTCATCTGTATTAGCAGTCTGTCCATTGGGAGTTTCTGTCTGTGGGCGTTTGTGTTCAGTCATAATAAAACAGGCCCAGCTCTTCCTGCATATACCCTGTGGACTGACTGACTGGATATTTGGACCATGATGGAACTTCTCACTACAGGAAGAAGAAAGAAGAAAAAGAAGTCAGTCTGATGAGTGTTTGCAGCAACAAAGGATGACAGGAAACAGTACAGCATTATTGATATGAACTGAATAAGAATAAAGAGATTCATGAATGATGATTCATAAATCATTTTTCAAAGGTTTCAGGAAAGTTGTCAGGTGTGCTGTATGTGCTCAGTAATGCAGTTAGACCCAGACCTCAGGTCTGTCGTGGCTATGATGTGTTATGATATGGACTTAATTCACAGGATCATTTTCTCAAGATAAATTCAGGAATCAGCAATGCACCGTTCACAGCTGACATGACTTCTACAGCAGACAGCTGGCAGTGATCTACATTCTTAAACACTGTGCAGTGGTGATCATTTTATAAATGACCAAATTTCAATTATAGACATGTAGACAATTACGAGCCTCGTCATGTTTCTTTAACATATATTTGGGAAGTAATGTTTGCGTATCTTATTGGGAGTAAGCAGGTTATTCACCTTCATTCTTAGGTCAGTCATTGGTGGTAAACTGCAAAATGTTGCTTTTTCACTGTGGTAAAAACTCCATACTGTCACAGCCTCAGGGTTAACCACACACTGCTTTGCTACTTCTTACTTCACTCATCAGATTCATTAAATTTGATCTCCCAGTGTTTAAAAGATGCATTCAAGTGACACCACGGGTCTGCTGGGTGTTGGAGTTTCCCCATTGTTGCCGTTACTCTTTCAAAATGAATATGTTAGGTGTTAGTTATTAGTATAAGTGCGAGCCTATCATGATGTCACTGACTGGTTTGTGGACGACCGTTTTGAAACCTCAAGTTTGGCATTATTAACATAAGTGACCATATATGGATGAGAGTGTTGAGCTGGTGGGTGACGTTGGTTTTGACTTTATTTTCAAGCAAAAAGTTTCATCCAGTCTACTCATTCTCGTAAACAGGAACTAAAATCTGATTGTGAAAACATTTGAGGAGAGAAAGAGTCAATTCAGGAACAGAATTTGGATACAGATTTGATCAGCACTGTCTAGTTTGACAGTTTCATGGTGTGACTTATCAATTACAAGCTGCCCTTTCCCTGAAGCATCCCCTGCCTTATCAACATACAAAACTGAACATCACGCTGTGTGCAGGAAGACTTGAAACTAGAGGCTGAGACCATAAACTCGTGAAGAAGCTGTTTACTGGGGCCATAAATCAACTAAGAAGTAGGTTTATTTTTTTACATAGAGTTCAATACAATCTGACCTTTATATGGTGGCGATTGGTGCTCCCCTTGTAGGCCATTCAAAAGAATATACACAGCCATACAGTAAGTGGACATAGCAATGGCCACTGAGGCCATTGCTATGTCCACTTACACTCAGTGCTGAGAGCAGATAACTGGCTCCCTAAACTATTACTAGAATAGATTAACATTTGTAAGTAAAAATGTATTAACCTCTAAAAAGCTTCAGTTTATTATAAATAGCAGCATACAATAAATGTAACTTGCATTCAAATAAAGAACTGAATTGACACAATTGATTTTAAATGAAATCTGGAAACACACACAACTGTAGCTCAATAACAGCAGCACTGAAACACCCAAACTAATAATCTGTGAAACTGTGAGGAGTGGTCTGCACATCCATATCTACAATGTGTGTTCACGTGCTACACCGATGCAATGGACCTCCATTTGTTTCCTTCTAGTGAAGCAGATATGGTCCATGCCCCATCGGGTCTGCACACACAACCAGCGACAAAACACTAGATGATCATTTTGCAGCTCTGGAAAGTTCACAGCAGCAATGACTTTATCATTGTGAGGTAAACAGGTAAACAGGTTTGATGTGAAATGGCTGAATGACGTGTTAAACTGTGGAAGAAATTGTTCTGCCAGGCACCCCACTGTGCTGCTGGACTGCTCTCATTCAAATGAATGAGAGGGCTGGGTTTTTTCTCAGTGAGACCTTAAAGGCTTTTTCCACTACAGGACCATCATGACCCACAACTTGAGGTGTAGGCATTGTCATGTGTTCTATGGATGCTTCCACTGCTCTTCTTTCACTTGGGTTTGAAGTTCCTTGACCTAAATTCACAATGACTCAGGAGGTGGTGTTATGTTCCAGGTGCTTTCAGGGAATGAAACAGGGCATCACCACAATCAGTATGTGACAGGTATTTTGCTGCCTTTGTCTGTGTAAAGTTAAAAATAGACTGTTTGTTAGAACAACATTTGCATAATGTTAACATTATTTCATCACCTATTTTATTTCCTACTGAAACAAAGCTCAGAAAGGATTGTGCTGTTTCCAACAGAAACCTGAGGAGTGGGTTGATTGTTTTTTATGATATGATAGATCAGGTGCAGCAACTTGTCCTGATGCAGGTGTTGGAGTTTTTCTGCCACTGGTCTCCTGTACTCTCCTTTTGCTGCATTCAGTTGGCCTAAATGAACAGTACTGACCTTTAAATGAACCATATAAAAACTTTGACCAACTGACATGGTGTGATTGAGAGTGCACAGTCAGGTGATAAGGAAAGGAGAGAATGAAGCAGCAAAGTGTCAGGAGAGGAGGGACAGAGGCTGCAGTCAAATAAAAAAATGACCTAATAAATATTACCCTATAGCAACGTCACAAATTCATAAGAGCTTAAAAAAAATCTGACTGCACTTATATTAGGCCACTGTTAGAAGGCTAAAAGAATGTCACATGTCCCAGCATCAGTAGTCTTACTACACTGTACTCATCTTACTCATCTTACTCATCTTACTCATCTTACTACACTGTACTCATGATGAATCAAATGTTTTATTTTACTGGAACAGGGACCTGCCCCTCTCCAGTCACATGTCATGTAAACTTCTATAAATAAAGAAACAAGGAACTGCCCTGCGCCTCTCTGCTATCTGTAGCTTAGATGTTGCAGTGGCAGGGTGCCCTTTGTACAAAGTAAAGCTCTCGTGTCTGACTCTCATTTGCTCTGGTTTCTCACAGGTGTCGAGTAAGTTGGTAAACTCCTCACAGCCACATAATGATGTGACGGCGGATGGGCGGAAGATGGACTAGAAAAAAAAGCTTCATCTTACTTCTACCTTTGTATTCTTGTTGTGTTGTTTCATGCAGGACGTATAAATGTGGACAACACAACTGCATTATCAATATTAGCAATGAAATAATAGTGAGATGCAACAAAATCAGGTTTATAAGAATATCTTTGACAACAGCCAATAAATGCTTAAATTGAAGAGTGAAGACCTGCCTCCACCCTCTCTGTGGCTTAGTGAACTGATCTCCTGTATCTCCAGCCAGAAAATGATGTATAATCTAAAACAAAGGCCAGAAAAATTTGAGGGAGTATAGGGTAATCTGATTGAACATGTGCATGCATGTACATGTATATAGATGTCATCTCCAGTCATCTATATTTAACATATCTTCTATATTTAACATATAGATGACTGAGGAGTGATACCATAAGAGACATAGTTGCTGATGAGCAAAATCTAATGACTATTATTATTATTTTTTCTTTCCATTTGTGACTTTACCTGTGCATTTTTGTATTCTTTAAATTAATCTTCATATATTTATAGGTTTTCATTTTATTTATTTATTTTATTTTACTTTTTGTTTTTTAAGTTGTTGTTTTGTTAAATATATATGTACCGGTAACGGGGAATGGGGAGGAGGGAGTGGGAGGAGGGTCAGGGTAAAAGAAGATGTTTAATATGCTATGCATATGTGCCAATATGGAAAAATCCAATAAACACAATGAATTAAAAAAATAAAAATAAAAAATAAAGGCCATCTGTCATGAAGGTGAAATGTTTGTCACATTGAGCATGTTTGCTCACCCTCCTGTCCACTCACATAGTAAGTGATGGCAAAAGATGGATGTTTATAATCAATGATTTATTCATTTGGATGACCAGGATAACTTAGGATAGGATAGTCTATCTATCTATCAACAGCAGAGAGAGGGAAAGTAATAAAAAGATAAAACAGTTTTCACAGTTTTAACCTGTCCACCATGAGTACACACACACACACACATACATACATACACACACACACACACACACACACACACACACACACACACACACCAATAAAGTGAGCTGATGAATTGCTCCACTTTGAGCACTGCAGTGTTTGAGGTGGAATGATCCGTCATTTAGTAGAGATGACCTGATGTTATGAGAGAGTGAAAGAAAACAGAGGAGAGAGATGAATGAGCGCACAACAAATCCATAGCCAATATTTCCACATCACTGAGTCTGACTGTTGCTATTTGAACCAAAAATACACACACACAGAACATGGCAGCGCTCTGTGGTTGACCCATCTGTTACAAAACTGAATGTTGCATTAATGGTCAAGGAAACATAGCCAGGACACTCAAAATGAACATGCAGTCAAAAACAGTTTATTGCAACATATCTTTAGTGCGTGATGTGTCACCAGTTTCATAACCATAAAGTTAGAGATGAGGAGCAGGGTGAATTCAGCAATAACTCTGAAAGATAAGATTTGCAAGATTGTATGCCATGGTTCTTTGAGCAAAATGCAAAATACATCAGCGTGTAACATGCCTAACAAGTTATAAATCACAATTATTAAGTAAAATCACAATTGAAGAAATTGAAGAAAATCTCTAAAAAAAAAAAAAAAAAAAAACCTCACTTACATGCACATTTTAAGTGTACACATATGTATGATATCATTTCACAGAAAGAATTCCAGCTATTAAATGAACAGGTTATTGAATACTCACATGGTTTGTCTCATATGTGTGTGTGTGTGTGTGCGTGTGTGGAAAGAATTAACCCTAATTAACTGATAATGATAATTGATTACTGATAAACTGTCAATCCGATAATCCCTAATGAAGGACTAGTCAGTTAATAGTAGAGTTACTAGAGAACACAGTGCGAGATCCTGTATTGATAAATGATCAAGTAGTAATTAGTTGAATGTCTGTGAATTAATCATACTGACTATGATTATCTTATTACTGAACATGGCTGCCACATGCACCACCACACCACCTATCGTCTTCTTCCAGCCTTCTTCACTGTCTAGTCATACAGACTAAGTATTAAGTATTAAATATTAAGATTTAAATATTAAGATGTTACTGATTTGTTCCTCAATCCTTTCTTTATTCTTCATAAAAAATTCTACATAAAATAAAATTTTATTTGTATAGCCCAAATTCACAAAACACATTTTGCCTCAGAGGGCTTTACAATCTGTACAGGGAGTGACACCCTCTGTCCTTAGACCCTCAGTTTGAGTGAGAAAAAACTTGCCCACAAAAACCTTTAACAGGGAAAAAATGTGGAAGAAACCTCAGGAAGAGCCACAGAGGAGGGATCCCTCTCCCAGGACGGACACACGTGCAATAGATGTCACGTGTACAGGACAAATCAAGACAAAATAAAATGATAAAATGACAATGAATTACAATGAATGATAAAATGATTATAGTAGCAGTGGAACCTGTGATAGAGATAGAGAGACACAGATGCACAGCAGCAGCAAATCATAAACTAACTATAAACTGTAATGGAGATATGGTAGCAATAATGACAGTAATAGTATACGTAGTGGATGTCATGCAGGATCACAGCAGCAGCCACGATCCACAAGAACCTGCTGGACGACAAAGCACAGAAAATCTGGGGAAGAAGTTTAGTTAGAGAGAGAGAGAGAGAGAGAGAGAGAGAGAGAGAGAGAGAGAGAGAGAGAGAGAGAGAGAGAGTCCCCCAGCAGTCTAGTCCTATAGCAGCATAACTAAGAGATGACCAGAGCCAGCCCTAACTATAAGCTCTATCAAAAAGGAAAGTCTTAAGTCTACTCTTAAAAGTGTTGACCGTGTCTGCCTCCTGAACCCAGAAAGGTAGTTTGTTCCACAGAATAGGAGCCTGATAGCTGAAAGCTCTGGCTCTCAATCTACTTTTGGAAACTATAGGAACCACAAGGAACCCAGCGTCCTGAGAGCGCATTGTTCTAGAGGGGTAGTAAGGTACTATCAGCTCTTTTAGATATGATGGTGCCTGACGAGCTTTGTAAGTAAGGAGAAGAGTTTTAAATTATATTCTAGATTTAACAGGTAGCAAATGCAAGGAAGCCAAAATGGGAGAGATCACGTGTCAGAACACGTGCAGCAGCATCTGAATTAACTGCAAAGTCCTAAGAGACTTATTAGACCAGCCTGATAACAAAAAGTTTCAACAGTCCAGCCTAGAAGTAACAAATGCGTGGATTTTCTGCTTCTGTTTGAAACACGATGCATCTGATTTTGGCGATGTTATGTAAGTGGAAGAATGCAGTTTTTTTATATGGACATTAAAGGACAAATCCTGGTAAAAAACAACTCAAGATTCTTTACAGCGGAGCTGGAGGCCAAGGTGATCCCGTCTAAAGTAACTAAGTCTCTAGAACAGTGGTTCCCAAACTGGGGGGCGCGGAGGTATTGCAGGGGGGGCGCGGCAAGGCTACGGCTAAATGAATGACTAGTTAGTTACAATGCTAGCATAACAGCATGGACAAGTTTGTGACAGCGCTCCCAGCTAAACGCAAACCAGATTATGAATCTTCACCAAATGTAGGAACTTCAAAAGCAAAGACAAGAAAATATGACGAGGCATATCTCGCACTCGGCTTCACCAGCACAACAGTGGGTAAGGAGGAAAGACCACAGTGTGTTGTGTGTCTAAAAATACTAGCTCGCGACAGTCTGAAGCCGAACAAATTAAAACGCCACTTGGAGACAACACATCCCGAGCACAAAGACAAGTCGGTGGAGTTCTTCAGAAAAAAACTCACACACAGTCGTGCACAGCAGAGTCGCTTTACTAAAGCAGCATCCCTGCCTGCAAATGCTCCGCTCGCCTCCTACAAAGTTGCCTACAGAGTTGCTCAGTGTAAAAAGCCACACACTATAGCCGAGGAATTAATACTTCCCTCTGCGATCGACATGGTCTCAACTATGATCGACGTAGCCACTGCCAGCAAGCTAAGGGCCATTCCTCTCTCAAACAATACTATCTCAAGGCGTATTTATATGTCAAAGGACATAGAAGAGCAGCTAAATGACAAGATACGGGACCGACGCTTTGCTCTGCAGATGGATGAGGCGACTGATAGTAATAAAGACTGCTTATTGATAACATACGTCAGATTCATTGATGCCGATGATTTGAGGGAGAATTTGCTTTTCTGCAAACAAGTGACGAGCAGAGCCACTGCAGACGAACTGTTTAAAATAATTGACACCTACTTGAGAGAGGCCGATCTGAAATGGGAGGACTGTGTGGGGATCTGCACAGACGGGGCTCAGGCCATGGCTGGGAGAAGAGGGGGGCTGCAAGCGCTCATCAAGCGCGTCTCCCCTAACGTGCAGTGGACACACTGTATGATACACCGAGAGGCGCTGGCGTCTAAACAGCTGAGTCCCGACCTGCACGATGTCATGACGGACGTCATCACTACAGTGAACTACATTAAAACACGACCTGTCAAAGCACGTATTTTCTCTGCACTGTGTGAGGAAATGGGCTCCGACCACACAGCTGTTCTGTTTCACAGCGAGTCCCGATGGCTGTCACGTGGGAAGGTTTTATCCAGGGTCTTTGAACTGCGGGATGAGATCCGCATCTTTTTGGAGGAGGAGAAAAATGAACTTGCCCACACGTTTAACAACAACAAGTTCCTCATGAAACTTGCGTACCTCAGTGACATGTTTCAAAAACTCAATGAGCTAAATCTGCAGATGCAGGGCAGCGACACACACCTTCCACATCTGGCAGATAAAATCACATCATTCACAAGAAAGCTTGAGATGTGGGAGCAGCGAGTTACAGAGGGAAATATAGACTCGTTTGAGAACCTGAAGTCATTCATTGAGGTCAACAAGCTGCAGAACACAGTGATCCCATGCATGAAAGCTCACATCTCTGCCCTCCAAAAGCATTTCCAGAGGTACTTCCCAGTGCAGGATCCTACACAATATGACTGGATCCGAGACCCCTTTAGTGCAACACCACCTGCCGAATTCAGCACTACAGAGAATGAACAGTTCATTGATGTCACCTCTGATTCAATAATGAGGCTGGAGTTTAAGTCTAAGACACTAGCTGCATTTTGGATTGGAGTGGAGAAAGATTTCCCACTGCTAGGCAAAAGAGCTCTGGCCACACTCCTTCCATTTGCCACGTCTTACCTATGTGAGATAGGTTTTTCTGCTGTGGCCTCCATCAAGACTAAATACAGATCAAAGCTGGACATTGAAAATGAACTAAGAGTAGCAGTCTCACAGCTGCAGCCCCGATTTGAGAAGATCTGCAGCATGAAGCAAGCCCACACCAGTCACTGAAAAGATGTGGACATAAAAGGTGCAGTTTTTGCAGAGTTAAATGTTCAGGATTTTGTTATTTTCCTCAGAGAGCTGGTAAAGTGTAAAAGGCCACTTTCATGCAGGTATGGAGTTTATAAGAAGATGTGTTGAAAGCCATGAACACCATTACATGGTAAAATTTTATGATACATGATGCAGTGTCACTTTTAATAATTGTAAAGGTGATTTGTCATTTTTTTTTTAGTTTTGTTCAGGAAGAAGTTGCCATTTTGTATGACTTACAATGTTAAGTAAAGTCCAGTGGAGTTTAGAAACAAAGGATTTGTATGTTTGTGTCAGTGTGGGGGGGCTCGAAAATATTCTAATCTTCAGAAAGGGGGGCCCTGCAGAAAAAGTTTGGGAACCACTGCTCTAGAAAGAGAGTTTCTGAGGTGCTTGGGTCCAATTACAAGAACTTCAGTTTTGTCTGAATTTACCATCAGAAAATTATAGGTCATCCAACCTTTTATATCCTTAAGGCATGCTTGCAGTTTAGTTAACTGATTGGTTTCATCAGGTTTGATCAATAAATATAATTGGGTGGAATCGGCGTAAAAGTGAAAATTAATGGAGTGATTCCTAATAATGTTCCCTGAAGGAAGCATATATCGACTAAATAGAAGTGGTCCTAGTACAGAACCTTGTAGGACTCCATGACAAACTTTGGAATGCATGGAGGATTCATCACTGACGTGAACAAACTGAGATCGATCTAAAAAATACGACTTAAACCAGCTTAGGGCGGTTCCTTTGATGCCAATTTGATGTTCCATTCTCTGTAAAAAAATTTGATGGTCAATGGTGTCAAATGCAGCACTAAGATCTAACAGGACAAGTACAGAGATGAGTCCTTTGTCTGATGCCATTAGGAGGTCATTTGTAACTTTGTAACTAATGTGGTCTCTGTGCTATGATGCACTCTAAATCCTGACTGAAAATCCTCAAATAGACTATTGTTATAGAGAAAGTCACACAGTTGATTAGCTACAGCTTTCTCAAGTATCTTAGACAGAAAGGGAAGGTTTGATATCGGTCTGTAGTTGGCTAAAACCTCTGGGTCTAGAGTGGGCTTTTTAAGAAGAGGTTTAATTACAGCTACCTTGAAGGACTGTGATACATATCCTGATAATAAGGACAGATTAATCATATCCAGTAAAAAAGTGCTAACTAGAGGTAAAACATCCTTGAGCAGCCTGGTTGGGATGGGGTCTAAGAGACAGGTTGACGGCTTAGCTGCAGAAATGATTAAAGTTATTTGATGAAGGTCGATGGGAGAAAAACAGTCTAAATACATATCAGGTTTTACAGCTGTTTCCAAACTTGCTGTATCAGAATGCAGATCAATGCCTGTTGAGGGCAAGAGGTGATGGATTTTGTCTCTAATAGTTATAATCTTATCATTAAAGAAGCTCATGAAATCATTGCTACTTAGACCTAAGGGAATAGATGGTTCAGTAGAGCTGTGATTCTCTGTTAGCCTGGCTACAGTGCTGAAGAGAAACCTGAGGTTGTTCTTATTCTCCTCAATTAAAGAAGGGTAGTAGGCTGCTCTGGCATTACGGAGAGCCTTCCTGTATGTTCTGAGATTATCTTGCCAGACTAGATGAGATTCTTCCAGTTTAGTGGCACGCCATTTGCGTTCAGATTTACGTGCCTCCTGCTTTAATTTACGAGTCTGCTTCAATGCTAAAGGAATCACTTCCTTAAATTTGGCTACAGCACTATCAGATAAACATCTGCTGTAGGAGATATAGGTAGGAGTGTAGGAGGCTTATAGTCCAGTAATATGAACTCTAAGGTTATTAAAAATTGGTCAGACAAAAGAGGATTCTGCGGAAAGACTATTAGATGATCAATTTCAATGCCATATGAGAAAACAAGATCAAGAGTGTGGTATTTCAGTATTATTTACAGCCGTGTCAGTTTTAATGTTTAATATTTTTATTGAAAAGATAAATAGATCAATCACAACACAAAGAGTGGCGCCATAAAAAGCATAAAGTCCTCAAAAACAAATTGTATCTACAAATGTTTGCTGCATACAAAATAAAATCCGGGACATTTCAAACAGTTTAATCCATCCTCTCTAGTGTCGGCGTGCTCTTTATATTAACATATTTGAATCAAAAATCCAGTTTACCCATCAAAAACTTTAAAATTGTAGATAATGGGGTGGCCAATCATGTTTCATCTTAAAATGTGTGGACAGAAACAGAACTTTGTTTTCAAAACGCTTCACCTGAGATACTTACTAGATACTGCCAGTGCGCTCTGAGAGTGTTGTTTCATGCAGGAAATATAAACATGGACAACCCGGTGAAAAATATGACTTCATTGTCACAGAAGTCAAATGAAGTGTTATGCTGGTATGGTCGCTCACCCTCTTGTCCACTCATATAGAAACATATTAGCAAGTTATGGCAAATACGATTAATAATCAACGGTAACTTCATGATGATCTGCAGGACGCTTGATGTCACAGTTACAAACAGTTTTTACTGTACACTGTTTAGATAATTTAATGTTTTTTTTAAATGTTTGGTTATGAATGACTGAATGGCACGTCAATTTTTTTTTGTCACTGCCGCAAGGAATTATGGGATGGCATTACCTCCTTTCCTTTTGTAAAGGATGGTCCGGTGTATCCTATGCTAAAGGAGATAATAAAGGAAGCATATAAGCTCCTTTCCTTAACAGTTTGAGAATTCAAACAGCTCTTATCATGGAGGCTACGTTAATACTTCCAGGTCATTTCACTCAGTTAGGAAGGTTCCTAAGTAAAACAGACTATTCAACCGGACCCCAAGTCCTTGACACCCGGTACTGGTCACTCTCCAAGAATTGCATTCTACTTGTGTAAAACAAATATCGCACCCTGAAGAGTCCTCTTGAGTCTTGATTCTGACTGTTACTAACTATGGCAATGCTACCGGCTTCCTACAACGTCACACTCAAGCCTCATCCTTGTTCACACGCCCAGTTTTCTCTCCCACACATTTTACCCATGCACACATGTCATGGAATAACAGAGTTTGGTTATATTTAGCAGCAAAGTTTCACAATCAGTCCTGACACACAATTGTCCACATACACATAAACTGAAGAAGAAGGGCTTGTCAATCATCTCTGACCTATGAGCTTATGAGCTGGTCTTAATCAGTCGCTTTCACTTCCTTATTTTGGATCTGTGGATTCCCCTTGTGACACACACACACACACACACACACACACACACACACACACACACACACACACACACACACACACACACACACATACTTCTATTGAATATGGTATTATTTTTTGTCTTACAGGATAAACGGTATGAATCAGGTGATCCTTCCATCTACTAACCTGGTGCCCATCTGTAATTAATGACTAAGCTCACCCTTGTTGTTAAGTCAAAACATACACGCAATTGGCTCAAGACGAACTTCAAAACTACAAAACTTCTTGGTGTCATTATTTTGCAGCACAGACCATGTGTCAGAGTTTTGTCCATGAATCCACCTGGAGCACGCTCAGTTTCAGTCACATTTCGGTCTGACTGTGGAGCAGTTTGTCCAGTCTGATTGTCTGATTGGCCACTGCAGCGTGTGATGTTAGGTTGTGTTTCTCCAAAAGTTGAATCTGGCTCAACTTCTCCTCTGCACATTGCTGCAGTACCCGGTTCTGCGCTTTGGTTGCAGTGATGGATTTGGTCCTTAGATACGACCAGCATGCACTTTGGGACAGGCTCTCCTTGAACACATTCTTTGGCCTGCATTCAGTTGTGCACATTCAGAGCTTCATGTGAAACATACAACCTAAATGTAAAACTAGACACATCCTGACCCCAGATCTGTGCTTAACACACAAACATGTGATTGGTATTGACTCTCATCTCATTTTTTCTCATGTTCTCACAGAAACAAGGCAAACATTAGTAAAATGCTGAATAGAGCAACAAACCCTGATTTTTGCTCTTGTTGTCAATTGTTAAAAGGTTTCTGCATGAGTCTCTTTTCCTTTTCTTTGTAATATTATGTAATATGTAATTATTGTTACTATGACTTCCACAGCCTCTACTATGTATTATCAATTAAATTAGCCCTGTTTGTATGTATGGCTATATTATGTATTATTTTATGTGATCACAGGAAATGATTCAGTGCAGACTTTGTGTTTTGAGTCTTTGTGAAGTATGCACATTATTCAGAGTATACTGTATTATCCATTCAATAATTGAGCCTCTGCCTTTGAAAGATCATAATATCTATTTCCCGTGTGAGTCATGATCTAGCCACACACACACACACACACACACACACACACACACACACACACACACACACACACACACACACACACACACACACACGAATAAGCTGAGAAACCATCCAAACAGCCTCTCTAATAAACACACAGTGTGCTTTCCTCTCCCGGTCTCTCCACCCTCGTGTTTTAAAGTCATTACGCTGTCTCTCTTCACTTCCTTGTTTTTCTTTCTGTGTTCCTCTGTCCTCATTTTCACCATCTGTTCGTTGCTTTTCTTTCGTCATCATCTGTCCTCTAAAGCTTGATCATTATAATAATTTTGATCTTTTTTTATGAGGAGAAACAAGAGTTCTTAGAGTTTGGGTTGTCACTGTAAAGTTTTTTTGTAATTGCTACAACCTGAATTGAGATTTTGAGACATTATTTGCCCAAAGTCTGCCTTGCTCTCTCTGTCTTTTCAGAACAACCCCAGTTAGGACCCGCTTAAAACAAAAAGCACTGCTCGTTGCCTGTGAAGGAATAAATGCTCGTTAGGCCTTGCGATATGAAAAAAAAAACTGCCTTTATGCTAAATGTATACTTATCCCTGCTGTCACTACTGTAATAGACAGATGCATCGTACATGATTACTAAAAACACACAGTAATTGTGCTCATTCACTCTGTGGTGTATATTTTTAGTATAATGCTTTTTGGTTTTTGGCTTGATGTATTTTAGGGAAAAACCACAGATTACTGATTTTTTCTTCGACTTCCTTAATGATCTCCATATAGCATTTCCATACCCATAACCCTGATGTGTTGTGGTGTAGCTACAGCAGTAACAACTGTAAATAAATAGATCATAGAACCTTTGGATTTAAATATGTACAGAGAAGTTAAAAATGTGCGTAGAAAATAAATGTATAACTGTGTTAAGAAGTTAACCCGTGCTAACATCTATACAAATAGAAAACTATATAAAAAAAATAGAAAGTGGCCGTCGAAATAAAAACGTTTTATACAAATATTATATTATATTATATTATATTATATTATATTATATTATATTATATTATATTATATTATATTATATTATATTATATCAGTGGTTCCCAAACTTTTTCTGCAGGGCCCCCCTTTCTGAAGATTAGAATATTTTCGAGCCCCCCCACACTGACACAAACATACAAATCCTTTGTTTCTAAACTCCACTGGACTTTACTTAACATTGTAAGTCATACAAAATGGCAACTTCTTCCTGAACAAAACTAAAAAAAAAATGACAAATCACCTTTACAATTATTAAAAGTGACACTGCATCATGTATCATAAAATTTTACCATGTAATGGTGTTCATGGCTTTCAACACATCTTCTTATAAACTCCATACCTGCATGAAAGTGGCCTTTTACACTTTACCAGCTCTCTGAGGAAAATAACAAAATCCTGAACATTTAACTCTGCAAAAACTGCACCTTTTATGTCCACATCTTTTCAGTGACTGGTGTGGGCTTGCTTCATGCTGCAGATCTTCTCAAATCGGGGCTGCAGCTGTGAGACTGCTACTCTTAGTTCATTTTCAATGTCCAGCTTTGATCTGTATTTAGTCTTGATGGAGGCCACAGCAGAAAAACCTATCTCACATAGGTAAGACGTGGCAAATGGAAGGAGTGTGGCCAGAGCTCTTTTGCCTAGCAGTGGGAAATCTTTCTCCACTTCAATCCAAAATGCAGCTAGTGTCTTAGACTTAAACTCCAGCCTCATTATTGAATCAGAGGTGACATCAATGAACTGTTCATTCTCTGTAGTGCTGAATTCGGCAGGTGGTGTTGCACTAAAGGGGTCTCGGATCCAGTCATATTGTGTAGGATCCTGCACTGGGAAGTACCTCTGGAAATGCTTTTGGAGGGCAGAGATGTGAGCTTTCATGCATGGGATCACTGTGTTCTGCAGCTTGTTGACCTCAATGAATGACTTCAGGTTCTCAAACGAGTCTATATTTCCCTCTGTAACTCGCTGCTCCCACATCTCAAGCTTTCTTGTGAATGATGTGATTTTATCTGCCAGATGTGGAAGGTGTGTGTCGCTGCCCTGCATCTGCAGATTTAGCTCATTGAGTTTTTGAAACATGTCACTGAGGTACGCAAGTTTCATGAGGAACTTGTTGTTGTTAAACGTGTGGGCAAGTTCATTTTTCTCCTCCTCCAAAAAGATGCGGATCTCATCCCGCAGTTCAAAGACCCTGGATAAAACCTTCCCACGTGACAGCCATCGGGACTTGCTGTGAAACAGAACAGCTGTGTGGTCGGAGCCCATTTCCTCACACAGTGCAGAGAAAATACGTGCTTTGACAGGTCGTGTTTTAATGTAGTTCACTGTAGTGATGACGTCCGTCATGACATCGTGCAGGTCGGGACTCAGCTGTTTAGACGCCAGCGCCTCTCGGTGTATCATACAGTGTGTCCACTGCACGTTAGGGGAGACGCGCTTGATGAGCGCTTGCAGCCCCCCTCTTCTCCCAGCCATGGCCTGAGCCCCGTCTGTGCAGATCCCCACACAGTCCTCCCATTTCAGATCGGCCTCTCTCAAGTAGGTGTCAATTATTTTAAACAGTTCGTCTGCAGTGGCTCTGCTCGTCACTTGTTTGCAGAAAAGCAAATCCTCCCTCAAATCATCGGCATCAATGAATCTGACGTATGTTATCAATAAGCAGTCTTTATTACTATCAGTCGCCTCATCCATCTGCAGAGCAAAGCGTCGGTCCCGTATCTTGTCATTTAGCTGCTCTTCTATGTCCTTTGACATATAAATACGCCTTGAGATAGTATTGTTTGAGAGAGGAATGGCCCTTAGCTTGCTGGCAGTGGCTACGTCGATCATAGTTGAGACCATGTCGATCGCAGAGGGAAGTATTAATTCCTCGGCTATAGTGTGTGGCTTTTTACACTGAGCAACTCTGTAGGCAACTTTGTAGGAGGCGAGCTGAGCATTTGCAGGCAGGGATGCTGCTTTAGTAAAGCGACTCTGCTGTGCACGACTGTGTGTGAGTTTTTTTCTGAAGAACTCCACCGGCTTGTCTTTGTGCTCGGGATGTGTTGTCTCCAAGTGGCGTTTTAATTTGTTCAGCTTCAGACTGTCGCGAGCTAGTATTTTTAGACACACAACACACTGTGGTCTTTCCTCCTTACCCACTGTTGTGCTGGTGAAGCCGAGTGCGAGATATGCCTCGTCATATTTTCTTGTCTTTGCTTTTGAAGTTGCTACATTTGGTGAAGATTCATAATCTGGTTTGCGTTTAGCTGGGAGCGCTGTCACAAACTTGTCCATGCTGTTATGCTAGCATTGTAACTAACTAGTCATTCATTTAGCCGTAGCCTTGCCGCGCCCCCCCTGCAATACCTCCGCGCCCCCCCTAGGGGGCGCGCCCCCCAGTTTGGGAACCACTGTATTATATTATATTATATTGTATTGTATATGTAATGGCAGGGTTCCTTCAGACAATCTTTCCATTAGACATTCATTGTCTGTTTGAACAATAAAGTCATAAACTAGTAAAATGAGACCATGGATGTTCGGGATGCTTGATTTGACCTAAGCAGGAGGTTTTAACCAGGTGCCACATCACTAGGTCTGCCAAAGCTGGTCAGGTGGATAAATGGTGAATAAATAGAAATAGAAATGAATTAGCTTAAAGTCTGTGTAAAGTCAGAATAAATATGTTTTGTGTTTGTCAGTCTAAAGAAGAAAGTGTTGTTAACCACCCAGACAATTGGAAGTTGATAGTCAAATTAGGTGTCAAAATCGTGTAAAAATTAATTCTACGCGCCAGGACTGTGCAGAAGCCACGCCTACTCAAGAGAGCAGCCATTTTGAAGTGACTGAAACGTGTCAGATGAGTTCAGAAAATGACATGACTAACTTTGAAACACTAAGCAAAATGAATTCATCTCTGTCTCTCTGCTAGGGGTGCATGGGTATGCTCAGGGTGGCCTCAGCATGTCATCGAGCCACCCTTTAAGAACTGAAAACTGGTGAAAAACAGTTGAACAGTGAACCTCTAACTCCACATTTCAGACATATATATCGTTCGTATATCGTATATAAGTCTTTTCACGTGTTTTCAGCAATTATATTAAAACATATTTACAGTAATGTATTTTGAAAGCCTTGCCCTTACACAGACTATGAGACAAAAGAAAAACTATGAAAATGACACTGAAGATGTAATAAATGAAAAGCACTCTCATCTTTAGTATGCTTTGCCATAATACTAACATAGTTCAAACTGTAGAGAATTCTTAAGATTGTTCACATGCACAGAAATATTTGCAGATACACACACGTGCTTTGAAATATTTATTTTTCACCAAACAAGTAAGTGCAACATATGCACAGCAGATATATTTACATTAGAGTGAACTAAAATATGCTCACAAAACAGGAAGCTGAAAAATACAATTGCAGAAAAAATGTGCAGAATAAATTACAGTTTTTTCTGATAGCTAAGACGCAATTTTTGAAACTTTTGGCTTTTTTTGCAAAACTCTACACACAAATCGCAAAACCTTTCACCCAAATAGCAAAACACAGTAGATCACTTGCAAAAGCATGTTTTTGTACTGTTGCATAAGCACTTTTTGCTAAACTGTTCGCACTCTTTTAAAAATAGTTATTTTTGTATCCGACGGTGCACACAACTCATAATATCAGTAAGCACACAAAGCAGCCACTGCACACTGACAGTAACAATGAAAAACTCATTTGGCTTTTGCCTATCCTGTGTGCAGGGCATATCGGTTTTCAGTACCTTTTACAGTAACACACAGGAGTCAAAGTGAATGGATATTTATTTACACACATCCAAATACGTAAACATAAAGTGTGTTTTTCAGGTCAAGGCACAAAAAAAACAAACATAAAATGACAATCATTGAGGGAAAAAAATCAGTCTTGTCTTCTTACTGGGTCTGGCCACAAAATCTCGTCCACATCACATGCAATGTCTTCCATTGCTAGGCACCGGGGAAAATATCTCCTGGAGTGTCGTATCCAGGCCTGACATGACACCTGGTCAATGTCTCCGCATGCAAAGTGAAGTAATTATAAATAATAGTTTTCACATGTGAAAGTGTGGCCTTACAGTTGGCAGAATTGTGTAAAAAATAGCCATAAATATGTATAGTTTTGATAGGAGTGTGTAGATCATCTGGAAATTGAGTGTAAAGCAGTGGAGCTGTGTTTACAGTTTTGCAGAAGGAGTCCTGTGCAGTGAATTGTATTTACACATATACAAAGTGTGTGTTACGAAATTGCAAACTAAGTGCAAAGCAATGTTTGTGCTTTCAGTTTTGCAAACCTGGTGAAGGGTTTTGTGATAAATATTAATAGTTTTAGAAATTGTGCTATAAGAATCCATGTAAGTGTTTAAGCCATCAGAAAAAACTGTAAAAAATAAAGAGGAAAGCAAAATATTTGGACAACACTGCTCTATCCCGACTCTCACTCTTCCTCCCCCTCCTATTCTCACCCTCCCTCTTTCTCTTACTCTCTCAACAATGTCTCCCAAAGATGCTCACCTATGGTCTTTTATTGCTTACTTCCTAACTGAAGTGTTACCAATTACATAACACCATGTTTGGGCAGGTAGCACATATAGTGGCCAATGAGCTCATATAGTGTCATTTTAAATGGCAGTGTTTTGAAATTGCAAACATGTGACTTTATGTCAGATTGTTATTGTCTTATGCAGAGAACCGTGTTCAGTAGACTTAAAAAGTGCCACTTTGAATTGCAAAATGTGTGTAAAGCAGAAAATGTGTTTAAAGTTTTGGAGATTTGAGATGAGGTTTTGCCGCCTGTGTATCAGTTTAAACATTTGTGCTATCCATGTCATTTTGTGTGTTAGCAACTGGACAAAACTGTTATACTGTATGTAAGGTTTAAATGGTGTCAATTGAATCCTATTTCGCTTCAGTGTGACAAAGAGAAATCAAACCGCCCTTAGTTAATGGCTTTCAGTCGGTGTGAATACTCAGAGGAAAGATGCTTTGCTGCCTTTTGCGAGCTCAATCATCTCAGGAATGTCCAACAGGAACCAGAGGACCAGGGATCCCCTTCACCTCTCCTCCACTGTCATCCAGCCCACAAAGACCTGTGCAGGTCCCTGTCCGTCCATCCAGCCCTCCATCCTCACATACGTCATCCATCCATCCATCTACCTGTCAGGCTGTGGCGGGACCCAGCGCGGCCAACAGACGTGAGCTGCCAGTCAGGTTGAGTCTTCTCTTACGAGGGCCCTTCTTAGAGCTGTCTGAGGGCCCTGTCGGAGCCTGGAGTGCCGCGCCAACTCAATCTTAGTAGTGGACAAAGTGAAGAGAGCGGGAGCCGTCCCATCAGTCTCCATTATGGGACAGCGTTGTTGCTCCGCTGTCATGTTCCTGTGGTACTCCAAGGGAGATGCTGTCTCATACATCATCAGGGAACAAAGGGCCTGGCCTGGGGGTTGGAGAGAGGAGGTGGGTCCTTCCTGCCCCTGAGACACACACACACCAACCCCCTCCTCTAGGTCCAAAAACATCAACTCTACTTTTAGGGGGGCTTCTGCTCAACTTGAAATTCATTTTTAAGATTATCTTCCTAAATAATTTGTCTGTGACAGCAGTGAGACCTTCTCTCACATTATGGGGCAAAAATAAACATTAGTGTGTGTTAAAGGATTATTATAAAGGTCTACACAGAGTATTGAAACTGTATGTACTGTAAATAGGAACATGAGCTACATTTTGTCGGGTTAAGGCTGAGTTATGCTTTGGGAATTTTACTGTAAGATGTGAGTGGTAAGGACTATGTACCTCTGATAGCTTTAAAACACCCAGAACACAAGAATAACCTGATTGATGTGTCAGTGACAAATCATCTACAGATCCAGTTTTCAAAGGGTCAGATTATCATGCAGTCTGTTAAATTGACAAACACCTGACCAGATGTGTTCAGCGGTAACACTGATTTAAACAGACAGTGTTTAAACTTTGTAGTAGACCTCTGACCGATCAGCTGTGCATATCAGTGGAGGCCAAAAACCTTGACATACACTCAGGAGCCCTGCGTGCAGCTGTCGTCTTTACTGTTGCTGGTTACATGTAATGCAACATGAAGCAGGAGGAGTTCAGTGAACATTCAGTGTGTTTTGGAGTTTCTCTTCTTTCTTTTGGCTTTTGGAGGCATTCCATCATTGTTCCTTTTAAATATCTCGGGTGCAAAGTTCCACTTTTCACATAAAGGGTTGGCAGCTATGAGCACCTCTCTACTATCTAAATACCAATAGAAAGAATTCATTTCCACTGCAATCTGATAAATTTCATGCAGAAACATCCCATATCAAAAATGTCCAAGAGGTCAAGGGTCTCAGACTTTGTGTATGAAGCACTGCAGATGTGTTATTTGTATGTAATTTAGCAGGAAAAAGAGACGAAGAGAAGAGCCGCTGCCTGTTGAATGTGACCAGCAGAACATTAGCATAGCAATAGGCAGCTCTGCTGTCACTACAGTAGCTCCCATCAGCCCTCCCCCATCCACAGCTGACAGTAAAATAGTCCAAATGTGCCAAGAAAAAGATTCCACAGAACAGTGTTTTTTTCTTTTATGGTTCTGAACAGATAATGAGGAACACTTTGAGATTATGTATTTATGTTGTCACCAGTATACCATACCAAGTATTTGAAGAAATGTCTATGCTGGATATCATATTTCACAACCAACGGCAGCTGATGTGCATACGTTGCACTGACTTGTTTGGTGAAAAGTAAATATTTCAATAGCAAATTGGCAAAGCATACTAAAGATGAGAGTGCTTTTCATTATGCTCAACAGTGTGTAGTTGGTTAGACAGAAATCAGTAATACGAATGAAGTGTGTGCCTCTGGTGCAAAAGTTTGATTTTGGTTGCAGTGCTTTATTTTGCGGGATATATGAGGTGTTTTGCAGTTTGGGTGTGTGGTTTGGTGAATTGTGTTAGTATTTTCATAAAACCAGTCTAGTTTGCAAAATTGTGTTTAAGCAAATGGAAAAAACTGTAAGCCAGTGGTGTCTTGTAGAAAGGTTGCAGAGCTGAAGCAAAGCAAAATAAGTATCATCTTATCCTACTGTATCTTACCTTAAGCCTTTTCTTGAAAAATATGGGCTCAGTGAAGTTAGAGAAAAGTTAGATTATCAGACGTAGCACGCTACTTATATTTAGTCTCAAGGCTACATTAGCCATTACTAGCATAAAACGCAAATCTTTGCGTAATTTAAGCACCGGGTTATGATAAGTGCAATATTTAATCACTGTGAATACTCTGTATGTGTGTGAGTAATACTGTATGTGCGCATTCAAAAAAAGTGGCTTAGTACAACACTGCAAAGAAGTGCAGACAAACAGCACACTGGAGTCAGACAGTTTACACAGAGGTAATGGTTTCTATCAGAGCAGCAACAGCAGTGACAGATGAGCCGGTTCTGCCCCATTGTTTTACACTTTACTCTTGCTCCTCTGATTTATAGAGATGCAGTTGATTTTATCATCAGCTTTGGGTGTGTAAATGGGTTTTCACAAACCAGTGTTTCCCTCAGGAGTGTGTGTCAACAGAAACACAACGACTGAGAACCATTTTACAGGTCAAAGAAGTGGAATAAACTTTTGTGTCATTAGCACCTGATTTAGGGTGCATTCAGACAAAAAACAACAACACTGCAACAAAAAAACTGTAGTCTCCTCCTTCATTTCAATAAGGCCACTAATTCTCATTTATACTCACTTTGACGATCTTAACTGCAGCAAAGTCACATTATCCAGCACTGGAATGAGCAATAAAATATCCCAGGTGCAACCATACAGCAACACCTACACAGAGCCTTGCATTTATTGGTGCGCACTTAGCCCTCTTACTAATGTTACTATGCAGTGCTGGTGGACTGATTGAACATTTACTGTTTGAGCAAAGAGAAGGCGTGAGTCTGCATGTTCCAAACTGAACCTCCAGGTCAGACTGTATCATGGTTGCCCCCCAAGTGAGAGTGTGTGTGTGCATGCATGCTAGTGTCTGTGTAGCTTGCCTGTCATCATTCCTAATCCAGAGATCTCAGCTGGGTGGTCAGGCTCTGCAACCCAACCATGAAAGACACAGGGAACACACAGTACGCATGTGTGTGTGTGTGTGTGTGTGTGTGTGTGTGTGTGTGTGTGTTGTGTGTGTGTGTGTGTGTGTGTGTGTGTGTGTGTGTGTGTGTGTGTGTGTGTGTGTGTGTGTGTGTGTGTGAAAGTGAGAGAGTGATAAATGAGATAGTAAAAGATGAGCCAACTTGGTGCAGTAAAATACACAGTGTGGCTGGATGTGATGAGACCAGTTTAAACAGAGCATGTCTACAGCATCAATTTCTGTTAAAAGTCCATCACATGACATCCAAAAAATTTTCCCGTCAGCATACATCTGATCTTTAAATCTTTAAGGTTAATGTAATCTGTTCATATATTCACACTTGGAAGCTTCCTATTACATCCACAGCTGACCTGTTGGAGCAGGTGGAAATTTAGAGCCTTGCTCAAGGGCACATCAGTGCTGGTGATCAGGTAAAAGTGTTGTTCCTTCACTTTTCTCACACAGATTTAAGTTACAGTCACACATACCTCCTGTTCACTTCCCTTTAATGCAAGCAGAGGCTACGAGAAAAGTTGGTGAACTTTGATCGGCAAAGTTGCAGCTTAAACCAATAGCAAATATATGTATGTGTATGGCTGAGAACTACCACGGATTACGAAAGCTGATTTCCTAGAGCAGCACATCCTACAATGCCCACGTTTTTTCTCAGCAAATTGCTGTATTTGGTAATGTGTGACTGTAACCTTACCAATCCTGCCAGTAAGGGGAGAGCCACAGTGACCGCTTCTCTAACTTATGGGAAACCCTCTGAATAACTAGTCTCTCCAGTTAGGTAAAGTTTCCTGTTTTTCTACTCTTTTCTTTTCTCTTTATCTTTACACAATGTTATGCTTTGTGGATAAATCGCGTATCATCAGAACCCTCACAGAAAGAACAGGTGGGACTTATACCATCAACATTACCTGTGTTTAGTTCTCTTCTCCTCCTGTGTCTTGTGCATTCAACCTGAAAGTCCCCTCAAAAGATGTATAAGAAATAGAAGATTCATTCATCATTTATGAAAACTAGCATCACTGGCAACCTTAAAATCTAAATCTCCTTTATGTTTGAAGCTGTTTATCAACACGAGCATTACCAAAGTTCTGTGCTCACAATAAAACGAGGTGGAGCCTTTTTTTATGAATAAATACTAATTGGCATGGAAAAATACAGTAAATCATGTCATGACAAAACTAAAATGAGTGTGCATTAAACCTCACCAACAACACCTTTCTATAGAACGCACAGACATTTGCATTTTGCATCCGTTAATTCTGATGAGATCGGCTGTGTGGGCTCACACAGTCCACTGACGGACCTACGAAATCCCCAGAAAACCTCTGTGTGAAGAAAACAGCTCTTTTGATAGAAAGAACAAACATTAGCATTGCATAGTCCCCTGCTGCTTCCACTCAAGTTATGCAGACATTTTTTTCCGGAACGCTAATGAATTTTCAACTTTGGCCCGGGTTGTTAGCGTTCTTTGACGGACAACAGAGTTGGCTTCATTCTCAATGATGGCCTGATTCAATGAGGCCACAGGGGGCAACAAATAAAAGAGTCCTCATGTTCTCAACCGTGGAACACATCGCTAAATAATGACAACTCTGATGACAGAGAACAGGCGGTGTATTGACTGAACACAAAGGCCACGTTGACTGGTCGCACTAAGTGATCCATAAGCAGCTGTTATCATTGTCTCATTGTCTCAATATGCTGATTCTAGAGGACAGAGGAATGTGTGTATGAATATGTGTGTGTGTGTGTGTGTGTGTGTGTGTGTGTGTGTGTGTGTGTGTGTGTGTGTGTGTGTGTGTGTGTGTGCATATTTCTTTGCACATATTTGTGCATACTTGAATGAAAACCTGTCCAGCCACCTGTTTGCATGTTTACATATAAACATTATATACATGCATGGAGTATATGTTTTGTGTGCATGTGGATGTGTGTGTACATTGCTATGCGAATTGTGGACGGACACAGAATCACTCACTCCATTCAGAGTTCCTTGGCTGCTGCTCTGAGGACGGCATGATGAAGCTTGTGCTTGACTTCTCTGCAATGTCAGTCATGCACATTTTAAACAGCCAGGGAATAATGTTGGCTTTATATCCACGGTGCAGTCACAAATGCAAATAAGATCTCAGACAAACAGGGGTCTTTACAACTTTGTCCTCAGTGAACGCATAATTCAAACAATATTGTTTTATACAACTTAAACTCAGGATGGCGAGATGGCCTTTCAGTACAGAGTTCCAGTAAGTTCAGACCGACGCATAGCTTTGGAAACACTAAATATCATGTTTGGTTTAGCCTAGTCAGCAGTGAACCTTATTATCTATTGTTAATTTCTTTGTCCATTTGCTTTATTCTGCACTGCTGAGCTGATGACCAGTGGCTCCTCGACAACTGTTTGGAGTGCAGCAGCACTATGTTTTGAGTTTTCTTTTTAATCATGAAACATTGCTTCAACCCAAAGTTGACTTGCTTAGTTCGCAAAAGAGTAGAATTGATACCAGATTTAGTGAGCATGGCATCGGCACACCAATTCACAAATGAAATTCTGTCGTCAATCATCAATATAGTAACAGAATCTGGATTCATATATTCATATACAGCACTGCCTATGACAGTTTGATTTGTCTGCTACTTTGCATTGGACGCACCTGCAGACTTGACTCAACAACGGATCTATAAATCATCGTATAACACCTGCTCCATATTAAATTAAAAAAAGACTGTTATGACTGGTCCACCAAATCCAAGGTGGCCAAATGTACCTGAATGAGCACAAGAAACATGAGCTCACAGGTGTCAAAGATAATTAGATAAGATAGAGACGAAGATACAGCATGCAAAGCACACTGGCCACATCGCTAAATACTTGGTCAGACTGTATAATGGTCACATACTTGGTTCAAACCAAAATTCACGGTGTTGATCATTATTACAAAAATGTTCCTGTGGTTTAAACTCCAATCTGTTAAATTGGACAAATAAGTTTATAGACTACACATGTCTGTCTGTCCGTCCTCTGGGATTTCAAATGGAATTCAATTAGTTTACCAACCACATGTCTTATCTAATGAAGACAGGTCTCTAAGCAACATGGTCCTATCTTCTCAACCAATGATACTGTGTCTGTGCCAACCACACAGAAGGGTCTGTGTGTGTGTGTGTGTGTGTGTGTGTGTGTGTGTGTGTGTGTGTGTGTGTGTGTGTGTGTGTGTGTGTGTGTGTGTGTGTGTGTGTGTGTGTGTGTGTGTGTGTGTGTGTGTGTGTGTGTGTACTGATTCTGGCCTCATTATTTCTCAAGAGGATATTGCTTGCTTTGTGTCTCCCTTACTCATAATACAGAATGCGTCATACATAATGCAAGTTCACACACACACACAAAATCGCACATGTAAAGAGGTACTCCAACCTACAACCTAAACCCACCCACAAGTGTGCCAACTGTTTGATTGGGCTGCATGTGAACACACACACACACACACACAAACGAGCAAACATGTGATCAGTGCATTTTCTCAGAAAGTGTCTAGGATGCTGGTGACTCAGTTGTGTGTTTGTGAAGTGGGTGACTAAGCCCTGTGTCCTGTTGTTGGGTTAACCATGTTCACTTCCTTCTGCTCCAGAAGGCAGTGGATGGCAGAGAACTACTATACTATACTACTACTATAGTGTGACAGGTCGACATGATATCGGCTCCATGGAGATGTTTGATTCATTCAGAACATCCAGTCCATATCACACATCACATATAAAGCAGAGTAATGACTCATGGCTATCATTGGCCTCTGCTATCAGAAGGTAACCCTCTGTACTGAAAGTCAGTTCAGAATTAAAACAGCCTGGTTTCTGAACCCTTAAATGGTTTCCTGAGAGCCTAAAATTTGGGTTTATTTTCTGATTGACATCATATATAAAAACAGGATTCTGAAGATCTTTCTGGTCACCATCCTGGCAGTCTTGCCTCTGCCATCTCCCTGTGAATCCAAAAATGGGTAAAAAGGTGGAGCATGGGTGGAGCTGAGGCAGGCTGAATGAAGCCAGGTTACCGAAACCATTTGAACCAGTGGGTATAAAAATTCACCCTCAGTATAGTTGTCATGTAAGGGGGAAATGAGCACTTCTGCAGCCAGCCTCAAGTGGAGGTTTGAGGAGCTGCTGGGTCATTTCATACCCACTAATGTTTCCACTTGGGTGAAGGTAACAGTCGATCATCAGAGCAATGCCATTTCAAATAAAATGTCAAAGTATCAAATCAACTAATTGAGGACACTTGCCTTAGCATTTCAATTAATTAAATCACTTGATCATTTATCACACCCATTTTTATCCCTCTAATTTTAAATTTACATGTGCTACATTCTTTT
Source organism: Collichthys lucidus (assembly GCA_004119915.2). Taxonomy (NCBI): domain Eukaryota; kingdom Metazoa; phylum Chordata; class Actinopteri; family Sciaenidae; genus Collichthys; species Collichthys lucidus. Next base: position 25,845,565 of record CM014098.1, read on the forward strand.
TTTCATTTCATAATTCATACTCTGCTATCTGGTCACAGGACCAGGCCTGAAACCTGGTACAGGCTGGGGTATTTACGCCTCTCCTTCACAGCCAAACACTCATGTTTGTTACAATTGTTTCTACTAAAATTAAAGAAGCTTAAAGTTAGTGAACCCTGACACCGGAAGAGCGAAAACAGAATTTTGCACTGAACATTGAACACACTTGTCTGTGCCATCTCAAGGCACTGCCCTTCAAAGATCAAAACTTTTGCACACCTGTAGATGAACCGGTGTGTAGGAAAGATCATGTGTGGACAAGAGAGAACTCTTGGGGACTGTCCACTTCACAACATTTCAGTGCATGGACCATCATCAGGTTATTTAGACAATGCCCTCCAAAATAGTACACCTAGCTAGCTCATCACTCAGTGCTCAACAGGTGAGTCTTTAACAAAACAGCTGCAGTAAGAGGAAGACAGGTTGGTTAACCAGATGAAACAACTCTACCAAGTGCCATTTGAAAAGAATTCTGGGAGAGAAAAAGACCTGCGGCATCAATTTGTGGAGATAAGTACTGTACACTTCAGTACTTTGCACTGCACACAGAACCTTTTCACATGTAAATTTATGGCAGGCCTATGTCGAACTACACAAGGTTGTCTTTTTATCAGGGAATTTTGCAAATGGAAGCTGATGCAATCCTGCATGAATTTATCTTCATAGGTGTGGCTGAATTCAGCCTGACTGAAGTGAAATGAAGAGGGAGAACCAACACCGGCCACGGGGGTATTTTTGAATGTCACACTCACACACACTGCACAGAATGGGCTCGCCACTATGATCCCAACTTAAAGAATTTAAGAATTTTTATAGGGACTGCACAACATTGTCCCATCAGAACCCATCAACCAACATCTGACAACGATTTAGCCTCCGGGGGCAGAGGACAATGTTTTGGGCCCGCTGTTGTCCAATTAGCAATGTGTTACTTTGTGGTTGGTGGTTCTGATAATATCTATGGACAGATCTCTGCATATGGACACAGATAACGTTTAAACGTGTATCACATTTCTACTTTTGCTTTCCATGTGCTTCCGACACCAAAATCTTTGTCCCTTGCCTGCAGATTCTGCATTCATACACAGAAATCTGTTTATACCTCCCACCATACTTGCCCAAAAAGCTTTCTGGTGTTATTTATTATTCATCAATGAATTTCTCCTCTAATTCTTTCAGTCTATTTAAAGGTCCAGGTGTCCAGATTTAGGGGCTCTATTTACAGAACATGGCATATATAATGTTTTGTTTTTTGTTTCTCAGAATATTTATTTATTTGTATCTTGTTTTTTTATATCTACAGACAGTGCATGATGAAATAATTGTGAAGATTAACAACTGCTAGCCTGTCTGCTGCAGGCCTCTACAGGTGCATTCCTCAGTCAGAGGTAAAATGACAAAGCTGCACACACCTGTGCTCTCAAATCCTGACCAATGGAGAAGGGGCTGTTACAATGTGAAGCAAACGGAAAGCTTGGAATGTGAGGGAGACAATGTGGGGCAGTAAAACAGTGTGTAGAGGATGTGATGTTGGACAAGGAGGGCTGCGGAGAGTTCAATGGCCTGACTGGCCTTCCCCTCTTCAACTCTGTTCCATCCCAGGTCCTCTGGGATATGTAGTCTCATTGTAGTGCAGGTTTTGTTACTTTTTATTGATAGAATTATAGTACACCCCTCCATCTTACACAACCACACACGTCTTTCTGCTAAATACGACCAGATAACACACTGCTTCACTGTTCGCGTTTACGCGAATTAGAGTGCGTTTGTTTTTCTGATAAAACTACATATCCCATGCTGCTCTTTGTTCCTCGCGCAGGCTCCGCGGGGAGCGACGAGCAGGCGAGTTGGTGGAAAATGACTGGAGGGAGGCTGTTATCTGGGGGGGAAATGACCCGTTACCGCTACGAATTACGGTTATTTCGTTTATTAAACTCGCTTTTTTGCTTTTGTTGAACGTGGACCGAACAGCTCCGGCCGGGATTCGCTGACACTGACCATTATCAAACTGTTTTGTTTTTTTTCGGGCGGAACAGTTCCAGAGACACAGCGATAACCGTTATTTTTTCCCCCCGCAGCCAGAATGCCGCGGGATAACAAGAGCCCTCTTATCCAGAAGATAGCAAAGCAAGCCTCCGTCACATTTAAGGGCTTTAAATGCGCGGCCAACGGGGACAACAACGTCGTGGCGGACAAACAGAGTGAATTAATCTCCTTGGTGACCGCAGTCAGGGCTGCCGACCTGAAAATTGCTCCCCGGAAAACCAAAGCGAGCTCCGCGGCAGCCGGGCTCCAGAACCCCCCGGTCACCTACATGCACATATGCGAGACGGAGGTGTTCAGCATGGGGGTGTTCCTGCTCCCGACCGGCGCCTCCATACCGCTGCACGACCACCCGGGCATGAACGGGATGCTGAAGGTCTAGTTACAGCTCATGTGTTTGATCATATGTAGCTACACATGGAGCCACATGTGGAGCTCTTTAAGTTACTCTGTTTGTGCTAACTAGCTATGGCTAGCTAGAAAGTGTGTATAACGTTACGTCTCAGCCCGCGCACACACACACACACACTGACGTGACTGACGTCACTGAAGTGTTTGGTGACTCAGTAAGAATGAATGTAATGCACTGTAAGTCACACAGAGAGTTTATAGGACGTGGTATCTATTGCTGCTGTCACTCGGCAGTACGTTACATAATGTACACGCAGTGTTTGCACAGCCACAGTGGTGATGCTCCAACATCAAGGCTGATTATTACCTGGACAGAGACCCTGACCAGCTTCACTGCACGCCGACTGCTTTTGATTCATTTGTTTGGGAATTTGCATCACTCAGATCCAAAATCATAAACTGACATGAACTCATCGACCTGGAAACGAGACAAATCTGCAGAGCTTCATTTGCTTTCCAGGCTCGTAGACCCTGCGTCAAAGTCATTGTGCATGTGAATTCCTGAATAAGTTGTCTTTTATCAGACGACCACAAACTAATGCAACGGGTGTCAGCAGACGTCGCCTCTGTGCCTCCATATAATCCATGCTTGTACTGATCTCTATAAAACAGATCCACTGTCACTGTAGTTTTGAAGCCTTAGAGTCATTTTATGAACTTTCTAGAAGAGTATGATTGAAAACAAATGTTGGTGTCTGAACCTCTCCGCTTATAGATTGTAGTGATGTGTACGTACTGCAGCTCACCTTAGCTGCAAATGCAGTGCAGTAGAGATGTGACTCATGTCAGCTCTTAAACTGGAGATCAGTATTCAGTCAGTGTCAGTGAACAGAAAAGTTCTTCTTCATCTTAGGTATTCAGTCCAATAACCTGTTTGTCTTAAAGAGGCCCTGTAACAACAGACCTTGCACCATGTCACTTTGGTAAAAGAGGCCCAGTTTTACAGTTTCCTCAAAGAAAAACTCCTGATCAGCTATAAGGACATAGTTCAGACTCCGGGTGGGTGTGTCCATGTCAGAAGTTCTGTTTTTAGAATCAGACTTGAGTTTTCCTCGTAATTCTAGGAAAACAGCGCTGTGTTCTCTGGAAGAAATCCTGTTGAAATCCAGAGAAACCTTCAGTTATACTGAAAGCAACACCATCTACTACCCTCAGTATAGTCAGAGGAGCAGATTCTTTTCCAGTGCTGACAGCAAGACTTTATTTTACATAGCAGGGTGTGATAATGGCCAGATACACATATATGAGTGTCCACAGCAGCTTCTAACTGTATCCTGGCTCTTGTTCAGGTTCTCTACGGGAAGGTGAGCGTCCGCTGTTTTGACAAGCTAGATGACGACCTGACTGCCAGCACCGTCCTGCCTCATTTCGAGCCTCCGTTGGCTCCGTTCCAGACGGCCTCCCTGCGGCGCTCCGTGCTCCGCTCGGTTGAAGAGTACTCGGAGAACAGCGGGCCGTGCCTCCTCACTCCCGTTAGAGATAACCTCCACCAGATCGATGCAGTGGAGGGGCCAGCCGCGTTCCTGGATATCCTGGCACCTCCGTACAATCCAGACGACGGGCGGGACTGTCACTATTACAAAGTCGTTCACACTGTGACGGAGGAGGGAATGGATGGAAAGAACAACAGGGAGCAACAGGGAGGGGAGAAGGAGAAAGGAGAGGAGATGTGGCTGCTAGAAATCCCTCAGCCAGAGTACTTCTGGTGTGGTGGGGAACCGTACCCCGGCCCTGTGGTCACTGTCTGAAGAAGCTTGTTATCAGAGGAAGTACACTGCAGCGTACGGCAATGACAACACAGTGACAGACATCATCATCTATCTGCAAGAGGAAACTTTGTTTGGCCTCATGCCCTCAAACACAAGGAAGTCAGAGGAATTAAGTGCCTTGCTCAAGGACACTACAGCAAGGCAGAAGCTTGTGGAAACAGGAGCTTGAACTCTGACACGCTACACAAAATTTGGACCCCTGAACTTCCCTCCACAAGGCGCCACTGACCTTGTCAGTGCTGAGAAAAGAGTCGACCCGAGTAATTCACATTCCTAATATGGTATTTTTCTCAGCCAAACCTTCTGTGAATGCTGGGGTGTCATTAGCCCCTCTGGTGTGTGTGTGTGCGTGTGTGTGTTTTCTGCGAGGCCTGGAGGCCGTCTACACATTATTTTTTCAGAGGATTTCCACATTGTGACTTGTGTCTTAATGCTGAAGCCTGTAACTGAAGTGGTACCTGCCTTATTTGTGATTATTGAATGTATACTTATAGAGAGTGCCGTTTCTCTTGTACACACTCATTCCTTCTTCCAAAGTGCACACACTACATTATGTATCCTTTGTTTTTACTGCATGTGTTAAAGAGAACACGGTTCTTGCACAGCTCTGCTTGGTGTTGAACCAGTTCTACACATTCATGACATGGTGTCACCAGTTGTAAATGAATCCAGATGATATGGTGTGGTATGATGCATCACATTAAAGATCAGTCCAAGAAGTCTAGTCTATGAAAAGTATTGCATTCTAAAGTGAAAGCTATGTTAGAGACCGTCAATATTTTTCTATGTATGAAGCCAACACACGTTCACTACCTGTAGCTCGATAAACACTATATCATTCCTGCCTGTATGTTACTTTAGCTTATATCTTTATATCTTTGGCCTGTATTAGACTGCACACAGGTCTATTTGCCAGCTTTGACAATGATTCTGTTACGCTGATGTCGAATGTATGTGGAACAATAAAATAGATGGGAATAATCTTGGAATATTTCGTTTATATGCTGTCACATCCTGTAGTCATCTTGATTTTTTTATTTTGGTCAGTACAACAATAACCAGGGTGCATTTTGGGTATCTTTATCATAGAGTTGCCATGACTAGTTGATAAGTAGAAAAATTATATGCAACTATTTTTAAATATTCTGCTTTCAGCCTCTCAAATATGGAGATTTTCTGATTTTCTCTGATTATTATCACATGAAACTAGATATCTGTTCGAGCTTTGGACCGACAAAAGATATTTAAATGCAACACCCTGGACTTGGAAACTGGGATAGACTTTATTCACTATTGTCTGATATTTTATAGACCAAATGTTCCAAATCTGCAGATGATTATTTATATTATTGATTAATCTGCAGATTTTCTTGATTAACCGATGAAACATTCAGAAAATAATCGTTAGTTGCAGCTCTGTTTCAAATATCAATAAAGTTTTCCATAAATCAAGGTTAAAGTTAAAAAAAATATAAATAATATATATATATATATATATATATATATATATATACTTTGGCATCAGAAGCATTCCGACATTCTCTTTTTCAAATTCTAAAGATCAGCAGAAATGTGTTTTTATTGTTAATCAGGCTGCAGAGCATTGACAGAACTTAAAGTCCTGAGCAGAATACATGATCATATCTAATTAAACAAAGTACTGAAGAATACGAGTTGAGGTGTCTTTAGACCTGTGGTTGGATCTAATGTTAAGCTGTAGTTGAGTATTACAATCCAAAGAAATGACGGATTTGTTTATGTAATATTCAGAGATGACAAAATCAAGTAAGTGCAGAAAAGTCAAGGCAAATCCTTCAAACTGTGTAAAAAAGAGGAGCGAGCGTGGATCCACGTCCCTGCAGGACAATGACCCTCAAACAGTCAAATCCAGACAGAGACAGCTTCGAAGAAAAGAGGAGAAGAAAGGTCAATGTCCAGGCAGGCCAAGTGTTCTCCCACACATCAGCACAATGGAAGACATTATGGTTAATTTGTGCTTCTCCCTTAATCTTGGGTTATATTTGAAGAAATCTGTGCAACAAATATTTATATCTGCTGCAGCTGTGTTAGAATATTTGTAACACTCAATATATAACACCAAAATATTGGTCAAGTTTTCTTTCTTGTGGATTATCATTCACTACAATGCACATTCACACAGGCTGACATTGACTGGCTGCACTAAGACATTCATACGGTGACCGTGTCAGTCAGGTCAGTGGCTGTGACTCATATTAAATGCAATTATCCTCAATTTCCAGTGTAAAGTCTATCAGGCCAGTATATCAGTATGGGGAATATTTGTGGTGAAGCCTGAACAAGAAAAGTCATTTTGTCAGCAGCCACAGTGGAGATGTCAGATATGTGATGTGTGTCTTTTTTCTCCTTTTTGTGTATTCCCCACTGCTCTGAATGTACCAGCCAAACACTTTCCTAACTAAGTATAACCATGGGTATAAGTATAACCATAGTTATACTTACTAGGAAATGTTCCATGACTTGCCATCAGGCAGGTACGACACCAAAATGAACATTCAGCATGATAATAAGACAAGTCCAGGGGCAGCGTGCACACTGACCATCGTGAACAATGAACTGCTCAGCCTGAGCTTTTTACTTTTGACCTGTTCATAAGCATCATATATCACTCAAGAAGTGCTCTATAACAGACTCTCACATAGTTGTAAGGGTTAGAGTGTTTAGATAAAGTGCCTCTGGACCATCAGTGAGGAGAGGAGAGGTTGAAGAACAGTGACGTTCTTTGTCCAGCTCATCATGACTTTCTACAGTATTGCTCATTCGTTCTAGTCAAGTCTGGTCAAGCTGGCGTCAGAAGAGTAAAGATGTTACAGATTACTACAGGCTTCACGCAGCTTCTCAAAAGCTGACGTCGGGCACCGTGCCTGTCTGCCATCCTCCCCAAAATCAAAGATGATTAATATTCATTTAATGAGTGTGTGTCCAACGCAGGGGCAGGTCTGAGACGTCTGTGACTCTCTAGCTAAAGCTGTTTCATGTACACTCCTGATACTTAAAGATTTTGTTGATGTTTAAAAAGAAAGTCATGAATTTCCACAAAGAGCCACATGTTAATTAAAATGCTATATTTCTGTCATACATCAAACACACAACACTCAGTTTTATTTCTATAGTTCCAAATCATATCAGGTTATCGCATTAATTTTTCCACACAGAGACCCAACAATTCCCTCCGTGAGCAAGCACTTGGGGACAGTGGCGAGGAAAAATTTCCTTTAAGAGGCAGAAACCTGGAGCAGAACCTGGATCATGGTGAGCAGCCAACTGCTAAGGGTTTGAGTTTTACAGGGAGAGAGACAAAGATGCAGAGCAATAAAAATGATGATAACTACATAATATAATAGAAAAATGGCATAATAATAATTGTGTCTCTAAAACAATTTATCTAAAATTCTATTAAATACAAGAGAGAAATGAAAATACAAAAAAGATTATTGGAAATGTTGAAATGGAATTTTCTATTATACATAAGACAGATATTTCTATCTTGTGTCATGGAACTATTTTCCATCAATCATTGATGATGATCCTGTGTTCTGTGGTTGTGAGTTTGATGCCTGTCAATGATCGATCACCAAAACACTGACTTTAACAAACTTAGCATCAAAATTATTTTTTCTATTTCTACACATCTACTATCATACCAGGTGTACTTGGGAAAACACAGAATTTAAGAAACTAGTCTACGCTTATATAAATCCCAGTCTATATAAATCTATATAAATAATAAAATGTAGCAACATTTCAGGAGGTAAACTGTTATGTTTTAGATAAGGGTGTTGATACAGTTAAATCTATTGGCGGGGTTTAACCACAACACATTCAAAGACAGGCTGTCACCGTTTAGATTGTCCTTACTGTTTATCCTGGAATGTTTGAAGTATTTGGGCTAATGACTCAGTGACCACATATAATACGACAACCAAAACAACACTGTAACGGGAAAAAAAAAACACATTTATCTGGCCTGGACTCAAGATTCTAATGTTGAAGTTGACACCATCTTATTCATAGCAGGAAAATGACTTCAATGAACTGCAGCTAACCCAGAGAAATCTGATAGATGATTCTGTGCAGAGAGTCGGCTAATGTTATTTATCCATAGTACTTTGATCACTGGGTCACCCTGTGTCAGTATAACTGCTGTTGTTATGAGATCCTTATTTTAACTGTTTCCCTGTCATTAGAAATGTATTAGTAAAATGTCATATAACATATTCAAATATAATATTTATAACAGACCTTTACTTTGGTAACTTTACTCTTTACTACAACTTTTACTTTACACAGAACTTCACATGACTGATGTGTCAGACAGACAGTAAAAACCAGATCAGCTTTTTCTCTCGTTTTCCTGCATCCAGGCTCAGAGAAGTGATGATGGTTTTCAGGTGATCCATAAAATGAAGAAGCTTGTATTTCATTATTACAAGTGTACTTTACAGTATCTCTTGCATCGTTTAATGACGGCGCTAAGGTAAGTCATTAATGACTCTGCTACACCACATGGTGTTAATATGTAGACACTAAGTAAATGGAAAGGAATCAGGTGATAGCTGTCCACTCCTCAGAGAGGCATCATCAAAACAAAACTAAAAAACAAAATGCTGTTTTAAAAATCTCAGCTGTCAAAAGTTGATGAACTGTTTGATGAAACTCTGATTAATTTAATGAAGTAAATTCAAAGAATTATCAATAACAGCATTCGTGAACACTGAACCTGAGAGAGGTTTTACGTTCTACACGTTTACAGGCTGCTTCCAGTGTTTTTCAATCTATATATTATACAACAAATGTATTTATTTTCTATGCATTTATATATTTTTGCTCCCTTTTCCTCTAAAGCTTGAGCATGTTTAGAAACCAGTGACCCGTGCTGTGTTTGAAATGTTTGGAAATGTAGAGTGGATCATTTTGACTCTCTTCACTGAAGTCAGAATTTCTTTACTTTCACTGACACTCTGTGAAATCTATTTGTCTCACCTTGACTGTGACAAGCTCTGCATACACAGATCAAAACTATTTATAACCTGATGTGACACCTAAATAAAAAGTGAGTGGGTGAAAAACTCTGAGTCAGAGATGCCATGAGTGACGCAAGGTGGGATTTACCCAGTTGACTTTCCAACATCAACCGGTTTATAAGTGATAAATACACATAAAATAATTGTATTCGCCACTTTCAACAAAGCGACGGCTTTCAGCGTCGGGTTCCATGAACGAATCACGGTGGACACATTTAAACTGTGCTGCTTTAGATATGAGTAATAAACCAAACTGATGCCGGCTGTGTTTATCATCCCCATACATTTAATAAGTCTCAAAACACACATCACAACAAAAATGTCAAGTCGGTATGAGTTCAACATATTTATACTCCAACGTTGTTTTACACGTGAACCACAACTGCTTAACTCTTGAAGTTACACGAGACGAAATGTGTACAAAAATAGAATGTCTTCCAACTTTACATATTAAAGGACAAATATACATTGCATTAGAAGCGTCCTTGAATCAGTCAGTGTACAAAAAGACACACAGCAAGGCACTAAGGGGGAAATGAAGTCATCAACAAACATGTTAGAATGAACACATTGTCAATTCAATAACTTAAAACTCTTTTCTTTCTTAAAAACATTATTGCAGTTATTTCACATTTAAAAAGCCTGTCGCGCGCGCAACATGTGTTGGTGGCATTAAAAAAACCCTTTATATTACAACCGCCCTTGTATATTCTTATGAATTATTGGCTATATTTAATTCTATGTTCAGTAGACTGTGCAGGCAAAGTGCGTTCGTGTCAGTCTCTCTGTCAGTTCTGGAGCAGGAATGGGTGGATGTGCGTAATTGCGCACGACTGCACAGAATTTCCATTTCATTCCAATCCTGGTGTTTAGTTCACAACAATTTCACGATCATTATTTAAATGTTCTTTTCTTTTAAGGGGTTAGTGTGCGTCACGCTGCCATGGTGACAACAAAGTTTTCCCGTGAAAACTAAGAACAAATCCCGTTGGTTGCGCTGATGCCGCCTGACGCCCGCTCCACTCCGGAGCTGCTGGATGAAGAGGACGACGAAGAGGAGACAGTGGAGGACTTCCTCTCCTTCTGCCTCAGGTGGATTTTAGTGTGTCTCTTCCTCTCGTCGCTTCGAGCGAACTTGCGGCCGCAGAAGTCGCAAGCGAACGGCTTTTCTCCAGTGTGCGTGCGTATGTGAGTAGTGAGGTGGTCGCTGCGGCTGAAGTTGCGCATACAGATCCGGCACTGGAACGGCTTGTGTCCAGTGTGAATTCTGATGTGTCTGGTCAGTTCGTCGGAGCGGGAGAACCGTCGGTCGCATCCCTCCGCCGGACACGGGTACGGCCGCTCGTGGATGGGCGTCTTGCTTGGTCTGTTCGGGTACTTTCTGGGCCGCAGGATTGGCCTCAGGGGCAGGTTCTGTGGACTGTAGGCAGAAGGGAGCCTCGGGGGCCCTCCCTCGGAGCCACCACCGCCTGGACCCCCCAACGTAAAGTTCCTGATAGTGTTCAGCGGGGTCAGGGGTGGAGGGACACGGAATGTATCGAGCGGACATGAACCGAATGGTTTCCGATCTTGGATACCTGCCGTGTGCATGTCCCGCTGGCACGCCGGCTGGAAGAAGCCCGAGTAGTCGGGGATGATGGGGAAGATTCCCGGCGCGTCTGAGCTCCCGGGCTGCTTGGGCGAAGAGTATGAGGGGGGCGGGTAAGAGATAGGGCAGGTAGATGTGGACAAAAAAGCCGAGGGGTCCTGGTACACATCCCCGCAGCCAGAAGAGGTGTAAGGAGGCGGAGGAGAGTACAGGTGGTGGTGGTCCATCTCTGCCTGGTTCTGAGCCGCCATGGTGCAACTCAAATTTCCGCCGGAGAAGTGATTGGGAGATCCTGAGGAAACCGGTGAGGAGGACGCTGAAGAGGAGGGAGGAGGAGGCAGCGGTGGCTGGGCCACATTGAAGATGCCCGAGACGATGTTGATCACTCCCTCGGGGTTCCAGTTACCTGGATACTGGGAGTCGATGGAGAACTTTCCCATGTAGGTGAAGGTCTGGTTGCGGTGGGACGCGGGCTGAGAGAAGCCGCTGGAGTAGGAGGAGAGGTCCTGAGAGCGCTTCTCTGCGTTAATGTCTGCGCCCATCAAGCCATCTGTGGACAAAAACAAAAGATTTCATTAGTGAGGAAAACCAACAGGATTAATTAAGATGTTCACACTGGACTAGGAAGTGGGCATTAAGTGAGAGGAAGCTGATGCGCATCTGTTCCATTGCGCACAGTATCTGCTCTCATCATTTCAACTTTTTTGGCTGTGACAGTCAAATCAAAGACAGACTGCTGCACAAAGAGCCAAAAGACTCATTTTGTTCTTTTCTGTAGCAGTCTGTAAGAAGCTTTGGAGTGAAACATTCACGATGAAGACAACTTTTCACAGATGAATAAGCCACATTTGTGTCATCTTACCTGCTGCCACGTTCATTTGGTCGTAATGCGCTCCTAAATCGGTGTTGGGGAAGATAGCCACGGATGGGATGTCATCCACCGAGTACACGCTCTCTGGATGCACGAACCCCCCGAGATTCACCGGCACTTTCTCCAAAGTTTTCGCCGTCATTGCGCCTAGAAAAGGACTACCGGGTGCGCTCGCGCTCTCTCGTCTGTCTGTTATTTTTCCCTAAAGCTTTTTTTTTCTTGTTAACAAATAACAGTGTGTAACCCAGCCGAGCGTGGGTCACCGCTGCATGTCTCTGTCTGTCACCGGGTGTGAGAGGATGATGAGCTCCGTGTGTCTGGTGCGCGCGGTTCATGCGCTCTGGTGACAAAGTTAACAACGCGTAAAGTAACTGTTATTGGGAACGGGGGCCCAGGCACTAGTATGTATATATGGGGAACCTTTTGAATACGACCGCTACGTCATTACCCAAATATGGAGCGGGGAGGGCTGATGAGAGCGGAGACTGGAGAGGCGCTGCCGATGCTGATTGGCTGAGAGGCTCCGTGACGATTTCAAAGGGAATCACTTGTCAATGGAGTACCCGCTGCTCCAGGAGAGATAAAGCGGACTTTTTCCACTCCTTGCAAAGCTCAGTGAAAACACCATAAAACAACATGGCAGCAAAACACACCGCAGCAAGCGCACACACCTTCAACTCCTCCATGTTTACTTCACACATTTTTCATTTTTTTTCACACATATTCTCGCGAATTTTCCGTTTAATCGCGCTCTGATATCAAAAGAGGAATTCCGGTCGAGAGTCTTAACCCATAAATGGTTGAATCCGGTACGCAGGGGAACAGCCCTCATAGTCCATATTTGGTATCGATTCCGGAATATGATCATCGGAAAGTGACGAGTTTTACCGAGCTGAGAGAGAGAGAGACAGAAAGAGAGAGAGAGAGAGAGAGAGAGAGAGAGAGAGAGAGAGAGAGAGAGAGAGAGAGAGAGAGAGAGAGCATAACCACAATCAAATGAGACGGACAGAAGAGCGGAATTTACTCCTTTGGGGTGCGATAGGCTGCTGCACAGGCTCGGAAACTTCTGTCAGTGTGATTTGACTATTTTCTAGGAAAGAATAGAGTTAAATATAGCAGTTTAGAGATATTTGCAGTCAGTGAAAGGAAAACAATATTTATAGATGCGGCCGTGGTGGGCCACGTGAAATAAACACAGCAGGAAATGAAAATGAACTGCAGTGGTCCACGTGAATGAGGACATATTCAAATGATGATTTTGACACGTTTTCCCTCTTAGCATGCTGATGTTGGATTAGCCTACTCATGCCATAACATGTTAAAATGCTGATTGAATCAAAATGACCTTTTCTATATATGTCTTACTTGTGAATAATCTCTTTCCACTGAATAATCCACTTAATTTATATGAGCTGCTATGACAAGTGAATTCCCTCAGTGTGAGATCATTCGATTATATCTTATCTTATCTTACTATATCTTACTACAGAATTTAAGTTAGTTTATTAGACCCGAGAGAATTGTGTGCCCTCGTGTGGCCTTCTGAGGAATTGTTCCTGTCTCTCTCTCTCTATCCTCCTATCCTCTCTCTCTGTCTCTTTCACTCTCTTACACACACACGCACACACACACACACACACACACACACACACACACACACACACACACACACACACACACACACACACAGGCACAGGTCATGGACTTCTTCTGCTGATCTTGTAAAGTCCCTCCGTGGGTGGAGAAAGTTGATAGACAGAAAACAGAAAATATCGGGCACCTTGGGTGGAATACAGTTTCCATTTTGTGTTTGTGTGTTGCATGACCGCATCTCACAGTCACCACTGTTAAATATAGGTTTGTCAGTGACTACAGAAGTGTCAGATGTTTGAAGAGTCACTGATAATGTCACTATAACGCTGCAAACAAACATTAAAACCATCTCAACAACATTTAGATGAAGTATCATTCAGACATTCATGACGCACAGAGGATGTCTCTTTGGCTTTTTTGCATTCTTGGCTTTTACTGAAATAACTTGCTTCCTAGATGATGAATCTTGAAGTCTTTGGTGATCTTCTGATTTTGCTGAGGTTCAAATTTGTGTTTTTGAGTGAAATGTCTCAACAAGTATTGCATGAATTGCCCTCACGATGAATGGCAATACATTTTGACCTCTAATCTCATGTCATTATCAGGTCCAAATTCCAGTTCGTCCATCACTTTGGTTCTGATCAGCCTCAGTTGTAACTGTGTGTTTATCGCTGATTAGCAAATATGCTAAACTAAGATGGAGAACACAAAAGATTGCTCCTGGAATTTCATTAAACAAATATGTAAGGCCCTGCACAGACAGGAGCCTGTCATCCTGCTACTGCTTGTGTTTCAAATGTTTCCACTTCAACCTGTAAAGAAAACACAAAAATATAGGAAAACAATTAAAGAATAAGGAACATGAGAGAATGAGCTATGAATTGATGCCAGTTGTGCCTTCCATGCCTGTAGTTACTTCTTCACATCTGAGTGAGCAATGACAGAACTGTTTAAATTGCTTCACAGTATCACATTCACACACACACACACACACACCCCTCACATTAATCCATGCACTAGTCAATAAACTCTGTCAATAACAGCTCTATACATTCAGTTTAGTGTGTTTGTGCGTGTGTGTGTGTGTCCGACCATGCTGTTATCATCATAGTTTTTGTCATCATACTGCAGAGCTGTGTGAGATACTTGGGGACATATAGTGTGAGAACAGAGCACGTTTAGAGCTGTTGAGGAGGATGTGGTGAACAGGTGTTATCGATGATTGTTGCTAACAACTAGGAATGAACTAAAAGCTGGTGCTGCTGAATATTTTACACAGTACAGGATGTCCCATTGACATTTTAAAGGAATCTTAGTGCTACCATATTTGGTATTTTGTTGAGGTCTAAGTCCACTTTCACTTGAACCATTTCACCCTCAATTCTAATATCATGAAGCTGAGGATGGACAACAGTTAATGTTTGTGAATAATTCATGTTATGTCAGCAGTTACACTCATATTTCTTCAGAAGCCCTTGCTGCACGGTTTAACACACCTTTCCAACGGTTTCACGTTAAAAGTTGGAATCTTGGAGCACTGTTTAGCTCAGTTGGTAGAGCCGCCCCATGTGCGAAGGCTCAGTCCTTGCTGTGGAAGCCCAGGGTTTAAATCTGGCCCGTAGCTCTTTCCCGCGTGTCAATCCCCATCTCTCTCTCCCCGCATTCCTGTCACTCTTCAACTGCTTCTATTAAATGAAGCTGGGAAAGGCCAAAAAATAATCTTTAAAAAAAAAGTGTGAACACCAGCTAGGCGACTCCTCAAACTTTCTGTCGACCGACTAGTGCCAGGGTTCACAATGATTTTCATCAAGCAAGTCCAGCCTTAGCACACATCCTCTACAGCACCCTGTCCCACCTGGCCTTTTCTCCCCGATTGTATCAGGGAGAAAGTTCTAGATACACCAAGCTCAGGTAGAGCTCCTACCAGCTGCAGTAATATCCGTGAGGTCTTACACTGATGTGAATAAAAAGGTCTGGCTCACTGTTGGCTGGTCAATCATTTGTGCTCTCTTCCACACCAAACGGTGTCTTCATGGAGAAGCTTAGTACTCTAGGCTATTATAATATTTAAAATGAAACTGTTTTCACAAAGATGGAGGAACACTGTTGTCTAAAATAACATTGCATGCTGCAGCATTAAGATTAAGATTAGAGATTATTATTATTAGAGAAGATTATTATTCAAATAAGAGTGAAACATAAATATGTGTACCAAATTTTATGGCATTCAATTCAATAGTTACCAGTACATTTCACTTGAAACCACAAATCAACCTCATAGTGGTGCAGGAGGAAATGTCATAGGTTTACTGAAGTCATGGATGTAATTTGTGTTGATCCACCCAGTAGATATTGAGATATTTTACTGGATAAATGAAACATTGTTCAGCTGGTGGTACTAGATGAAAAGTCAGAGAATCACCAAAGTGAAGAATTATGAAAGTCTTTATAAATGATGTTTGGACTAAAGCGGTGGACAGACAGAACAGCATGCATTCCTCAAGCCCCACCACGAGCATGGCTAGAAACCACTACTTGTGGATCTCAGCATGAACATGACATAATGATGACCATCAAATTCTTTGACTGGAAGATCAAACTGGCATCAAAGGAACCGCCCTAAGCTGGTTTAAATCGTATTTTTTAGATCGATCTCAGTTTGTTCACGTCAACGATGAATCCTCCATGCATACCCAAGTTTGTCATGGAGTCCCACAAGGTTCTGTACTAGGACCATTTTTATTTAGTTTATATATGCTTCCTTTAGGGAACATTATTAGGAATCACTCTATCAATTTTCATTGTTATGCTGACGACACCCAATTATATTTATCGATCAAGCCTGATGCAACCAATCAGTTAACTAAACTCTAAGCATGCCTTAAGGATATAAAAAATTGGATGACCTATAATTTTCTGATGTTAAATTCAGACAAAACTGAAGTTCTTGTAATTGGACCCAAGCACCTTAGAAACTCTCTTTCTAGAGACTTAGATACTTTAGACGGGATCACCCTGGCCTCCAGCTCCACTGTAAAGAATCTTGGAGTTGTTTTTGATCAGGATTTGTCCTTTAATGTTCATATAAAACAAATTTCGAGGACTGCATTCTTCCACTTACGTAACATCGCTAAAATCAGACGGATTGTCTCCCAAGCGGATGCAGAAAAACTAGTCCACGCATTTGTTACTTCAAGGCTGGACTATCGTAACTCTTTGTTATCAGGCTGCTCTAATAAGTCTCTTAGGACTTTACAGTTAATTCAGAATGCTGCTGCACGCGTCCTGACAGGAACCAAGATCAGAGATCACATCTCTCCAATTTTGGCTTCCTTGCATTGGCTACCTATTAAATCTAGAATAGAATTTAAAATTCTCCTCCTTACTTACAAAGCTCTTCATGGTCAGGCACCATCATATCTAAAAGAGCTCATAGTACCTTACTACCCCTGCGCTCTCAGGACGCTGGGTTCCTTGTGGTTCCTATAGTCTCCAAAAGTAGATTGGGAGCCAGAGCTTTCAGCTATCAGGCTCCCCTTCTGTGGAACAAACTACCAATCTGGGTTCGGGAGGCAGACACGGTCAACACTTTTAAGAGTAGACTTAAGACTTTCCTTTTTGATAAAGCTTATAGTTAGGGCTGGCTCAGGTCATCCCTTAGTTATGCTGCCATAGGATTAGACTGCCGGGGGACTCCCCAGGGTTATGCCTAGCCAGGCACGGTATTGGTTAAAGATGTAGTCACATCTCCCTTACCGAAAACCCTGCCTCCTACTCTGTCTCTCTGTCTCTCTGTCTCTCTGTCTCTCTCTCTCTCTCTCTCTCTCTCTCTCTCTCTCTCTCTCTCTTCTCTCTCTCTCTCTCTCTCTCTCTCTCACTCTCTCTCTGTGGACATGTCTCATTAATGCATGTTACTAACCAAACTTCCCCGTTTCCCAGTTTCTGTGCTCTGTCGTCCAGCAGGTTTTTGTGGATCGTGGCTGCTGCTGTGATCCTGCACGACTTGTCAGTCATTGTAATTGTACAATATGTTTGTGTTGATTGTTCTGTACACGTGACATCCATTGCACGTCTGTCCGTCCTGGGAGAGGGATCTCTCCTCTGTGGCTCTTCCTGAGGTTTCTTCCACCTTTTTTCCCTGTTAAAGGTTTTTGTGGGCAAGTTTTCCCTCACTTGAACCTGAGGGTCTAAGGACAGAGGGTGTCACTCCCTGTACAGATTGTAAAGCCCTCTGAGGCAAATGCACTTTGTGACTTTGGGCTATACAAATAAAATTGATTTGATTTCATTTGATATGCTGACTTCTTCATACCTCATGAGAGTCTGCTGTGATAATCATCTATACTGAGCAGCTATAAGAGTTATGTCATCATTTACATTTGATATCAGCACAAAACAGTTACCATGACCTACAACATCAGCACCCAGGGAAAATCCCTGTACTGTCCCCGAAATGTACCTACTGTGCTTTGACTGATAGTGTGTCTGTGGTTGTCAGTGATGATCATGATAGACTTAAGGCACCAATACTGTTATGATATTGCTACAGAGACTGATGATGTGCCTCTGTCAACAGTTACAATAACAATACAGTCTGATTTTTTTAGCCCTTCTGATTTTTCACATCCATTGCACGTCTGTCCATCCTGGGAGAGGGATCCCTCCTCTGTGGCTCTTCCTGAGGTTTCTTCCACATTTTTTCCCTGTTAAAGGGTTTTTGTGGGCAAGTTTTTCCTCACTCGAACCGAGGGTCTAAGGACAGAGGGTGTCACTCCCTGTACAGATTGTAAAGCCCTCTGAGGCAAAATGTACTTTGTGACTTTGGGCTATACAAATAAAATCTGATTTGATTTGATTTGATATTTCCTTCCATTTTTATCTAATGATCACCAGAAGATAGTTTGGGTCATGTTAAAATTACACAATCGATATTTTATCTAAAAAAACAAAGCTTTTATTGACACCCAACAAAAGTATGTTATTATAAGCACAAAATTAAATTTCCTCCAAGTTAAAATACAACCCAACAGCTCTATGGTCTAGAATCTGAAATTCTAGACCCAATGAAGATGTACCTCTCTGACAATAAAGCACCATGGTTATCTTCCTAGTGAACTTTCAAGCATTCCCACTCAGATTATACCACTGCTACGACTTTAATATGAAAGATTATACAGTTATTTCCTCGTCTGTTTAATTGTCACAGACATAAAGAGAAAAAAAACCCACACTGGATACAGTTTGCTTTTGTAGCCCACATACTTTTTCTGTGTGGGAGTACAGCAACTGGGGTGTGTGCATGCAAATAAGTGTGTGTTTATGTGTGTGAGTGGGGTGGAGAGAGACGATGAGTGTGCAACTGTCAAAGTGAGAAAGCTAATTTGGTTTAAATTTAAATCTGACCCAACTTCAACTGACAGATCAACAAACAGCAGTGGCTGCCCCCACATATACACTGTTGACTTTTAACGCCCATGTATGGAGCACTGAAAGCCTTATTAAGGACTTTCAATGTAGTACATATAGAGTCAAAGCCAGTTTCATCAAGGTTTCTTCCAAACCACAACTCCACAAAACAGCCTCAATACCTAGCATGACATTTTATTTGAAGTGTTCATCCACTGGCTTTTGTAAATATACAAAATCCTGCGTACTCCTCCTTTAAGTACAGAGTTGCAGACAGGATGTTGTTAGCCTAGCTTAGCATAAAGATGAAGAAGGGAGAATAAGCTTGCCTGTGTTTGTCCAAAGTAAACAACAAGCTCCATGGCCGTGAACTGAAGCCTAAGCAGAAGTACCAAAAACAGCAATGTCTTGAATGGCCACTTGAGGCTGGCTCCAGAACAAGTCAGTCTCCATAAATCACAGTTATGCATATTAGTGGTTAATAGTAATCAAAGTTATGTAACATATTGTATATATAACTAAATAAATATATAACTAATTTCCCCAAATGTTGCACTACTGTATCTGTCATGATGCCTCTTTTGTTCAAACAGACCTGTGGCAACAAATTCAAAGCCACAGCACATAGACTGAACTTGAAACATGGAGCTGACACTTTGATCCAGAGCTGCCTTCACAATGAGCAGCAGGTCCTTTAACGTCCTGCTCAAAGATACTTCAACAGCAAACTCTTTCTAACATCACACCAGTGCCCACTGGAACACAACACGACATTTTTCTTGAGGTGGAAGATCATTACCCCTAATTCTGAAAGTCTATAATTCTTTCTTTAAAGCAGCTTTCCTTCCACCATGACTGTTTCCTTTGTTACATCACAGACTGACAGCTTTCATCGCTCGCTGTGTGAAACATGAAAGCAAAGTGAAAACGCTGTGATATCGGTCCAAGATAGAGAAGAAGAAGAAAAAAATACAGAGACATGCCTTGTTCCAGACAACCTGAACAGCAGCATTGTGGGCCATCAAACTGTCAGAATTTCATGCTGTAACTGATGCTGTTCATATTTAAAGGAAGAAATGACCATGTGGCTCTACTGTGAAGGGACAGTTGAACCTTTGGCAAAATTCTCGCTGTTTTCAGCTTCTCTGTGACTGTGTGGTCACACAGAACACAAAGTTCACCACAAGAACACACACATACAGGCAAAGAGACACACTCTGACTCAGCATGTGGCTTTCTTTTTCTTCTTTTCTGTCTTTCCGTTTGTTCTACTTACAAGTCCTATTTATATATATTTCTGTTTCCCATAAATCATAATTTAGAGTATATGCGATATAACAAACACTGATGTAATGTCCTATTTGTTAATGTAAATGGTGTCAGTGTACAGCCTCCCACCCTGCTAATCCAAACATGTAGCCACCCCTGCAAAGTTCCAGAGTAAAGTGTCATAGCTGTCAGTGTACAGTCATCGTCCCCGTCACCATCCACCCCTGCTCCACACTACACTGCAGGGCTGCCAAGTGCTGCTATGGCCTGACTGATCTGACATCAGCACACCACTGTTCCACTGTGGAAACACCAGAGCACTGCTGGGTTCACTTCTTGGTCCTGTCCTGTCTCTTTCTGTCCTGTCCTGTACTGTTGGTGGTGGCACTGTTGGTTGTACACTGCCATGAAACTTCAGTGACACTCATGAGGTGATGGGAGTCTTTATGTTTTAGAATTAACAGTTAATCTAATTCCAATATTGTTGCCATTCTCTACGTGCTTCTTCAATGTGCTCAATCCAAGGCCGGTTTTTGTTATGGGCAATCTGGGCGCAATCTATGTGAGGGCGCCCTGTATGTGTCAGAAGAGGCAAGGTGGAGGTGGGCGAGGGACAGACTGATCCCAGGCGGCAGGCCACACAACATAAACTGTTTCTAAATAAATTGTATTTCATTCCTAGAATTAACATAGACCCATATACCTACATGTAATTAATTGGGTTATGTGAAAAATGAAAAAAAACACACACAAAAAAAACACCCCAGTCATCTACGTGACCTCATGTGACTCCGGTTGATTGACAAGCGAACTCACAGTGTTGGCAAAGGTATAGTGGTTCATGATGTCGAGTCTTCATAGACCAAAGTAAAAAACCAAAGAACCATCAGGTGCCCAGTTTAGAAAACGAAGAAAAGAAGAAGAGGAGAAACGGGCCAAAGATAAAGGTATGCAGATTTCTGTGAGTGACGTCAGTGACAGCAGGCAGGTTTTTCCAAGCTGAAGCTTATTAAAACGTACTTGAAGTCCACTATGTCACAGGAGCGTTTCTCTGGACTTGCCATCATCAGCATCAATTATACAGTTGCACAACAGATTTCGTATGATGATGTAATTGATGGTTTTGCATCAAAGAAGGCTAGAAAAGTGAAGTTTTAGATTGCACTTCACACCTGTAGTTAATGTTAATGCCAGTTAAACAGGGTGAAAAATCTGCTACAGTCTAAACAGTCTGGAACTGTTCGCCCAGGGCGTAAATGTAGCCAGGACCGCCTCTGGCTCAATCATCAGTCATCTGCAGAGCAAGAAATTATTTAAGTTATTTGATAAAGATTGATGGGAGAAAAACAGTCTAAATATATATCAGGTTTTACAACTGTTTCCAAACTTGCTGTATCAGAATGCAGATCAATGCCTGTTGAGGGCAAGAGGTGATGGATTTTGTCTCTAATAGTTATAATCTTATCATTAAAGAAGCTCATGAAATCATTGCTACTTGGACCTAAGGGAATAGATGGTTCAGTAGAGCTGTGATTCTCTGTCTTTTTCAGAGGTGCAATAGAGTCTAGAGTTGTCCGTAATGAGCCTGTAATACTATCAACAAGATGGTCTATTTGTGGGGGGCTAAAGGAAGCAGACAAGTCCTCTGTTACAGTTAGACATGGCATTGAATTCAATGCTGAAGGAATCACTTCCTTAAATTTGGCTACAGCACTATCATAAGCAGATAAACATCTGCTGTAGAAGTTTCTACACAAAGGCTTATAGTCCAGTAATATGAACTCAAAGGTTATTATTATTTCAATGCTATATGAAAGAACAAGATCAAGTGTGGTTCAGACAATGAGTCAGTTTATTTACACCCTGACAGAAGCTGATTGAACTGCAGCTCTGCTTCCTGGTCTCAACTCTGGGTTGTCACGGCTTTGGTCGACTAATAAACTTGGCCATGTTTCTAGATATGAGAGCTGCTCCATCCAAAGTGGGATGAATGCTGTCTCTCCTAATGAGACCAGGTTTTCCCCAGAAAGGTGTCCAATTGTCTATGAAGCCCACATCGTTTGCTGGATACCACCGCGACAGCCAGCGGTGGAATGACGACATGCGACTATACAGGTCATCACTGGTCACATTGGGGAGGGGTCCAGAGAAAACTATGGACTATCGACATCATTTTGGCATATTCACACACCGATGAAACATTAAGTTTAGTCACCTCCGATTGGTGTAACCGCCGACGTGAATAACAATATTACAATATTACCTACGTTTATCTACGTTTATCTTTAGCCAGCAGTTTTAAATTAGACTTGATGTCGCCCGCTCTGGCCCCAAGGATGCATTTAACTATGGCACCCGGTGTCGCTAACCTCACGTTTCATATACATCATCTAAACTGTGATGAACTGCATTTGTGAAAGCAGACCCTCCATCCAAGGTGTGTCAAGTTATCATATCATATCAGGCCAGGTGGAAAGTCACACACCACCATCTATTCTAAATCTGGTAAAACTGGATCATATTTTATGTAGAAAATGTTTTCTACTCTTCCCTCTGATGTCCTCGGGCTTCTCCGCCGCAACTCTCTGTGATTTACAGAGTTTCCTGATGGACAGCTGCTGCTAATGTTAGCTCACTTTGTTAGATGGACTGTGAGTTCAGAGGACTAGGGGTTTGTATACAGGCGTTTTGAACCACAGTCACAATATCAACATACCTCTTGTTAATATTAAAACTTGAGGTTCAATAAAAAAAAGTTTGTGTGTATGTGAATTTTTCTTTCAACAGCCAATAGGAAGTCAGCCTGCTCAGATAGACGAAGTCTGTAACATGCATGCTCCCGACCTGCTTGACATGTTCTCATTACATTACAATACATTACATTGCATTTAGCAGACGCTTTTATCCAAAGCGACTTACAGAGGTTGTCACTTTATATCCAGTAGTAACATTAGTGGCTGATCCAGTCTCTTTAAATTATATTTAGATACTACTTATTTGTCTTGCCGATTGCATTGTGGGAGAACATACAGAGCCGTGAGTGCCTAAAACATATTCATGAACACATTAATGATGCTTTAGTGGTGTATGGATATTGTAGGAAAAAAAGAAGCAGCTTAAGAATACATTAACATTGTTGATAAAAACAGTCCACACAGCATTACTTTTCTGTTAAGATATATTTCCTTCATAAATATAATTTCAAGGAATCATAGCCGAACAGGTAGTTAGGCATCTAGCTCAGTGGGTTATAGTAGCTAGTGCTAGCATTCATGCAAGTGTGTGACCCGTCAACATCAGAACTTCCAGCAGGATTCAAATCCATTTCACTGTGCCACTACCATGTCTGCCTGGCAATGATAATAGAGCTCTTTCAAGAAGTGAGGCCAGCACACACACACACACACACACACACACACACACACACACACGTGCCCATAGACACAGTGGACACGTTCTTCCTTGTTAATGTATAATCACTGAGTGAATAAATGACGTGTTTGACAGAGACATTAAATACACACACACACATTAATGTGACAGATTCACATGTCGACATACACACACACACATACACACACACACACACACTTTGAATATACATGTACATACATAGTGCATGAGAAGCAATGAAAGGATGACACATTAGCACACATTAGCACACACACACACACACACACACACACACACACACATTCATGCATGCTGTCATGCCATAATGAAAGCTGTGACTAATGATGCTGTCCCCCATTTTACAGGCCATATTTATTGTGTCCCTTGTCACTAGCCGTAGATCATCTGCTGCCTCTGTCAGATCCTGGAGATGAGCGCAGACAGGGAATAAACTGTGTCATGCTAATTCACACACACACACACACACACACACACACACACACACACACACACACACACACACACACACACACACACACACACACACACACACTTTGTCACAGACACAGAGGTTTACCAAGCTAACTAACCTGGATATCATCACCTTTGTGTGTGAGCATGTGTGAGTAAAGACACCTGCTGTGTCATCAGTTTCGTGCAAACATAAATAAAATGTTGTTTTGGAGTCACCAAATGTTGACTAGTGTTCCTGTCTGCATATTTACTTCCAAGACCGTCATTGTTTCAGTATTGTGCCTATTGCTGTAAACCCGGTAAAGGTAGCAAGCTAAACCTGTAAGTGGTGTGCAGGCAGTGGAAGAAACACATAATAGAGGCCCAGTTGCTTATTTCTGCTCCTGGACCCCCTCTCAGGTTAATCCACGATCCACAATCAGGACAGTGTTATGATAACAAAAACCAATGAGCAAAACTCCAAATGTTAAACAGCTGAATCTGTCTGTCTGTGTTTCTTTGAGCCACAAACTGTCTGACAGTACAGATGTTTACAACACACACCAACTGTGTTGGAGTCTGGCTGTGTGTGTGTGCGTGTGTGTGTGTGTGTGTGCGTGCGTGCATGTGTGCGTGTATGCGTGTGTGTGTGCGCGTGCGTGTGTGCGTGCGTGCGTGTGTGTGTGTGTGTATGTGTGTTTAAGGCAAGGAGCTCCTGTACTTCCTTTTATTTTCTTCCAGACTCTTTTCTTTATGCTCCTGAGTCCTGACTCTGTTCACTCACTGCGAGGAGACAAACAGTCCAGAGTAGCACAAGTTCTGAGTGTAAAACAACGTATGAACCTGTTGTAGGTCTTTGCACAGACTTTGTGTTTGTTTTAATATTGTCAAGACGTCCACTGAATCCTGTGTGTTTCAAGGGGAAGTTGTAGATTTCATTCATTATTCATATTATTATTATTCATTATATATATGCAAATCATTATGTATATGAAAATGAACAATGCTTACCTTCCCCTCCATGTTGCCTGCACCCAAAGATCTCTGCTTATTTGCAGATGCAGATGGCTTCATGTGGCAGACTGTTGCCTCTCTCAGTCCAATGCTCCATGGATGCGAGCCGTACCAACATTTGTGAAGGTAGAACCTGCATTGTTCACACAGCCCTACAGCCGCAGCCAGTCAGATCACAAGACGCAAAAAAAAAGCACGGAGCTCCGGGTGCAGCCAACGTGGAAGGAAGCTAAATGCTTAGTATACATGTACTATATGCAGTGTAATGATACAAAGCTGGTGGAATATCATCACATTTTCCCTTTAAACTTCAGCCGTCCAAGCTCTAACCACACACAGTATTTGTTTTTTTTTTCTATAACCACTAAATCTATAAATAGAACTGTTCTAGCAGAAGATTATCATTCTTGTATCACACATACACATCAAGACATAAACTACCGGTCGTCTGCTGCTAGACTGTCTTTTATACCTGGCCCCATGGGCCCATGGGTGCTCACAGGACACCCAGGTGGTAGACTAAGCATGCTTCTGTAGGGCCCTCCAACTTAATGCATTTTTTGTGTTTGCATGAGTGAATTTTAAATAGCATCAACAGTGTGTCTTTTTTGAGAGTGACCTGTAGGTAACAGGAATGATTTCACTTGCTTCATTGCTTCATTCTAGACCTTGGAAACAGCACTGTAATTTTCCATTGCAGTTTCAATAATGAACGTGGAAGCTCAGCATGTAAAAATAGAGCTTAAAGGGAAATGCTGCCAATTTTCAGTCAGCCTTGTACCATTACAGTGTGGGTAGTATATTCAAATGAACGCATTTCATTTCCTTCATGTTTCCTGCGCTCAGCTTCCTGCTCATGTGATGGCTCGATGGCTGTTGTTTGAACTGCAGACTGTACTTCCACATGTTTTCTATGGCCGCCTCAGTCAAAGGCGAAAGTCCACAAGTTGACACGTCATCACATGAGCAGGGAGCTCTGTGTGCAGACATGGAGGGAAGTTACCTTTGTTCATTTGCATAAACTACCCACACTGGCTGGCTGAAAATAAGCCGTTTCCCTTTAAGTACTGTACTTAAGTATAATTTTGAGGTACTTGTACTTTACCCGAGTATTTCCATTTTCTACTTTATTCTTCTACTTCTTCACATTTCAAAGGGAAATATTAAACCTTTTACTGCACCACATTATTTTAAAGCTTAAGTTACTAGTTACTATGAAGTTTCAGATTATTACTGTAACACAAAATATAATCAGCAAAGAAGCTGGGATGTGTTATGATAAATTAAAGTACTCACATTTATCAGCTGCAGCATTAAAGTGATTCATACAGTAATGCAGTAATGTCATTCAAATATTTGTATTATTCATTACTGTTATTTTATACAAATTTTAGTTTCTGTTGTATTGTTACTTTGACTTAAAGCAGCTACATTTTGTGTTGGCAAAAGCAATACAGTTTCCTGATGAGTGGCCTCGTTTAATTCATTCAAGGGGAGTCCGACCAAATCTAACATGGTTGCAGGCATTAAGAATAAAGGTAATGTCTGTGTTTGTGTTGACGCATCAATATTAAACTGAGAGTTTCATAACCAGCCTTGAATCTCCTTAAATGTAAAAGTAAAAGCAGAGTACTTCCTTCGTTCCTCTAGTTTTGGTCCTGTTAGAACACAATAATTAATAACTGTTTATGTTTTTGTTAAATGAAACATTTTAGTCATGTATTCAGCGTAGTTTATTGTAAATGAGCTGGTGTCTAACTTCCCACCAGGCCTTAAATTCTCTTAATCATCACCAGTTTTCTGTGATCCTCTAACAATGCACATCATATGATGATCCTTGTATACAGTAGGTCATTGACAGCAGTGTGTTTGGACCACAGTGAGGCTGCTCAGTCTAAGACATAAGATGCTGATTGTGTGAGCCGTCCATTGACAATAGCTGAGGCACGACAAAAGCTTCTAAGTTTCTGCAGAACACTGAAAGCGTTTGAAAAGCCCCAGTGTTATTAAGCCTCATCTGAATGTTTCGCATTTTCAGGAATGTTTCTCGTCCGCCTCCACAAACTCAGATGAGGAAACAGTTTGGCTGCGGGGACGTCCTCAGATAATGCGGCCTGTTTTTCTCTTGTCTCGCCCACGGACGCAAAAATGTTTGCACACTGTGGCAGAGAAGTGAGAGAGGAGTGAAAGCCCTGCCAGATAAGAGAGGAGAAGAGGAGAAGAAGAATGATGGGGTGCAGGGACGATGGAGGAGAAGACTGGAAACAAGGAATGGAGTGAAGCAAAGAAAAAGAGACGAATGAGGGGGGAGAAGGAATCAGTGGAAGCACCAAACAAAGGAAGAAGAGGAAGGAGAGAAGGAGTAAAAGGAAGCAAATACAGTGCAAAATAAAATACAGAATAAAAAGAGGAAAGGAGGAAGAGATGGGAGGGACACGAGGGAACAGGAAAAGGCAGAAAGAAGTGGGAGAATACAAAACAATATTAGTAAGTGAGGAAAGAAAAAAGAGGAGATAAAGAAAGGAAAGAAGGATGGATCAGACAGGGAGGAGTTCAGATGTAGTGTTGGTCTGTCCAACACTCGACCCACCGATCAGTCAGTCAGTGTCCTTTTGCTGCAGTCCACAGTCAAGAAGAGAAGAAGAAGACAAGTGGAAGGATACAGGAAGATGATAAAATGACACTGCAAGGAGAGGCATGAAGAAGTGAGGAAAAAGAATGGAGAGAAGGAATGAAAGGATAGGATAGGAAAGGAAAGGAAAGGAAATAGGAAAGGAAATATAGGCCAGAGAAAGAGAAAAGGGAAGGATGGAGCAATGAGTACTGGCAAAAAACAAAGGAGATGAGAGAAAAACAATGAGGAGAAGGACTACAAGAGGGAAAGGGGGGGCAAGAGAAAGAGAAGAAGGTTCGCTGACGAGGCCTTTGGGGTTTGATGGCCGAACGCTCAGCGCGCCCACGCCACACCGGCCGCTCGATTACCAGTCTTTTATTTCAGTGTTGGCTCCAGAGGCAGCTGGGGCTGAGAGCAGCGGGGGCCCCAGCCCCCTCCAGCTCCCTCATCACGAGATCAATCAACATTTATGTGCTGCTGCCATCGCTGCACTGACTTACATAATCCCTCTGTGTTCCTCTTCCTCTGTCAAACAGCAAACATTCGGAGATTTGGCCCCAAATCTGTGTGTTTCCTGATTAGATTTAGTTTTAGACTTGTGCTGTTTCATCTTTCTCCTCTGTGCCTCCATGGCTGATAAAGTTACAGGGATGAAGAAACTCTGCTTTCTGTTTAATGGAGAACTCAGGGACAAACCGCACTTCCAGTGGATGTATATGTGTTGTTAACTGCATCCAATGCAAGATCTATATTGTATTGCATTGTGTGCTCATGAATAGAGTGATATTTAGTTTGACTTTTTAAATAAGGACATTTCCTCCATCTTTTCGTACATATGGCCTTTTAACAGGTAAAAACTTTTTGGTCTGGCAAAAGCAACATATTCACTAATAGTCAACAATACATTCCAGATGGACACACTGTGATCGAACAAGTGGAGCTGGTTCATATCTTATGATGATATTAATGTTGGCAGGTTTGTATGTTTTGTTGAACTACAGTTAATAACTGATCACTTATAAAAGTTATAAACACATTTTGACAACTAGAAAAAATTTTGAGGATAAAGAATAATCTTGTTTGTAATTATTTTGTAACTAATGAATTGAATTAATATTTAAGCGTCAATATTTTTTATGGCAGCCAGGTTCCAGAAAGACTGTGGGATTTTGAGTTTATTAAAATATGATATATGATTTTTATTTTGTTTAGTTGTGATTGTAGTAATTATTACTGTTAACTGTTGAAGTCATTCATCAAATAAAAAAATCTATCTTTTGATTTGTTTTGTGAAAAGTTTTGCTCACATCTTTATTCCCTATCTTAAATGTTAAATTCATCTCATATTGAATCTTTTTGTTATCTTTTGCTAATAGTTTGAAAAACATTTGCTGGACATGTGACATAATTTAAGTAAAATAGATCTTAATAGATCAGAGTCTCTGAATATTTTTTGGTCTCTGAAAAGATGTGATTCCATATTTATTTCACAGGATAACCCAGAAAATGTTTTACATGGTCGGCTCAAATCTTCATGATTGGATAAAGATTCGTGGATGATGAACTGGCTGCAATCTGCTGCACACCTGCCTTCTCCATGAGGAAGTGCAGCAATATTTAAAATTCATTTTTAGAGAAAATTCAGACTGAATAAATCATTCTACATTTCAGTGACTTTCTTGGAAATAACTGAAAACTGTGGCACTTCACAAACAAACCATAGAGGATAGAGGACTGGTGAATGTTGGCTGTAGAACAAAAAGAAAGGAAGTGCTGACGGCACGGAGCGGCGTATAAATGAAACGAACATGTTTAACTCTGCTCAATTCTCTCTCCCCTTCCTATTCACTCTCTTTGTCTCTCTACCTTCATGAGCTCTCAGGGCCTGTCAC
Organism: Collichthys lucidus; assembly: GCA_004119915.2. NCBI lineage: Eukaryota > Metazoa > Chordata > Actinopteri > Sciaenidae > Collichthys > Collichthys lucidus. Next base: position 25,874,983 of record CM014098.1, read on the forward strand.
TGTCCACCCACATCCTCAGATTCCCCTTGTCACCCCACACCGCCAAGACACCCCCCAACACACACACACACACACAGAGTAGTGAGGCTGACCATGTGGGAGACGGCTGCCTGTTTGGCCGGCAGATCCTCTTTCTTCTCTTCGGGCCGTAGGAGGTTTCTGTTTTTCTTGGTAATTTGGTGTAGGTGGCTCTTTCCTCTATTGAGGCTGACCATCAAAGGAATCTAAGAAAGAGGGCACTGAAATAACATATGACAGCGGAGAGGAGAATTAACATCATCTGATTGTTTATTTTTTTATTGCTTCACTGGAATTATTCTTCTGGAATTACAGGTCTGCTGATAAAAATGATGGACAGGAAGCTTTGTGTGTCAGATTTTTTTACAACGGTTTTGTCAGTTCAAAACAAACCTAATTGTTTTCCACATCTCCTCATTATGATTCATGTGAACATTTAAAAATATAGCACAAAAATAATCACAAATGTGTAACAGGACTGGATGAAAAGCAGTGCAATTAATGCCAGCACAGTTTGCTGTCACATATATTCACTTGATTGCTCTGACTCTGAAATACGTTCCCTAAAATAAAATGAAAATGCAGCAAAACTCAAAACCCACACACGCAAATACGTGTGAATATTATTTAGGAAAGAGAAAAACTCGCCATTTTGTGCTCCCTCTATATTCCACTCCATGAAATGAGCCACTCACTGTTTCAAAAGAGAGCTTCTCCATCTGTTCTGAAATCTGCTCACAGACAACGTACAGTATGTTAATACAGACTAACAGCATGAAACCTGCAGCAGCAGAGGGAGAAGCACGGGTGTAAAATGGACAAAAAGTCCTTGAAAGAAACATGAGCTTTATCTTTCTGTCACATAATGTATAAATCTGTAATCTGTTACGAAAGAACAAAATGTAGTTTTGTGGTTAAAATGACAAGAAAATTCAAAGTTTGTGTCATTTTATTTGAGATAAATTAGTAGATGTGTATGCAGAGCTGCTGTAGCTACTCACTGTCTGATGCTGGATGGCTGCTGAGGCGTCTACCTCCCTGTTTTTTCACATCTGATGGGATGGACAAAACTTGGCTCAACATAGCCACTCTGATCCTGCTGCCTGGCTGCTGCCTCTGTTTTACTGGCTGGCTGCATTCCCTGCCTGATCCCACTGATCCACATCTAAACCTTTTTTTTTCCTCCCAGGAACACCTCACTTTGTGTCTGCCCGCTTGACTTCAGTGGTTGGTGTCTTTTCTAATTGTATTCTTGTATTTTCTGACTGTTTCTAAGCTGAAGTTTGACTCATCATCATCTAAACTCTGTGTATGTGCGTGGAAAATGATCATGTGTGGCTTCCTAAAGAGAGCAGTGAATTTGTCACATGAGAAAAGAGTGTGTGGGATGCAGCAGTGTGTGTGTGTTTTCTTCCAGGGGAATGATGGGAGCTGCAGCAAATATTGGCAAAGAAGTAAATGTGAAACAAAGACAGTGACATATAAAGTTTCAATGATGCCTTGACAGTAACATCAGTGTGTGTGTGTGTGTGTGTGTGTGTGTGTGTGTGTGTGTGTGTGTGTGTGTGTGTGTGTGTGTGTGTGTGTGTGTGTGTGTGTGTGTGTGTGTGTGTGTGTGTGTGTGTGTGTGTGTGTGTGTGTGTGTGTGTGCCACTGCACATGCTCTGGGTGGGCGATGGCATGTGCATCATGACAGGAATGCAGAGAAAGGTTCCATTGTGTTGTATTGTCTTTGTTATGGCAATCAGCAGAGAGCATACACACTTTGAGCTAAATCCTCACATATAATAAACACAAATGATGAATCTGTGTGAATACCAGCCATGTCTGTCAACCATCTTTCTGAGTCCACTGATGTAAATGAGAGTATTTCAGTATTAACACACTGTGATGTCCCTATCACATTTAACTGACAGACTGATAAAGCTCCTCACAGTGCAGGACAGATGTTTGAGGCTCTTTGGTTTATGCTTGTACAGTACATTCTTAATCATATGCAAACATTTCTTTCTTATTTTCTGTTCAAAATTCCATTTTTACTTTCACTGTAGAAATGAAATCTGTCTGTTGCTGCACTGCAGAACGTCAGCTGGAATAAAGGATTCAGTATTTTAATGATAATTAACACTAAAGACATCAGGTAAGGTTTGGACCCTTTATTTTCAGAATAAGGCAGGCATAGAATATATTATTCACAACTATGTTTTCATGTGTGTATAATCATCTCAAAATGAGAAACTTTTTCTTTTTGTTACTTAAAAAATATTATTTTATATCTACAGTGGGAGCGGGTGTTAGCCAAAAATCTTTATCCAAAAACAAAATTACAATCACTAAAACAATGTTAAAGAATAAAATTAACTAAAATAATGAATGAATGAATAATAATGAATCACAATAGTCAATGAAATAAAAAATACACAATGAAAAGAATATATGTATATACATGCAAGTAATTTAAGTTATTATCCAGTCAAATCAAGTTATTAGTAACATTCCAATGTGACAACACAGAAGAATAAAACAAGAAATGGAAACCGTGGAGGTGAATGGAATGTCTATCTATATCTCTATGTATCTGTCTATGTATATCTACGTATACATCACCAATCTCCCAGCATATTTCACCACAAGCGTCTGACAATGAGTCACAGATGTGCATAAATGTGACCTAATAAATAATTCTAACTCCGTCTTAAGGTTTTAGAAGCAAACCAAACTGAAATGAGACGATAGACGTTGACTGCATGCTTAGCAAATGTAAAATTTTAACCAGCTGACTGGAAATCATTATGGTCAAGATGACTCATCAAAAATATTTTACATTTTACAGGAAAAGAAAACCTTTCATATATGATATAGATTTTTTTCATTTATTTACAATATAACTGACACAGGAGCACAGTTTTAGGCGAGAAGTTGGAAAATGTATTTCCATTTCATTTCATTGTGTCTTTAAGACCACAGATGTGATTTTTATGGAAGTAGTAAGGTGATTTATTTAATTCATAATTTCAGGATGTCTGTCATTTGAAGTCATGTCTGCTCCTAACCCCGGGCTAAACATGATTTCCAGGGTTCAAAATGCTGTTTTTTAAGTGATGACTGTCTCATTTTGGAATGAATCTTGTAGCTCCCATTTATCATTGGCAGCCTATCTGGAGGATCACATGGGAGCAGCCAAAGATCAGCAGGTCAGAATTAATTGGTTTCCACTCATTAAAGCGATCCCCTGCCTCAGTCATTAGACTGAGTCAGGCTCCACCATTGACATTTGACTTCTCTACCATCATCAGAAAACATTAATGCTAATGTTCTGTAACAGCAATAAAGAGTTAAAAAAAACACTTCCTAATATCAGCGTCATTAGAGAATGATGGAAAAAGAGCTTATATTTGTCTGTTGTGCACGTGTATGAATGTATGTGCCATAATGTGTATGTATAATGTGTGTATGTATAATGTGTGTATGTATAATGTGTGTGTGTGTGTGTGTGTGTGTGTGTGTGTGTGTGTGTGTGTGTGTGTGTGTGTGTGTGTGTGTGTGTGTCATTATTCTGACAGTCATTAATACACATCCTCAGTGAGTTTGAGAGTGAAAGCTGTGACTGGAAATAATGGAGCTGCTGTGAACTAATGGAGGCTTCCAGCTGCAGGGAAGCTTAAAGTCTTACAGGTCAAAGAGTTCACAAGCATTTCACAGTTGTGTTATGTGTTATCTTTATGACACACCATGTTCAGAGACAGACAGACAGACAGACAGACAGACAGACAGACAGACAGACAGACAGACAGACAGACAGACAGACAGACAGACAGACAGACAGATGTGTTACCACTTTTCTGTGAACACATTCATTGATAGAAAGAGAATGACTTATTGTAGGTTGATAATGACAGTGTTGCATATAGATTATTAGGTTACTTAACGTCTGAAATAAATATTCCAACCTGTGTCTGCTGTGAGTACTTATAGTACTTAAGTATTTATTAGTTTATTAGCTCTTATCAAACCCAGTACATTCAATCAAATAAAATCAAACATACTATTAAACATCCAGTGTGTCAGAGTCAGATTTAGGAGGCTCAGTTTACAGGATATAGTGTTCATTGGTGTATACGCAGTGAAAACAGTATACCGGCAGGAGGTGAAGGATCTGGTGGACTGGTGTAAGAAAAATCATCTCTGCATCATTGTTCATCAGTTGAGCAGCTGTGGAAATGGTGCACAGCTTCAAGTATCCTGGGGTCCATATTTCCAGGGACTTGAAGTGGACCCAGAGGCTGTCAGATTATTTTGCTTTTTATTGTTATTATTGTTATTATTTATTATTAGTATTTATTCTAAAAGTGTTTTACACTTAATTAATTTTAGACCATTGTGTGTACATGGCTGGTCCTGAGTACTTGTTTTATTTCATGTGTAAGCATGCAAATTACAATAAATAAACCTTGAAACTATGAAACCTTGCAAGAGGTGTTAGTTAATTAGTGTTTTTGCACACATTTGTTGATGCTATAGTTTCTCCTAAACACTGAACCTTTAATAGATAGTTTTGGGTCATAACACACTCCTTTAATGTTTCTCTGATTGTGGTGTGCTTCATATATTGAAACAAGCAGCTTTCCGAATGTTTGAACAACATTTGATCACAGTTTACTTTGTTTCCGGAGAAAGAGAGACAGACAGAAAGAAAATGGCAAAGACATTAAGCAAATGGCATCATTAAAGCCAGTTAATCTTCACCTGTTGACTTTGTACTTGTGGAGCGCTCCATTCATCTTCCAGCACCTCCCTGGAGCTGGTCTGGTGTCAGACAGGGTAACAAATGACCTCAACTAATCGCCTTTTAATTTACTACCAGCAGTCACATTGAGACATGAGGGCCAGGTAGAGTCCAACTAACCATCTCCTCTGTGTGTGTGTGTGTGTGTGTTGTGGAAGTTTACCCATTAGTCGATGCATGCATTAATCATATGTGCAGGTTTTCTCTGCAATAAGCTGCTGTCCATCAAAATAATGAAGCACTATAGTAGCAGTAATAAATGTCTCACTCAGCCTCATGTCTTCACTTGTCTTCTGTGTTTTTGTTCTGGCTGCTGTTGTTGTTTTGTAACTAATAATGACCTCCAACAACACAAGGGTTCCATTAAAGTCAGCACACCTCATATGCTTAAATATGTTCATATGATTATATTTATATGTAAAATGTGTATGGAAGTTCCTCAGAGACCAGAGCTATTCATTATTTTCCTGTGTGTCATTGCATTTATGTTAAAGTTATAATCCTTAAGAACCTCATGAAATCAAAGACCGCTAATGCTATTTATGTTTTATGTATTTAGCCATTCACTGTCATAGTTCACTCTGCACCTCCAGCTCCTCAGCAAGGTCACTACCTCCTGGTACAGAATTAGAAATCTCATGGCCCAAAACCATCATTGAATATTTACGACCTTTGACCCATTCTGGTAGTGCTGCAATAAAAAAAAAAACCCACATAATTGTGTAAAGGTGTTATTATTACATTATTACATGGGAACACTTCAGAGAAACATCTAGAAATACCACCAGCTTCTCTGGACCAGAGATTTCAAACAGGCTAAACTTCGGGCGGCAGTAGCTCAGTCTGTGGAGACTTGGAATGGGAACTGAAGGGTTGCCAGTTCAAGTCCAGTATGGACCAAAGTATGGAAGGTGGACTGGTAGCTGGAGAGGTACCAGTTCACCTCCTGGACACTGCCAAGTAGCCCTTGAGCAAGGCACCGGGAGACTGCCCATCACTCCACCCTCTCTCTCCACATTGCATGTCTATAAGCCCTTTGTGTGTGTGGTTGTACTTTGGGGTTAAAATGCATGTAAATAAACTGAGTGAAAAAAGAATTTGCTCCTGGAGGGATTAATGTAGTATCTCGTCTTAATTAATGTTTTAGAAAGTCTCACGAATTTTTAAAATCTCTGTACTCAAACACTGTCTAAACCACACTCTTGATCTTGTTCTCTCATATGGCATTGAAATTGATCATCTAATAGTCTTTCCACAGAATCCTCTTCCATTTGACAAAAAGACAAAATCCATCACCTCTTGCCCTCAACAATCATTGATCTGCATTCTGATACAGCGAGTTTTGAAACAGCTGTAAAACCTGATATGTATTTAGACTGTTTTTGTCCCATCAATCTTTATCAAATAGCTTCAATAATTTCTTCATCTAAGCTGTCAACCTGTCTCTTGGATGTTTTACCTCTAGTTAGCACTTATTTACTGGATGTGTGTGTGTGTGTGTGTGTGTGTGTGTGTGTGTGTGTGTGTGTGTGTGTGTGTGTGTGTGTGTGTGTGTGTGTGTGTCTGTGTGTGTGTGTGTGTGTGTAGGAGTGTGTCAGGAAGACAAAAGACCGGAGTCCTGTCAAGACGAACAAGTCTTATAACAGACTGTAGCTATGGAGTCAACATTAGGGAGGGCCATGACTGCTGGGATTAACTGTCTGACACATGGGATGAACTTTTTATTTGTTCTTAAAATACTGTGGAGGTCAGCAGGACTCTGTACATTAGAAAGTTACAGATAAAACTGGTGTTCGTCAAATAGAGTTCATGTGCAAATGCTGTGTGGTTTAACAGAGTGTCTGTAACTAAGGTGACATGTCTTTTGCAGATGTGGAAAATTGACAGAAATAGAAACTGGCTCAATATTGTAATTAGAAAATTCAAAAACATCTATATTTTCCCATCTTAGTTTCAGTTTTAGGTCACTACATTATTATTTTCTATAATCAGAATAATGCTTTCCCAGACAAACTCAAATGCACACGCATTAATCTCAGATATAACCAATTAAATCAGGAATCAGCTGGCATGAACACAAAGTCACACTGAAGGAATTCAGTAACACAAGTGTCTGATGCATTGCCTGTTGTATTCAGTTGCTATGTTCTGTGGCCATTGTTCTGGAATATGTAGCTCATAGGTCGCCTGCAAAAATCCTCTGCAGCCCAAAAGTGTGCAACAAACAAGTGTGCAGTCAATTATTACTGTTTTGAAGTTCATGAATCCATGAAGGTATTTATATTTATAGAGCCTAGAAAAGCTAGGTTTTATGTACAAGTCATTTTTTAATGTAATTCAGAGGCTCCATTGTTTAACTTGTAATGTAGATAGCTGTTGTTAACTGTGTATAACATTCTGACTCTTAATCCCACCTAAAAAAAAAAACTTTGACCAGAAAAACAAAGGCACTGTGAGAGGCCCGGCACACTCTGTGGACTCTGGTAGTGTTAAACTCGCTCCTCTAAATTCAGTCAAAGTGCATAATATCTTCAACCTAATCCACTAATGCAAGCCCAACCCATATTTAATAAAAAACAATCTCTCTGTATCTAGAGCTTCTGATATAATCACACCCACACACACACACACAAACACACACACACACACACACAAATGCTTAACAGATTATTAGCGTCATCACTCTCCTCAGTTTTGTCCTCACATTCATTCAGCTCCAGCCTCCCCCTCTCCTTGTCTTACTCATATTGGGTGTAATCCTATCAACATGTTATTGCTTTCACTCTCTCTCTGCTCAACAAGTCCATTAACACAGCTAGGTGAACTAATGAGGGGACTTAATTGGTTAATTGGTCTGTTTGGTTTGGGACCTGATGGATCATGTTTTGTTTTAATTTAGGCTGAGGTTACCTCTGATCAAATACTAATATACAAACAGCCATATAATACATACACATATGTCATCTAATTGTGAGCGCTCACTTCCAGTGTGTGCTATAAAAGCACTTTAAAGCTCTGAGTGTAAAGAAATGTACAAATAAAAGCAGGTCCATAATACACTGTCAGCAATTATAAATGCATCTATATTTATATAGATGCATGTGCATGTTGGCCTCCCAGTTTGAAGTTTTCCCCTTCCAATTAGTGAGGGCTCACTCATCTTATTTCTGAGGAAGGAATATTTGAAGTTTTAAAGACTGGTTGGATCCACCACACCAACATCTAGTGGTGTAGTTGATTGCAACCTCCTTGCCTCACCCTCCCATTCCACTACTCTAAAAATATGGCACTTCAACATGGTGGACCAGCTAATTCTAAAGTAACAAAATAGATTGTTATTTTTAGGTGATTATATACATAATTTTTAGCCTTTAATGATGTAAAAATCTGTGTAACAGATGTTGGTCTATTGACTTTAGTCATAGCATATACAAGTGACAAATTCAAGAAAGCATTTCCTGTTTGAGTGTGATTTCAGGAAGCTCTGACCTCTCCATGACAGTCCCAGCAGAGGAAAATCATAGGAAATATTTTTCTTTACAGCAGCTGTCTGCTTGTGGACGCAGTCCATATGGCAGCCTGCCAGTCTCAGCTTGATAAAAAAGACACAGTATTCTGTGTGAACGTTATTTGATGTGTTTGAAGCCGTTAACAAGCAGAAGACAGATACTAATGATTCGCTGAACTTGGAGGTCAAAGGTGAACAAACTTAACTCAACTCTGGCCTTTGTCAACCCCAGAACCAAAACCCTGACCCTGATTTGTCAAAACTAGCTTGAACCCCAACCAAAGCCTGTGTTCAGGCTCCTGAAAGCCTCTGTGAATTCACACCATGAAACTCCATAATGAAGCATCCATCAGCAGCGCAACATGGCTGCTTTTTCTTCCACTTTCTTCTGCGCTGGGTGCTTCGACATAAATTGATTAGTCCTAGTTGATAAAATGACAAATCAAATTCACCCGGGCTCATTGTGCAGTTAAATGATATGAATGAAGAAAATAAAAATAATGTTATGAAGGTTGATTGTATGCTAATTGTAGGTATAAATCATATTTGTGTAAGAAGTGAAAAAACAGACAGAGACCGCATGAGAAAGTGAGGGGGGTGGGTCGCTGTGCCAGGAAATATTGAATCCATATCTCTAAATTCTCGACTCGATGACGATGAATGTGTAGAAATATGAATGCAAAGATATTATTCAACAGGGAGAAGAAGGCATCTGTCATGAAAACAGATGGTGGAGGGTTATTTCAGTGTGTAATGCTTTTTTTATTCAGCTTTCACACGCAATCTGCTTAAACTGAAAGCACAAATCCACCCTAAAACAGAACTGACATGACGCTGCTGTATTATGAAGAATGATAGAATGCATGAAATTACATAAATAATCATAAACAATCATCATGTTAAGATGGAAACACTGTCCGACTCAATTCATGAATTTCTACCCTTTTTATGAAATCCCCATTCAGTGTCAGTGTCAGTGTGACGCGTGCAGCAGTATTATAAAGAGGTCTGGATATATTCCTCTTTTTAGGGTGTGATGACAAGCCTGTAAAGCTCTGCAATTATTTAGATGTGGTCAGTCTGCGTCTCTTAAAATATTAAACATTTAACATAGGCATTATTTCCTCTTCAAAACGCAGATAATTAGATAATTTATGTAGTTTTAGACAAAGAGGAAGCATGTTGAAAACAGCAGCACTGCTGCAGAGTTCTCTGAAACAGCAGAGCACGTTTAAATGAAACGAGTGCATCCACAGACACAGACATGGCTGCACGCTCTGCTACACAGCTCCTCACTGCTGAGGAGCTATTGTAATTCATTGTAAACTCATATTCATGGATATACTTTATCTTAACAGTGATAACTAAAATGGTGTTTTTTATTTTTTGTATGATCATTTTTTGTAAGACACTTGACAATGTTGACCACAAAAAAAAGACTTTGAAATAAGTCTAAAAAAGATCTGTTAACTGTTTAATTTATGAAAGTTTAAAGTCTCGACATTATCAAGAAAAAAATACTGAATCTGCTATTTATGCCCTAAACATGTGTTATTGATATAATCCTCTGTTAAAAACACCTCTTTAATTAACCTGAGTGGCACAGATAGGATCAGTAATAAGTAATGTTCATGATGAAATAAGGGACTATGTAATCTTAGTAACTCTTGTTTAAGTAATCCATGACAAAATGTGGCCCATATGTTCACACAGATCATCAGCTAATCATTACTTTATGATTCATTGATACAATCTGCTCTCTCATAACTCATCTTTATTTATTATACCATTACTGTATATTCAGAAGTGTTCTTATTAGTGATTTATCATGTAAATGTATAACTAACTATTCAGCATTATATGGACTAGGAAACATTCACCACCAGATTAAAGTAACAGTGCTGTGAAGTAACAGTGATAGTAGTGAGGAGGAACAACACACATTCCTGAGTCTTCAGTGTGTTGTGGATTTTTAGTGTGATTTAAATAGAATGTCTGTAAAAATGTTTGCAGGTCATGTGCTGTCACATGTGCTGCAGATCAGCAGGGGCTCTCTGTCAGTCTGTTTAGCTTGTAAACTAAGTATAGATTTGAAAACATGCATATTTATTCTCCGCCCACAGTTTACATTTAATGCACTGGCTCACATTACTGGAGGCCTACACCAAGCCAAATGTAAATTTCAAGACAAAGACATGCGTGGATGCTTACTCTGCACCTCTGTAACCACACAACAATCGTGCACATACACACACACACACACACACACATAATGGTGGGTGGGAAAGGAAATCCCCTCTGTGTATTCTTTCACTCTTGCTATGAGTGTGTGTCTGATTTTCAGCTAACTCGTTCATCAGTGTCTAGTCCGATCTCGGGATTTTCCTCTCTCCTCATCGACATTACCGGACTTACCTTTCAGTGAGACACTTTTCTGATGTGAGCACACATCAAATTACCTTCAACAACATGACCATTACCCAACTAACCATCTCATTTCACACACAATGTTTCAGCCCGTGCTGAGAGAAATGTAGTATAAATGATAAAAATCATCCACAGCACGTAAACTCATTAAAAAGTAAGTCTATACCCAAAGAAAAGCTCAAATAATAAAATGTGAAGCCAAGTCAACAAACTGCTCTCTGTCTCACAGCAGTAGTTGTGACAGCACACAGGTTGCCACAAAGTTTCGTCATGACTGACAGAGCGTATCCATCTGTAGATACCGCATGTCAAAGGCTGCATAATCCATGTTAGGAAAGAACAGATCTGGGATCAGTTTTGCTGCATTGATCCTCCATCACTAAAGCCATGACACATGGGCAACATTTAAGGCAATTGTTGTTCCCTGTAAGCCATTATTTCACCCACATCGATTCTTTCTTGACAATAAAATGCTTCCCCTTTCTTCACCCTCTGTCTCTACTGTCACCACACCAAGGAAACATGACCTTTGTCTAGTTTAGTCTTTTTCGAACCTATGAATGTGTCTTTTTATATTACCTTGTGTTTCTCCTATATGTTATGTTGTCTTCATGCCTTTTCATATTTCATGTTCAGTACTTTGAATTTTAATTGCTCTTGACATAAAGGATTTATACATAAAAAGAAACTTAACATCACACACAAGATCTAGCAAACACACACAAAGGTTAACAGTGTAACGAGGACAGGAAGGACAGAAAGGAGGACGTCAAAAGGAAGTTCAGTCAGAGTTTCTTGTTTAAACACAAGAGATTTTCAGTTTAAGACTTCTACCCAAAATCATATTTACTTCCATACAAATATTAGCAACACTGTAAAAAAAAGTCTGTTAAATCCACATTGGATTGCATAAGAATTCATAATGCCCTGTTCATAACTTAGCACAACCACATGCACAGTACTGCATGTGTCAGTTGTGAGGTGTTCCTGCATTCATCATCAGCCTCTGGCTACTGAGCTCATCCCAGACACCCTCTCCACATTTAAGAGTAGGCTTAAGAAGTTTCATTGATAGAGCTTATAGTCAGGGATCAGGATCAGAACGCCTGATCAGGACCTGTGGTTCTATGTGCTGCTGTGGTTCTGCTTGACCCACTACAAATACTATTGATATTATTATAATTAGCATTATTACTACAATTAGTCATATTTCACTTAGAATTATAGTTGTTGTTATCAGTATTATTATTTTCATTTCCTGTTTTGCCATGTGCTTCCTCATGGAATGAATAGTTGGTCTCTGTAAATAATATTATAAAGTGTATGCTCTGTATGGAAAGTGTCATGACATAACTTTTGGTATGATTTGGTGCTACAGACATAAAACTGAATCTGTGTGACTGCACCAGTATCAGTGTTTAGAGGTCTATAAGAAGGCAACAGAGTGCACAGTGTTTTGTTGCAGAAGATGACGAGGGAAAAACAAGCTGGAGGTCTCTCGTGCAGAGTGTGTTCTGTATGAAACCAGTTACATGGATCAATAACTCACACATGTATGTAGCTTCAATCTGACCCCAGAGCAGTAAAAACCTGGCCTGATGTTACATTCAATGCAAATAAACAATGATGAGTTAGGTGGTTCTCAGTGACGCACAATCACAGAGACAAAAAAGCTAAAGTAGAAAATTGCTGCATGAACATGTTAACACGCACAGAGAGACACACACACACACACACACAGTGTGTAGTATTGTGGAGTATAATGCATTGGAAGGGTTTTATAGATTATGACCTAATGGGTCACACAAAGAGGCTCTCCACTTCTCATCCTGCTCCTATCTTTCCTTTCTTTTCCATCCCTTTTTTTCTCCGCTCTCTGGTTATCATTTCTCCTTATCTCCTCCATTCTCACTTTTCTGTCCTTCTCTTCGCTCCTTTCCATTTTTCATTTTCTCTATTTTCTTATCCCTTTTATTCCTCTTTATCTCTCTTCTGCTATTTTGTTCTCTCTCTTTATTTCCAATCTCTTTTTACCTGTCTTTCACTATTTCTTTTTCATTACACCTCTTCTTTTCTTTCTCTCCTCCCCTCTCCTTCTTTCTTTTCTCTTTTCAATATTCCTTCCCTTCATCTTTCTATCTCTCCTCTTCTTTCTTTTCATTTCTTCTTGAGCTTTATCTCCTTTTATCTCCACTTTTTTCTCCTTTCATCTTCATTCCCGCTCTTTCCACCTTTTGCATTTGCCTCTCTTTCCCTCTTTTTTTCTTTTTTCCCTCCACTACACTCCTACACTTTTCCTTTGTGACACTAGACAAAGATAAGTCATATCATCCTGTAGTGAACACACACACACATGCACGCACACACACACACACACACACACACACACTTATATATGCAAAGACATACAAATGCTCCCACTACATTCCACCCACTGTGAATATCTGACATCTAACTGTGATGAATGTGTGACCTCTGACCTCCAGTCCTCCTGATGCCTAAATCCTGGACAAGTTCACCTTTAATTACTAGTGCTGATGTTAACATGCAAATCACACACACACACACACACACACACACACACACACACACACACACACACACACACACAAACACACAGATACACAATCCACAAAAAAAGTCAAAAAAGTTCACTTTTAATAAGCGCTGCTGCTGATGAATGTAATATAGACCCACCAACCCCCTGCCTAGCACACACACACATGCACACACACTAACACACAAACACACACACCCCGTTCATGAGTGATTACATTATGTCTGCTCACTAATGATGCTGGTGAGTCTTGTGTTTCCTCCTGGATAAAATTGATAGGAAACCGTACCTGCCCCAACGGCTTTAATGCTGTTAAGGCAGCGCAGGAGAAGCTCATCCACTCCCTGCTTTCATTTCGCTGGGGATGAGTTGCGGGGGGAAGGACGTAGTGGTGGTGTTGGGTGAGAGGGGGGGGGGTAATCAGGCATTATCAGATGCCAACGTGTGTAGTTTAAATAACGGAGGAGGAGCGGGTGGGATGGGGGGTCTTAATGTTGTGACAACAGAGTAGGAGTGAATTAGATGGGGCCCTAACCTCTAGGCTGATAATAGCTATCATAATTGAATGCCATTCAGTTGTACAGACACTAGTTAAACAACCAGCCCAGAGAAGAGAAGAGAATAGAAGAGAAGAGAAGAGAAGAGAAGAGAAGAGAAGAGAAGAGAAGAGAAGAGAAGAGAAGAGAAGAGAAGAGAAGAGAAGAGAAGAGAAGAGAAGAGAAGAGAAGAGAAGAGAAGAGAAGAGAAGAGAAGAGAATGGACAGGCATTGTTTAAACCCAAGTTTCCAATGATACCAAATATCAGTGTGTGTCAGTGTGAAAGTGAAAAGTGATTAGCAGCTGCAGTAACATGTATAAAGCAGGCAAAAGAGGAAGTCAGGTGACGTTATTATAAAGAGGCAAAGTCAGGAGGTCAGTGCTGGTTCTCGATCTAAACCATACCGGACCACAACAGAGCGTTGCCACATCATTTGGATTGGAAGGCATGTTGTCTGATGGAGCCGACAGAACCAGTAAACACAAAAACACTTGCAAGCTAGCTACTCTTCAGCATGCCCAGGACAAATGTAAAGTGGAGGAGTTGGTGTTGTCTCCCCTGGAACCCATTGGCTTCCACTGGAAGCAACGGTAAGTTAGAAAAGACCTCGACTCAAGATCTGATTGTTTAATGTGACACATAAACATGAGAAATACATTTTTACCTCACATCAGGTCTGGTTTAGTCAGTGTGGTTTACCTCTGGCCAGCATTATCTGCTTCCTGCCTGCCTGTCTGTCACATCTCTGTAGCTCTCTGCAGTCCAGTGTTAAAGAGTATCAGAATGCAAACTTCATTTAACTGCAGTTAAAGAATATTTGATACCAACATCATTTTTTACATGTAGTATTTTTGTGCTACTAAAGGTTGGAAGTCCAAAGCCACCAGATGTCTGCATCAAAATGCTGCTATTGTTTTTTAATTAAAGCTCCGGACGTTCGTGTCACATCATTGTCGGTTTCTGTGGCAATTAAGCGACTTCAAGTTTTCTGTCTTGTGTAAATCTTATCTTGCACACCAAATCAAGAAAAACAAATCACCCTGCACCTGCGTCTTGTCATTAAGAAACCACGATTATAGCATTTATTGGATTTCAGTGCCACTGGAGGACAGCTCCAAAACCACAACACTGGCATTAAGCAGAACTCGATCCAGCTGTCTTCGCGTTCTTTAGCAGGTTTTAATTGGTGGGGAACAGGAGAGAGGAGCGCGGCAAAAACATCATTACAGGCTTAAACTACCACAACAGGGTATTGCTGAGATTTAATTACACCGGGCTATTGTTTAATTTGCCTCTCAATGCTTCAATTAAGCAAAAAAGGGAATGCGAGGGTTCAGGTTTCAGGCTCATCTGGGCAGGAGAGGAGAGAGTTTCCCCAGTGAAGTTCATATAACATCACACAGCGGAGATCAAATAGATTTGTCATCGTTTGACTAATGACAGGAAAGAGGAATAAACCCTATTAGAAAATCATCAAGAATCCCTCTGTCTCTGCTGATAGCCTTTGTGTGTGTTGTGTGTCTGCTGTAGAGAGGCCTTGGAGCTGATGCTGATGTATTTACTGGTATATTGAATGTTGCAGATGATGTGATCTGAGGTTGATGGGCACTAAAAATAGCAAAGTCTCTCTCTCTCTTCAGAATAAAGGAATGTACAGAAACTCCTAGAACCATTTCCCTTATTAGTTTTGTAGTTATTCAATCTCCATCTCCTTTTTTCGAGCAAATAATATTCTTTAATCTGCATCCAAAGAAACATTTAGGCTGTAATTTCACTGAGGGAGTAATAGAGAAACTTTTAACTCAGTGATGTGGAAGTAAAGTCTCTAGGAGAAGATGGAAGGTGGAAGACACTGACAAGTTTTCTTCTTAGTGGAGCATACGTCAAATCTTTTTTTAATGCTAAATATATCTATTAAATATTAAGCGTAGCCACTATGAATTTGTGTTTGCGTTACTTACGTGTAAAGCTCCTGTGCTCTGTATGGTGAATGGGTATATCTGTCTTTATCAGTGGTGCCTGTATTTGTTTAGAAACTTTAAAATAAAACTGCAGCTCACAATAAATTAAAATTGGAACAAATTCAAATAATTATAATTATAACACAGATTATTTACAGAAAACAAAATATTTTTATTGTGTATTTATACATGTTAAGTCTTAACTAAATCACAGAGTTCTTTCTTTCTATGTGAAAGAGGCAACCACACAACCAGACCAGACGGATCTGAAGTCAAACATTTAAAGTTCAACTGAAATGAATTTAGAGTTGATCCTTTTTGCAGTCAAAACCCATGTCAATGTTTTTATTAATATATTGTGTACATGTTTGATTCCAGCATTTGGCAGACACACGCAAACAATCTGAACAAACTTGTTTCTTGTGGTTGTATTGGAGAATAGGAATCACACAATTTAAAGCACCAGTGTGTAGAATTTATTGGCATCTAGTAAAGTTGCAGATTGCAGCCAACTGAATACCCCTCACCTTACCCTCCCCTTGCAAGCATAGGAGAAATCCAATCTAGAGCCACTGTTTGGATTGCACCTTCTGGGCTACTGTCGAAACATGGACCTGCAACATGGTGGACTCCATGGAAGGGCGTGAGTCTAACCAAGTTTTGTGAAACTGATAATAATGAAACAATAAGTAAATGGTAAATGGACTGTACTTATATAGCGCTTTTCTAGTCTTCTGACCACTCAAAGCACTTTTACAGTACATATCTCATTCACCCATTCACACACATTCACACAATGATGGTGCAGGCTTCAGGAGCAAGTTGGGGTTCAGTATCTTGCCCAAGGACACTTCGTACATGCAGACCGGAGGGGATCGAATCACAGATCACCTGATGGACGACCGGCTCTACTTCTGAGCCACAGCTGCCCAAGTGACAGAAGGAATGAGATTCCCTCGTAAATCTTACAGACTGGACCTTTATCATTGAAACTTATCAATGGTCACATTTTCAAAGACGTTTTGAAGCTGTTCAAGCTGATAAGCTAATTAGCTGTCTACTCTGCAACCTTTCCTTTTGTGGAGGTTTGGTGGATAAACTAAGAAGGAAGCATTAGCTAGAATACTGGTGTGAATACTGGTGTGTTGTGTACTGTAGAATCCTCTGCCTATGACAGAGCTGCAGCGGTGAAGTCTTTTTCCCCAAAATGGAGCACAGGACATGTAGTATATGGAGCACATCCATCTGCTGTTGGTGGCTTTGAATTGAAGTTGCAGCAGGACATGATCAAAAGCAGTTTCATGAAGTGAAACTACTGTGACTTTCAAGGCTGTAAACACAAAATAGATATTGCAGTGACATACCATATTCACTGTAGTTGTATGTGCATGAAGTATTTTAATGAGATGGACCACGTCACTGTTTGAAATTGACTCTAAAAAATGTAACTAACCATGATGTCTTTGTACAAGCGGGGCGTCTACACCTTTCACAAGATTGTCTTTTCAGCATGTGTCAACATGCCCTCACTAACCATTAGTTACTTATGATGAAGATAAAATCTGTCAGCGACTTTCCATCTGGTAGAATGTCTGACTGTGTCTCCTGAAGCTGCTCTTATCTCCCAGCAGCACTGTGACATCTTTATAAATGTAGCTATAGTCACAAGTGGCTGTGATGACATTGGATTAAAATTCACTTATCTGTCTCCTTGACACATCCAGCCAGAGTGACAATACATTTTCTCCTCATAATGATTTGGAGGCTGCGGAAAAAACGTCTTCAATTTTTCTACAGATATTGTTGCCTCATCCAATCATCCCACACGTGGAATTGGGCATATAGTTAATTTAATGCGATCTTTGTTTGATTTTTTTTTTTTTAGATTCCTTAATAATAACCAATCTAATGACTTACAGAGGCATGGCATTGGTCTGTTTTCTGCATGTGGGCCAAACAAACAGATCTCTGCTATCTCCAGTGTCAGACATTCCCAAATATCCATGTAAAGCAGGACGGGTTTCCTCCGTTAAAACATTTAGATGAACTCTTTGAATGTAATTCTTCTTTGCTTGTTGGGAATCTTCCATCGTCACATGCAGATGGATCGTGTGATGTTCTCTTAATGTCCTGTGGTCACAAATCAGACCAGATCAATAGCTATTTCTCTTAACATATGGCTACAAAACACTGCTCATTCATCTCAGATATTCTGCCTACTTTAAGCTTATAAACTGCATCAACAAAGGATCTTTTCTTTTCTTTCTTGTAAGCATGGAGAATTTTTAAAATAAGCACCTCCAGTGAACCCTTATGATTTCTTTGTTCTATCCTGAAATATTCATAGTCAGGTCTGAGGCGTGTCTCTTCATCTTACTGCAGTGGACATATGTCCTGCTGGATCAATACACTCTGGTCATAACTTATCAACAATCAATATCTCAGAGCTTTACAACATAACGTTTGCTAATCTTTATTTTATTCCGGGTAGGATCATTCTTTCAGGCATCTTAATCAGATTTTACATAATAGATGAGACAGACGTCTAACACCAGATTATTAGTAATACAGATTCCTGTTTTGGATGAGAATCTACACTATTTGTTTTCTCTTCATCATTATCTAATGCTGTGTGTCTGCTGCTAAGCCTTTGTTCTTTTCGTGGTTTCATACCATAAAATGTCATCCGCCCAGCAGGTCTGCAGTGTCTCTGTCTTTGGTGCAGGCTGCCAGATACTGAGAATCATTGAATACAGATTTTGGTCCTCAACTGGCACAATGGAGCATAGTCTGCAGCTTAAACAAACACGATACAGAATGCTTATTATTAAGCCTTATAGGTGCTGCTACATGATAGAACAGGATAGCTGCTATTCTTATGCTAAACTAGGCTAACAAGCTATTTCTCAATTTGTTAAATCTTTTTTTTTTTGTCTTTTTGCTTTTTAAAATCTGGACAGATGAAAATGTGCCTTCTTGGGTAACTCTGTCTTGGAGTTATGGACCAATAAAATGAGACAGTGCAGAATGAAATGGGTTAGGTTTCCCATGCTTTGTGCTAAGCTCGCCTAACACAGCATAGATCTACCTTTTCATGTGAACATATAAGCCACATACAAACTCAGCACACTCTTTGTGGCCAGTAATGTGTATGACTTTGTAATGTGTCTTCCACCTCCGTACTTCCTCTCTTCTCTGCCGCTTCCTCCCTCAGTTGAGTAAAAAACTACAGACATGGCCATTATGGCTGATGTGTTGTCGCTCCTGTCTTGTCTCGTCCAGAGAACAAAGACACCTAGAGATGGATGACCGCCGTGTGTGTGATGAGGACAGAGACTACGAGGCCGTCCTCTTCACTGAGCAACAAGAATCTTTGTTGATTTTCAAGAAAGCTACAAAATAAAGGCCAAAAGATTGTCTTTGCACATAGTTTGAGCAGCCTGGATACGGCAGGGAAACACTATTAAACACAGACACAAACAGTTTGTCTGTTATTCATCTGCACACAGTGACACTGTAATGACACCAGCTCGTATTCAGGGTCACGTGTATAAAAAAACAGCTTGTGAAAAAATTCTTGAATGTAGTAAGTACCATTATACATACATACATAATTGTATGGTGTAAGACCTAAAAGAGACACAGTGTTTGCTGACAATTGCTTTACATTACACTGTGAAACAGAATGATTTCATCATAGAGAGAAAAAGCCTTTAATCTTGCAAGGTGGTCGCGGTGAGTGCCATGGATTTTTATCTTTTTGCGGTGGACTCTTCCTTACTCCAATGAGCAACTTTTGTTTACAAAGCAAATATTTACCAGATTTTTTCTTGCTTTTTTCTAAATATATTTACATTATCCAACAATCACAAAATGATATGGAAAAGCTAAAACTGAATAACAAAATAAAATAAAATAATACATAACAGAGTAGACACAAATAGTAGGATTAGAATATGGAGAAACTGAGTAACAATAATAAATATAAATATAAATACAATGAAAATAAAAAGCTGTTCTGATGGAAAACAATTCTATATTCACTCTAATATCCAGCTGCACTGTACAGTATATGGGATTCATATGAAAGTGTTTAAGTGTTCCTGATGTGGTTCAAACCTTCAATAGAAGCAAACATGAACACCAACTGCTGGATGCAAAGTGCTTGAAAGCTCAGCGTAACGCTTCTCTTCCACCTCCATACTTCCTCTGCCTTATCCTCTGCTGTCCGCTGACTGAGTTCCTGCCACGGCAGAAAACTACAGATGAGGCCGTTATGGTTGACGTGTCGTCATCCCTGTCTTGTCCCCGTCCAGACAAACAAAGAAAGAGGATCCTGTTGAACAGCTCAGTGATGATCAGACACTGGCAGTCTCCTGTCTGTCTCAGCAGGGCCTCAGGATGCAGCGGAGAGCAGCAGCTACATTCACTCCCATTCACGGTGGCAGCCTGTGATGGAAGGCCTGTTAATGTTCAACCACAGACAGGAACTGATGCAGTGCTTCTGCCAGGGAAGCATGCACCCCCTCATCACACCTCTTCATCTGGATTTATTATCATCTTTCTGTTGGATGGATCAAACAGGGGAGAATATTTGAAAAATAGACACAGTTTTATATTTCATTTAGCATGTAACATATACACATCCATGATTTCTGTTGAAAATCTAGCATATATGACATAACCTGTATATGAATACAACACACACACACACACACACACACACACACACACACACACACACACACACACACACACACACACACACACACACACACACACACACACCTGTTTTGTAAACCTCATATAAAAACAGAAACATATGGAAATATAATATATACACACATACAGACTATGCATATACTGTATATACACTAAAGTGATACAAGTGCAATTTCAGCACCACACTGTACCCCTGCTGACAGCTCAGTATTCTTGTATGGGAGTTCTAGTAAAACTGAACCCCATCCATCTTCCAGGTGACAGTCAGTACTACTCCACCATGCCTCCTCCCAGCTTGCAGCTCCACATGTCCTGTTGCCCCCTGCTGCTCTCTCTGCCCTCTCTGAGAGACGATCTGTCCATCCATCCTGCTGACCTACATTTTAGTCCAGAGCGAGACATCTCCACATTTACTAGACAGATTGGATATTCATGCTGCCAGAGATAAATATTACTGTTTTGGTGACCCCATGTCCTTGTTTTTAGTTTCACCACTATCATCACTGCTTTATGGAGCACATTCATGAAAAAGGGAGGGTGGGTGGCACCAACTGCCAGCATGGCTCCAGAGATGCTAGTCCACCGCTTTGGTCCACACTTCTTGACCACCACCCACCACCCACCACCACCACCCCCTCTCATCGGCAAAGCAAGGTGCAGTGAGCAATGATGCAAGTCCATTAACATTAAAACAAGTACACCGTGTATCTGGCATTTATCAGTGTGTGGTCTGACTTTGGTTGGCCACCAAAAACAGCATAAGACACATCAGAGTTGAGCGATGTGTGTGAACTAAATATTAAGCCTCCAATTTCCCCTCTGCAACACTAAACAGGTGGTTAGCTATATTGAGCTTTAGTTACATTCCCCACAGTAATTCAGTTACATCCATTCATTTACTTTGTGATGTGAGTAATACTGAGAACTATTCAACACAGGTTACTCTCGTTTATGTAGTGTGTGTGTGTGTGTGTGTGTGTGTGTGTGTGTGTGTGTGTGTGTGTGTGTGTGTGTGTGTGTGTGTGTGTGTGTGTGTGTCCTTGCAGTTAGCAGTGTGCTGTGTTACCCCCCTGCTGTTTCTTTTCTCCTTATCCCCCAGGATGCTATTCACCAGGCCGTACAGAGTAAATCAGCTCATGTTAGTGAAAGTCACTTTGTCAGTTGGTCTTTTGCTCTCTAAATGTTTCAGAAACTTTCATGTAAATGGATGTTAATGGATTGTACTTATAGCACCTTTCTAGTCCTCTTTTACACTAGATATCTCATTCACCCATTCACACACATTCATACACTGATGGCATTGGCTGCCATGCAAGGTGCCAACTGCTCATCAGTTTGAGGAGCTAACAATTCATACACATTCACACAATGATGGCACAGCCTTTAGGAACAACTGAGTGTTTAGGATCTTGCCCAAGGACACTTCGACATGCAGACTGGAGGGGGGGTGATCTTCTTATTAGTGACCCGCTCTACCTCTGAACTACAGCAACCCCCTCATGTGTGTGCCAACCTATAGTATGCTATATATCTGTATCCCTTTTGAGTTTAGCTGAGTTGGTAGAGCAGAGTTTTCCCATGGTTCGCCCAGTCACACTTAATCCCTGTAAGACTGACTGAAATACTGTTGCAGTGTTTTTGTCAGGAGCTGTCCAACAGTACTCTACATCTCTTAATGCTGTCAAAGTGTCATCACACAGAGACAGCATCATATCGTCCATCTCAGTGTGTCTTTGTCTCTTTGACAGGACAAGACAGGAGTGACGACACAGCAGCAATAATGTCCATGCCTGTAGTTTTCTGCTGCAGCAGGAAGTCAGTGAACGGCTGGCGAAGGGGAACAGAGGAGGGACAAATGTAAAGCTGTGAGGTCAAGAGGGTTGAGAAGAGTGCTAATCCATAATTATTATATCACAGCAATACACATAGCACATAGCTAACATTAGTTTGCTCTCTAAAAGGTAGCTGGACATATAAAAGTGACACACATTTATTCTCTCTTAAAGCCACATAACATTTAGTATGCAATTAGCAGTTTAGTGCTCCATTTTTCAGAGTACAATACCTCTGTCAGAAATATGCTTGCCCAGCTAAGGTTCTGACGTTGTAAAATAAATCCAATATGTGCATGTCAACAGATTTCATGTGCGGATCCAAATCACCAATTAACGTATCTACTAACAAGTATCGTGTGCTCATCAAAGCCTGACATGTCTCACTTTTCTCTTCTGTGGCCTAAATCTTTGAAGACTCCAGTCTGAAAATATGGATTTAGAAAGGTTTATTGCATGATATGGCTGGAGGAGAGTCAAGATGCTTTAGTAGAGATGCATTGAAAGTGTGGAGGGAGGGATGAGGGACGAAGGTATGGATGTAGGAATGAAGGACTGATAGGACTGAGCCTCCAGTGGCTCCTGAAAAAGGGGAAAGGAATAGATGAGGTGTGCTTAAATATTTTTCTGTTGAATTGTGTTCAAGGCGTGGTCTTTGTTCCTAAACCTTATTATAATCATTATTTGATCCACCACGGAAACTAGTCCCTAACAACAGATGCAGACAACAAATTCTTCTGTAATGTTTGATAAAAAAAATACAATCATCAGCTGTAAAATGAAAATTACTGCACCTTAAAGAAAAGAGATTATTATTAGATTATTAGATTATTAGATTAGAATAGGATTACCATATTCATTTTAAAAGACGTATGTATTTGTTTAAAAACCATAGGTGTCACCAGAATTTTAGAAATAAAGAGGTTACGACTCAAACCACCCACCACCATCCACCCCTTCTATCATTTTTTTTTAGCATTCATTTGATATCTTATACATATTTCATTGTGAATTGTGGAATTATATGTACCCGAAATAGTTATTTAAAAAAAAACTTTATCAACAACTAAATTCAACACAACTAACTACACTTAACATACAGTAACAGTCTCTAGTGTCAGATGACATAGTTCTCTCTAGGAAATCTCTTAGGAATTTTTTTGAAAATCTGTAAAATTGCAATTTTATTTTCAAACATGAAGGTCTAAATGCTTTCTGCTGCAGCGTTGTGCAGCCGGGAATAAAAAATACAATGTTTAAAAGTGTTCCTAAAACATCTTGTAAATGTCAGCTGATCAGCTATCCCTAAAACACACTTATTAACAAGGAAATGCTGCCCTTTGTGAAGTCTGGAATCCCTCCTGGGTGTGTGGGGAAGGTGTGTGGGAGTGTTGTGTGGGCTTTTCCCATACAGAGGGACTCTAAAGGCCTGCCTACACAGTCGCCTCTATCCCAGCCATGACATCCAGCTGGAGTCTGTCAGCAAAACAGCCAGCAAGGCAGAAACCTTAGAGGAAGGGGACAACAAGAAGACGGTACGAGAACAAAGGCTGTGTGAGAGTGAGAGTGTGAGAGAGAGTAAGTGTGAGGTGGACCGGGATGCAGAGAGTGTGTGTCGGTGTAACCATCCTGGTGTGCAGAATAGGCTCACTCCTACACTCACATTCCTCTGTATTATATTGAAGTCAACAGGGATGACAGTATGGATGCACGCACATCCTTGACAGCTGCACAGTGAGCAGGAACACACAAGTACCTGCAGCAGGAAGACGTGTGTGTAGGAGGTGAGGCTCTTTTCCCGAGTGTGAATGCAGCGGGAGACTTTGGAAACAGCAACTCACAGCAAGTTTGGACTTCCTCAGGTCGAAGCGGTCTGGGAACCCCTGCACAGGGTGGGCTTTCTCAAATAATGTGACTGATACTCTAATATTTATATGCACATAAAAAAGAATGTAAAGTAAGCAAAGTCAGGCACACTAGGCACACTAGCTTTACCTATTATTTGAGATATATATATATATATATATATATATATATATATATATATATATATATATATATATATATGAACGAGTACATGCCACCATCAGTGGATGGTAACAATTTATTTTCAGCTTCTTTATATTTAGCTTCTTTTCAGATTAAGAGTTTCAGCACAAAACATTTGATCATTTCAATTTGGAATTGAATAGGCTGAACAGTCTGTTAATGATATTTGCATACAACTACATTATTCTATATGTATTGTAGACCCAGATCAAAATACCACAAACTGTTCTAATCACCCTTATCCCAACCAACTACAACATGAAAGCATTGTTCATATTAATCCACCAATAATATTGATCCGCTAATAGAATTAAATAACACTGACAGGGGACACCCTGTATGATGAGTACTTCCAAGACTTGAAATGCTACTTATTTCTGTAGTTTTATTTTTACTTTACTAATTAACTGAATATTTCTTAAGACCATTTAGCCAACATTTACACAAACTAACATGGGCCAAAAAAAAGAAAAAAAGAAACATAAAACACAGAGAATAATATAATAAATATGTTCAGATTAACCTATTAGGGGAAGAAAATTCCAATTGGGCCCCCTTCTATGACCTTCTGTGCAAATTCCCGTTAAATACATTCCACACAGCAGATCAGTGCTCCCATTCCCTGTCTCCAGGTTTCCTCTGTGTCTGCTTTAATCAAACAAGAATATTATTCATGAATATGCATGTACAAAATAAACAGAAACATTGATATGAGCCCTCTCCATAAGATAGGGCCACAAGGTAGAAATGTAGGCTGATGCTGATCAAATTACTAATAAAAAAAAGGACTCTCGGAGATCCTGAGGTATTTTGAGCCTCGATTTGACAAGAGGACACTTATCAATAAAATAACATAAAAACCGAAAGAAAGACACCTGATGGTCCCTAACTATGTGTGTATATGTATGTGATCCCTCTTTAAAAACAGTTATGTATCAGTAATGATCTCATTTATGATCTATTCTTAGTGCTGTGTGTGAGCTACTAAATTCTTTAGTAAGGAGTAAATACTTTAGTTGATGTTAGAGAGAACATTACAGCATGTGGAGCGCAGCTGCTCCTCAGAGCCAGAGTTTGTCAAGTAGCGCCGCCTGCTGGTCAGATTGTGCTACTTTCTTACAGTACTGTACAACATGCAACCGACTTTACAGACATGCGTTCAAGGTAATTTGATTATTACTATAATTATGATTATTCTTTTTATTTAAAAGCTGTATAAAAAAAAAATCTATAAGACGAGTACCAACATGTGGAGTGAAAACTTTTCACATCCTAAGTACAAGTAGCAAGACCACAATGTGCATATGAGGTATGTAAGCTATATGACTGAAGGATTATCTGCTAGATGTACATAAAGTATTAATAAGCAAAAGTCTGCATTTAATATATGTGACATTATTAATACTGATGCATCAGTGCATACATTGACTGCTGCAGCTGATTGAGGTGGGGCTGCTTTTGCTTGATCTACAGTCAGTTAGTTTAGTCCAGTGGTTCCCACCCTGCAGATCACAGGATAAATGTGAGAAGCTGTGAGAGTCTTTTTTTAATTTTCTTCATCGATTTCTTTTTGGAAATATCAAAGAGTCAAAGGTGAAATGAAACCACGTGAGACGTTTATATGCAAGCAGGGTGAAGACAGTTTGACAAAACCAAACATCAATGCAGAGAAAATCAGCAAAAATGAACTCTGCTCTGAACATCTGCCGGATTCTTGTTACCATGACTCACATACAAAGGTCCAGTGTCTGATATTTACGGAGATCTATTGACAGAAATTAAATATAATTTTAATAGCTATGTTTTCATTAGTGTATAATCACCTGAAAATTAGGAGGAGTATTTTATATTTATAGAGGGAGCGGGTCCTCTTCCAAGGAGTCCGCCATGTTGAACCACTATGTTTCTACAGTAGTTCAGAAGGGACAGACAAACAAACATTTGGTCTATATAAGACCTTTCATGCTTTTCACTGTAGTTTCTCCTTCATGCTTGAACCTGAGGTTGATGGGTATTCAGTCAGTTGCAATCAGAAACATCAACACTAGATGTCACTAAATCCTACCCACTGGACCTTTAAGTGTTTACTATCAGTGTACATAAGAACTGCTCATGGTCAGTCCACAGCTCCGTCTGCTGAGCTGCCACATTTCTTCATGCTTTCTTTGTTGCTCTTTTCTTGTTTCATTGGTGTTCCTGTGCTGAGAGGCCACTACAGCCTGCAGTAGAGGTCTTGATTACGGGCGGGACCAGGCAGACGCCCGGGCTCCAGTTCGTGGGGGGCGGCAGAGCGCCCGAAAATGAAAACAATTTTTCGATACCGGCTCATTACGACGCGGAGCGGGCGCCCCCCGTGGAGCGGGGGGTTGAGACGGGTAGAGGGTGTGACGGACAGATGATCCTGGGCGCAGGCGCATCCAGGGCGCATCGAGAAAAACTCCGTCTTGGGGGTGGGGGGGGGGGGGGGGGGGGGGGGGGGTGGCGGGCGGCTTAGCACTGGTTCGACCAAGGGCCAAATGTGGCCCAGGACCGCTACTGTCAGCTGTGAACAATGATTGTCAGTGTTATCAAGCCTTGTGTTGTACTATATTCATCTGCCCCCCTTCATCTCCCTCTTCATCTGAACCTGTTCCCTCTCACTCACAGCCTTCTGTGAGTGAGAGGGAACAGCCTTTCTGATTCTGCCTCTCTGGCAGCTTCTTGCTATAGACCCCCTTTCTTCCCCAAGCCCTCCCATCTCTCTCTCTCTCTCTCTCTCTCTCTCTCTCTCTCTCTCTCTCTCTCTCTCTCTCTCTCTCTCTGTCTCTGTTCTTTCCATCTGTCTCTCTCCACTTCTATCTTTTATTCAATGAGCCATGACTCAATTCACACTTGTCTGTTGTTTGCATGGACGCCTACAGAGTTCCTTTCAGACTGTCGAGGGCACATTAGCCCTGGGCAGCTGGAAACTCTGCTCGACAAATATGAAAGTAGGCTGGACGGATGTTCTTAAGTTAACCTCGATATGAACACCAGTGTAAGTGTGAATAACAAAACATGCATTGTTTGGGTACAGCTGGATTAAGATAGATAATAGATCATTCATAGATTGTGCTTTTTATGTAGGTAGGCTTTTGGAAGATACAAACTCTACACAAACAAATTAAGATTCACAAACACTTATATTAAATGAAATAAGTGCACCACCATGATTTAAAGCGTTAGACTGATGTAGTTAGAAAATTGGAAGAAATGGCACGCAAACCACAGTTTTTCTGTTAAAGTGGAGATTTTGTTAATTTGGGACAAAACTAATCAATGAATGTGATTTCATTTAAAGCTTTATGAGACACATAAACCATAAACCACAAATAAACCAAATATTTCATGAAACTGTACATTATCTGACAGCTTGTATAGCTTATATAGTATAGTTAGCAGATGAGGCTTAAGTTTCAAACTAGCTGACGTTATTTATCTTCCATTTAAATCTAACGCTAATGCAACCAACATCAAGCAAGGAAACAAACCAACAAAACTGATGTATCAACTTTTATCTTTTCAACTTCTTATGGGCTGGAACTGGAAACTGTATGAACAGGGCGCCATCTAGTGGTAGAATAGAGACCAGTTTATTCATTCTGTCATTCAAAATGAAATGACTAAAAACAATTGTGTCCAGTTCATCCAAACCTGCTTTTCTGTAAACTGTAACTGCACATTTGAAAGGGACATTTTTTATCAAGCATTCTTTTCATCCATTTAGATGATATCTACATGCTCAGTGAACCTGAATCATATCCACCAACACTATCAACCCTGCTCTTATAAACTACACTAAGAAAGGCACTTTAAGATAATATAAGATAAGATAAGATAAGATAATACTTTTTTGATCCCACAACAGGGAAATTCACTTATTACAGCAGCGGGAAAAAAAAAGGAAAAAAAAGAGAGACCAAGGAGGGCAGTACTCTTAAGGCAGTAAGAAGATGGACACTTATCTTATACTTCGTGTTGTATATACAGTATACCAGGACATAAACGCCACATGAACGCATGTCAGATTATAGTTAATAAAAAATGACTTTTCAAGGCTGCTCTGTGGAGATCACAACTTTATTCAAATTATATTGGAATTAAGTCATTTTCATGAGATAGGATAACAGTCTTAATAATACATACAATGTAAACATAATATGACACCACAAAAACACAATTTATCTTAAGACAGTCCTGGTTGTTACGATAATTGCAATATAAATCAAGATTTTTTCCAGGCCAAGTAATCATAAGGAAGTGGTAACAGCATCACTAGCATCAAAACAACTGGATCACTTCTGAACTACAAGATGCTTCCAGAGACAAAGTGCAGTATATTACAGTGAAAAGATGCCTTGATAATATGGTCAGAGACATGAATCATATTACTGTTAAAGAAGTACACCAGCAGTGAGATAGTATTGTACTTCCATTTGCTGGGGGGGATTTAGAAAAGAGTGAAAACCAACAGTAAATGAAGCAGCAGAGGCTCAACATGCACGTTTTCATTAGATCATCACTTTAAAATCCACATGCACGCAGGCTTTCTGTTATTTGTCGTGTCAAAGCTTCCATTTTCATGTGAACTGTTTTCCTGACAACAGAGCAGCAGCAAGTGGCCACAAGTTACACTTGAATGAGGGAAAAAAGCAACATGAACGCCATGACTTAAAAAGACAAGTCTTAATATTCTCTAAACTTAACTCTCAAAACATTAGTGCCACCAAAAGAGAAGGTGTTTCTGTAATCATGTGGACTTTTTTTTTCACCGTGGCAGTCAGGCCTGGAAATGTTTTGTTCGACACTGACTGCGCTGCACAAGAAAGTATTTGTCTATAGCTCTTCATTACTGTAATACACAGAGAAAGGATATGCATATATGTATGTATACAGTCTGAATCTGATGTGTTGTGTTGTGACAAAAAACAAATCGCAACAATGAAAAAATCACAGCAGCACATAACTCTACAAGTATCATCACCTGGTGGACTAGTCAGAAGTGTCCGTCAACATCACAAACATTCCCTATAGGTATTTATGAAATATAGATTCTGATAAGTCATTGGATCATTTGGAGAATTGTCAGTCTCTGTAAATAATAATATAGAGTACAGTCTACACCTGCATGGAAAGTGTCATGAAATAACGATTTGGCACTTCACTATTGTAAACAACAAACTAATAAAAATAATCCTCATTCAAAAATTGAGCCAAAGGAAATAACAAAAAACTATCACAATACACCTCTCACAGTAATGATCATATCCAAATACAGATGATGCTGTAATACAGGAAATATGCTGCAAGACAGTCACATGACTGATCAAGATTACTGAGAGGAAACTACACAGACACAACCATTTTTCATAAAGGATGAACCAATCGCACGCTGTACTTGTACACAGCATTCTGAAGTGTTTTCAAAGCAGTGCTTATTAACAGACAACACAAATTAAACAGAGTGCAAAACAGTTCAGTTCAAGCCTCTAACACATGAACATGTGTTATTATACCAATGTCAAAAACAGCTATAAACTGGCCAAAGGCTAAACTGGCAAAAAGTGTCTGCAGTAGAAAAACAAAGAAAAGAAACACCTCGTCTCTCAAGCAGTGCAAGAGAAAATACACATGGTACATAACTTCACAAAGAGAAAACAACACTGGAAAATATTTTACGATAGTAATGATCAGTAACAGTACAACATTATTCTCCCTTTTATTGTGAAAAATCTGTTTTAGATCATTTTATTTTGATAGTGGTTTTGTAGAGATTTTCCTAAAATTAAATATTAAAATGATCTAGTCAGATTCATTTCAATATCATGATTTTCATTATCACTAAATCTGTTCATCCATAAAATGCTGATCACTGAATCAGTATTCCTGTCAAAGAAGACCAAAGAAAGCAGAAAATATGTGAGAAACTGAAATTAAAGAATTCTTTAAAAAAGAGATTTAAAACAATTCATCAATTATCAAAATAGTTGGTAATTAATTTAATAGTTAACAACGAACTGACTAATCACTGCAGCTGTATTTACAACATATTTACAGATACCTGTTCCAGTGATATCAAATATTTTCCTAAGTCACTGCTGGACCTTAAATGAATTCCAGTGTAGTATGAAGTCCTGAATATTGAATATATAACTTAAACCAGTGCATGCTGAGCCAAAGAAAGCCATGTGTCAAAGACATTACTGTATATTTATATTTATGCAAAATGCTCTACGACACTAAAGTCGGATTAAAGTGGCCGTTATATATATATCTCTCACTTAGACGTCAAATGGCTCAATTCAAAGTATGCTGATTGTGCTCATTTAATATTGAGTATCTGCTTTTTTATTACAGCTATCAGATTTGCTTTTAAAACAATGCATACTCTCAAACTGTAGTAGTATGTAGAGATGGATGTTGGTCTGTCTCTAGCTTCAAGTCATCACTGACTTCTTTTAGCTTTAAAAAAGCCTTAAAGCTTTAATTAAGTGCTGCAGAACCATAAAAAAAACATCACGCTTTCTCCAGAGGATGTCGAACATTTCCTTATTTTGATGATTTAAAAAAAAATACAGATTACATGAAATTATGTTTTTAATAAAAACATAATTACTGTTTAACTTTAAGGTCATTTCTAGGAGACTAGGGCTTACATATCTTATCTTTTTAGTGCAGTTCACCCAAAAACTGTTTAACGCAAGGACATTCAGTCCATTTGAAGATGATTGGAAATGCTTATTTTATGATGATTAGTTTGTGATCAATCACACCATTTCATTTCTTTAGTTAAGGCTCAGTGTGGTTCTACAGGAAACTTCCACCCAAACTGAAGGGGGTGAACTTCTGAGCCTGCTGAGCTCCAATCTCAGCCACATACAGGGCCCCTGTCTTCAGGTCCAGGTCTAACAGGTGGGGCTTCACTTCATCAGCCAGCTGGATCACACTGACCACTCTACACTGGCCAATCAAACCTACCGGTGGGGCATCCAGCAGCGAAATCTGGTTGGTGTTCAGCTGGACAACAACAAAGTACTTCCTGTCTGGGGTCAGGCGGACGGAGTAAGGAGCGTCCTCAGTGAAGCAGCTCCCCCACGTTCCCAACCAGTCCCCGGTGATGGAGTTAAAAACCTGGATCCTCTTATTCCCCCTGTCGGCCACCCAAACCCTCTGGGCGTTATCCACGGCCACGCTGTGTGGGATGTAGAACTGAGCCAGACCTTGACCTTTCTCTCCATGCATCCACAACACCTCCTGCTCTTTGGACAGCTTGATGAGACGGTTGTTCATCCCACCATCGCCGTCCACAATGTACATCTCTCCAGAGTCATCGATGAAGATCTCAGCTGGCTGGTCAAACTGCAGAGGGTTCAACCCAGTACCTGCCTTTCCCGGTGTACCCAGCACCTGACAAACATATTCAAAAATATTCAACACCATGCAACATTTGGCCTGTCAAAATCCAAGCTAAGTGAAACCTGCATTACGTTTTCTAGTCACATGTTAAATCCAGACAAGGCTGCTACCTGCAGGAGTTTTCCAGATGGGGAGTACTGTTTGATGCAGTGACCATACGGGCCGTTCCCCACATCTGTGATCCACACGGTAGGGGTTTGATGAGGCGGCGTCTGCTAAAAATATCCCATGAGGCATCTCCAGGGTGGTTGTGTTCCAGGACATGAGGAAATCTCCATCTGTGGTGAACACCAGCACCTTGGGCACATTGTCACCTATGAGCAAAGCAAAGGCAAACACACACACACACACCAGGCAGCTCATTTTATGGTGTATATATATATATATATGTTGATGTGGCACTAACTTGATGAACTGAGGTGGAGCTGCATGTATTTACCTCTTTGTGCTACATACACCACACCACTGTACTGGTTCACAGTCACTGCGAACACATCCCCAGTGAACATCTCCGGATTCCTGGGCCAGCTCAGGTCCAGTTTGTACAGAGGTCTGCCCAGCAGCTGGTAGTCATGTCTGAAGCCGTGGCTGCCTGGCTGCTGGGTGCTGAAGGTGCCGTACAGAAGCATCATGAGCAGAACCAAAGAGGCCATACTGAACGCTATCAGACACGTATGGCTTCTCTTCTTCATCAGCATCAGTGGTTCCGATCCGGGCTGGCGTTCCTTTAATATTCTGCTTCAGTGACGTTCGCTCTAAATCTATTCAAATAGTTGACAGGACACTAATTTAAGTCATCTAACACGATCTACACAGTAAAACTGTAAATGTGAGATCTGTTGTTACATTTAAAATCAGCTGCTCAAGTTTCATTTAAGACCAGATTCAGCGTAGAATTCACTTCCTGTTGAGACCCAACCGAAAACAAAACAGCGTGGCAAGCTAGACAGAATAACACATTTCACTTCCGGTTTAAATCTCACAATAAAAGCATTACCAAGGTGCACACAAATCCTGACTGAAGCTCCACTGGTCCGGTTATGTTAGACTCTACGCATTAAAACATCTTAAGAAAATGGCCCATAATTGCTCGTATCTTCCATAGACTGTTGCGACAAGTTACACCATTTTAAGGCCTTTAATTCCCGGTAACTTGACGCAGCGAAATATCCGACCGAAACGTACTGTGTGGCACGGCTGTGACGTCACGACGCGTTGACGCAGCAGCAGCAGCGCTGGCTGTGGAGCTTCCCTGACAGAAATTTACTTCCAATTATTTTTGAAGCTTTTCTATCGCAGTGCGAATGACAGTCCGAGAGGGACAGAGGTACAGTTCATGTAGTGTAAACCGTCGAAGAACCGACTCCATGGAGGTTATGGAGAGCCCGCTCAATCTCGTAAGTTCCAGCTCTTGATGTTGCAACAGCAGGCTAACGTTACTGTAGCTACACGAGCTAAGTGTTAGCTCCACACTAAGTTAGCAGCTAGCCGCTCCGCTGTGCTGTGGCAGTCAGTCTGTCAGTCTGTCAGTCTGTCTGTCTGTCATGTCTGTCTGTCTGTCTGTCTGTCTGTCTGTCTGTCTGTCTGTCTGTCTGTGACATGTTCAGCTGTTACACGGCACACTCTCTGTCCTCTCTGCCCTCGGTGACGGCTGACGCTGGGACACTGTAACGTTGCTGTCAGCTTTGACTGTGATGTTGTGGCTGTGTAGTGTTTAATGTTGGAGACGAGTGTGTCACTGATGAACTTGTTTTCAAGGCCGTTTGTTGACGTTAGCAGCTTGGTTTCAAATGCTACATGGCTACACTGTCCCTAAGCTCAGTCACACAGACCTCCACCTGAATGTTTTGTGTCCATGAAGGACAATGCAGTGACTTTCCCCAGAAAGTAAGTGGGTTTAGTCATTTTGTAATCAGCATTATCTAAGTGAAGTATAATAATGACTCCTGTCAGTGCGTGGCAGTACATGTTTTAAAGTTTTCTACTCTCTGATCTAAACAAGTCATGCAGCTGGACAAAATGTCCTCTTGTCACATTTGTAGTATTTTCCTTCAGAATAGTCTGTCTTATTGTTGTCTGTGTTACAGTAGAGAAGGAATGCAAAGACAAACAGAGCAGGCAACACAGGTCCCCAGTCACATCGTAGCAGGGACAGTGATGTTACATGTTTGTATGCCTCCCAACCACTCAGGCACCAACACCTGTCACATATGGTTTGTTATCCAGATGCTGAGCAGAGGGACAGCATAGAGAATCCTGTGAAAGGGTCAGCAGGTGGAGATGACGGATGGAGCTCGCTCGTGCAGAGCACTGTTTAACATGTTGCTCTAAATCCTTCCATAGGTGTTGGGTTGAGATTGCTGACTGTGAAGGACACAGCATGAGGTCACATGGCCATGCCCAGCATTTCTATACACATCACAGTGCATTCTGGGATGTGAATTGCTTTGTTTACATGGGGTTTACTCAGGGTTTTTCTTTAACTCATCACTTGTTAAGGTGTAGATGAATCTGCCCTTTTAAATAGTTTTAATGCATTTAGAATTTCCTTGAACAGCCTGGAAATATTCAGAGAATCCACCAGCCTGACTATTCTGACAAATATTTGGGAAATGTATTTGTTCAGTGAGGACTCTGAATGTCTTTGTTATATATTATTATATTATTAGTTATATATTCATCTCTTGATGACCGAATAGTGACAAATGGTTCTAATCATTTTCCAGAGCCCACAGTGACGAACACAAACTCTTAGTTTTGTCCAGCCAACAGTCCAGAAGTCACATGGACCCATTTCACTGACAGATATGATGAAGAAAGAACCACATCTTCACATTGGAGAGGCTGCTAGCAGCATATAATAAACATTATTGCTTGAAGAAAAATGAAGATTATTTTTCCCCTACTTTATCTTTCCATGAACTGTGAACAAAAGAAGATTAACCTTGTGATAATGAATATGAGTCCTTCCTTCATGGTCTTAAACTGTGTACACTCTGCCTCTCTTCAGGCTCATCAACAGTGGAGGAAGGCAGACCGTTTGCTGGCAGCTGGAAAGTATGAGGAGGCCATCTCCTGCCATAGAAAAGCAGCAGGTGAGTTCTGACATGCTCTGACACAGGCACATGTGTACTTCACATACAGAGTTAGAGAGGTTCTTAAAAAGTTCTTTATCTGACATGAGTGTGAATGCCCTCAAATGAGAGAGACACCCTAACCTCACAGTACAGAACCAACTTAAACACTAACTGCAGTGTAAAAGGGTTTTTGTGGGAAAGTTTTTTCTCACTTTGATTTGATTTGTATGGGTTTAGCTGCACATCTCATCAAGACGAATGTACAGATTTTCAGCAGTCATTGTGTGAGTTGTGGAATATGGAATATAATGAATGAGTGCATATGTTTTTGATGATGTTACCCTCATGGTCAACTGACTCTGTCTCTCCTCCAGATCTTTTGACGGATGCAATGAAGACAACAGAGTGTGAGCAGGTGAGACACTCCTCTGTCTGTGTGTGTGTGTGTGTGTGTGTGTGTGTGTGTTGTGTGTGTGTGTGTGTGTGTGTGTGTGTGTGTGTACGACGCGCGCACGTACGTCGTGTCTTGACTGAGATTAAAGTTTTACACAGCCTAAAGAGCCCTGCAGCCATGATAGCTTGAGAGACCAGTGAACCAGCAGCTTTAGTGTAGGTATACATGGACTGTGACCTGTGTTAACACAGTGCTCGGTAAAGGCTGAAAGCAGGTGTATGAAATGGAATGTAAGAGTCTAAAACATAATGCAAAATCCAGATAAACATGTACATCATTTCAGTTCACAAAGACCAAATGTTGACTGTAGTAGCCAACACACTGTGTTTGTACACAAAGAAAAAAACAACTGGAATTATCATTTGCAGAATCCAAATGATTCATAAATTCTTTATTTAGTTTCTCTGTACTCAGCTCCTCATAAAATTGTGAGATTTTGAGGCAGTCTGCAGACTTCCTTCGAGTACAATCAATAATGTTTTCATATAAGTCTTTCAAAAATTTGAAATCATTAGAAACCTGATAAATGTTGGCAGGTAAGATCAGACCTGGAGCAGGCATGGATACAGTGATGTCAGGACAAAGAAGAAAGAAACAACTTAATGTGTTGAATGGCATGTTTACAGGAAGGTACGGGTGATTAGGAAATGCTGTAAGTCTAGTAAGAACAAGAAGAAGTTTAGTGTGGGTATGTTGTGGTGGAACAGACAGTGTGTTTGCAGGTGTCCAATCATTTGCATCACAGTGAACCAAATGGAAAACTGTACAGCGGGTTTCGTGTGAACTTACAGGAAGTCAGTTGAGTATGCGGTCCTTCAGTGTGGACCAGGACACATTCACACGCACACTACTGAAAGACTGTGGCTATAGACCACCTCAGAATATGGTCTAAGAGATTGGATCTTAGTACGTCTTGGGTGCATTCTCACTGCATGTTAATGCTAGGTGTAAACAGGGAAACCATACTTCCCACACCGTGTTGAAGCACCAATAACAGAACTGTCCTCAGAAAATCTCTGCATACAAGTTTAAACCAAGTTTAGATCCAGAATCAGGCATCATGAAGCAGTCCCATGTTTTTATGGACATCCTGTCTTGTATCAGTGTTACTGTGTGCTGTGGCTGCTGTTGATTCTCTGTGTCTGTAGGCTCGTCTGTCCATAGAGCTGCAGAGGGACAGTCATGTCAAACAGCAGCGACTGATCCAAGAGCGCTGGAAGAGAGAGGCTCGTCGAGAGGCAACAAAGGCCCGGCCT
This sequence comes from Collichthys lucidus, assembly GCA_004119915.2. Classification (NCBI taxonomy): domain Eukaryota; kingdom Metazoa; phylum Chordata; class Actinopteri; family Sciaenidae; genus Collichthys; species Collichthys lucidus. The sequence goes on from CM014098.1 coordinate 25,911,602, forward strand.
GGCGTGGTCCAGCCCTCCAGTGATCCCCTCCTTACCCAAACCCAGTCCACAGGCCAGCTCCAGCCTCAGGGTTCCAAGGGCCTCTCAGATGGAGGGTGTGGAGGGCTCAGGGAGAGAGAGTACGACACCTGGATCTACCAGCTTCAGACACGGCAGACTGGAGGCTGCCAGCCTTTGACTCCACCGTGTCCTGGATCTAAGACCACCAAAGACGACAAAACTCGCCTGGAAGAACGACAGACCACCATTGAGGACCTGCGGCGCCTGGTTGACTACCTGATGGACGAAAACCAGCGGCTGGTGGCTGACAACGAGCGGCTACAATCAGAAAACGCCCGGCTGCGCTCCGAGGCAGCAGAGGCAGCAGACTTTGTCGAGCGTTCAGAGCTCTGGGTTCTCCCGCAGGCAGGTGGTGCTATGGGAACAGGGGGCGGGCAGGAGAGGAAGAGCACAGGGAAGGGGAAGGAGATCGCAATCCCTCAACTGCCACCGCTGGAGATGCCAGCTCAGGAAGACCTGTGTCTGGATGACCTGCCTCCTCTGGAGCTGCCAGAGGACATCCAGAATGAACTACAGGAGCTACTGGACAGGGAAAAACTGTGATCAGAGACATGTCTCTTACACACACACACACACACACACACACACGCAGGGTTCAGCCAATACACCTTTTGAATTTGGACGCCAAAGTGTTGAATATGTGAAACCCACAGGCTCTGTCTGATCAGACCTCTGCTCAGGGTTATCATGGATCCTCCATGAGCTCTCTGCACTAATGACAGCAACACAAGAGGCAGTCTTATACAGTCTAGAGAAGCGATCAGTGCAGACTGTGATAACACTTTACCACTAATGCAATGCCATCTACGTCAGAGGTGAAGGAACAGTTCACCCACAAAGAATTTCAGTTTGTATGTCAGTGTGGCACACAGTGAGCTCTGGATCAGGCAACATTTAAAACCTGCAGCACTCAAGATCCACTTGCCAGCTTTTTCCAGACTTTTTAAATACATCTCACTGTTTTCTTCTGCATTTTCATGCATAGCAGTCAAGTCCCACAATTGGGTATGCTGAGAAAAGACTGCGGGATGAGGTTGATAGGCGAGTAGGTGGATGTTGATGTTGGGACACGGTTTGTGGAAATAGACATTAAATTACTCTGATCCACGTAGGCAGCAAACTGTTCTGAAGCCAGATGATTTTCTTTAGAAGTCAGATATTTCCATGATATTTGCACTTTGTTTTAATGTAAGTGACAATGTATGATCATTTAAAAAGCTACAGAGGAATTGCTGTGTCAAGCAAAAAGGTGTGTGTATATGTGTGCGAGTGGTGTAAACACTGGAGAAGACAGATTGGTGTGAAATGTTAATTAGTTCACTATTTAATTTAGTAAATATTCAGTAAGTAAGGATATTAGGTTGTTTCATCATTCATCATAAATGTCCATGTGAAACAAAAATATTTCTGTCTGAACATTTTTCTTTGTTTAAAATCATTTGAGCTGATTTGAATTATTGTTCTTCCAAGAATATAAGAGGTGATCATGTGACTTTTTGTAAAATAGTTTAATTTCCCAGCAGCCTCACTTGTTGTGGAGAACGTTTAAAAAACGTTGAAGCAGCAGCATCGTTCTCACTGACATACAAACTGTGTGCTTTTACATGAGAGTGAGTGCATCGTGGCCAAAGGGAGAATTGGTGGATGAACTGTTCTGTAGGGCATCATGGGAAGTGAAGCAACTTGACTGCCTACTAACCATGTCAGAGGTGTTGGTCTAACCCTGGCATGCACACGCGCACACACACACACGTATAGAGAGGATCATGTGCAGTGTGATTCAGAACATATTGCTGTTGTTGAGGAAAAACCACATGGCTGCATTTTTTATTTTCTGTTAGCATACTTGAATTAAAGGCTTCAATGATCATTTGTGTGTGAAGTGATTCTTTTCTGAGCACATCTTTGACAGAATAATCCTCTGATTTTCTTGCAGATTGGTGTTTTTGTGCAACAACAGCAATACACACACACATACACACACACAGAGTGATGGCACTATCATGAAGGCTGAAGCACACAAAGGATTAGAGAGAGTATTGCAGACACCTCCAGTCACTGCTAGTTCACACTGCGAGCAACCAGGGGGGGCGAGTCGATGTGTTCACAGCAGTAGTGTGATGTCTGCTGCGTCCATCACATCCTCTATAATGCTCTGATTAGGTAGACCAGTGTTTGAGCCTTTTTAATGCACATGATGTGCACTGATCTGCCGTAGACTTTGTTAGACTTGTTTTAATATTGGACACTGTCACAGCTGTCAGGACTTGAAACTTCCCTGTAGAGCTGAAATAATTAATAATAATCAATTAGTTCAACAGAAAATTAACTACTTTGATAATCGATTATTGTCCATTATTGTTCTGCTCCAGAACAGGTTGATAGAGACAGTCTGAAAATATGATCAGCTGTTCTGACTAGTATTTTAGCAAACAGACTATTTACACCTCCAGCAGACACAGTAACATCAGTCTTTATTTTGGCATTTACTTTTAGCTCGAGTTGCTAAATGCTCCATCAGCGTGTCTCATACGGAGTCTGCTGTTTGCTGCTGGCCAGGTAGTGTGCAGGTGCTTTATCTTAGGCATTCATTAATGCAGCTTGAACTCAGCATTAAATCTGCAGCAGCAACATCTGTGAAATTTTAATAGATGTAATCAACATCTTGTCCAATGAAGACGTGATTGGCTGTTGACAATGGAAAAAAAAACTGACTTGATGTCACTCACTGTGTTGCTTGCAGTCTGAATGCATGTGGCATATGCATGCACACACTGTCGCACTCATTTGGACAAACTCATGGACTTACTTTGAACTGTGTATTTCTTTACTAGAACAACGATGTGCAGAAGTGGCTGCAGACAGGACATTGTGCTGCGTTCACGACCTATGCAAAACACCATCCACGTGTTCGCCAATCATGTTTGAGCTGGCTTTGGTAACAATAGTCTCTGTGAAGAGCAAAAGAGGCCTAACATGTAGGACAGATTTAGTTTCTTATTACTTCTTTGAAGTAAATGCAGGTAACTTTAAAGAAGCAATAAGAAAGTGTTAGAGAGAGATCAGCTAAACACGTCTTCCTCATTCTCATGTATCAAGTTGATTGTCAGACTGCAGAAGAAATCTTGACCTGGATATCTGTTGTCTGTTATACGGATATCCTCTGGCTACAGTGGAATACACAAAACGTTGGACGTTGTCCTGAGAGGCTAGCCTCGGTTAAGAGATTGGGACTGACCCAAAAGCTGACCTGTGGACAACTGTAGAAAATCTGCTTTCTTTTAAAATAAAGCTTACTCAGTAAATGATTTTTCATCATTTCTGATCACAGCTCTTTATGGCATTATGGGAGGACGTGGGGTCTTGCTGCATGTCTCTCATCGACATGATGGTTTTGCAGTGGAATATTTGACATGCTTAGCGTGTGTTAAATGAAGATATATTCATGGATGCTTGATTATCATTCAGAGGACGTGAATGCAGCATTACCATGAAGACAGGCACATTTCACAGTTAAAGGGAGCCACATCTCATTTGTTATTGATGGCTGGATTACTAAAGAAAAGCTTGAACTGCCGGCTGGCCGGCTCACATTTATCAAAGTAGACAGCTTCAAGAACCCTCCAACAATCACCTTCTCAAAAAACTCAACCCACGCCTTTGCAAACTTCCTGTTCTGAGGTGGCAGTCACATCTTTGGATCTTCAGATGGATAGAAATAGTCTAAGACTCGAAACAACAGTTCTAAAGGCGTCGCAGCTCTTCAGCGTGTCCCTGGCTGTTAATATATGCCCACATCTGTATCTGCTGCACACTCATTTCTCAGAATTAGTATTTGATGGCGTTTAATCGTGGGCCTACCATCGCCTGCTTTAATCACACTGTGCTAAATCATTATCATTCGTTCCCACTGTGGCCTCACAGCAGAGCATCACCTTTATTACTGCTGCCTTGTGATCCTGCTCGGTATCAGAGCTGATGAAGGCCAACCTCTGACAGTATCTCCCATCAAACCAAAGCCTTGTCTGATTAACTCATCACCTTTAATATTGTTTCCGTAAAATCCTGCTTGGTATCAGAGCCGGTGAAAGCCAACCCATCATGGTCAGCATTTATTGCACTATTTCCTCAATGCATGAGAATATTGCATGGAGTACAAGCAGTGAGCTGTTACCCACTGTTCACATATACAGACTAAGCTTTATGCAAATGCAACTGTCCTTTGGGAATACAAAGACAAATGTGGAAAGGCTGATATTGCAGTCAACTTTTTTCCAATTAAAGATTATAAAGTCGACTCATGATGGACAAAAAAGAATCAAAATTGATTCCAATTAAAACATTTTGTTATTGTTATATTTATAAAGTGCCAAATCATAACAGACGTTATCTCATGACAATTTCCTTAGAACAGGTCTAGACCGTAGTCTTGGCAACTATGACACACTTGACGATGGTGGTGAGGAAAAACTTCCTTTTAGAGGCAGAAACCTTGAGCAGAGCCCGGGCCATGACAACAGTTCAACCAGAGATAAAACATAGATATTTTTCAAACTTTTAACTGACGCTGACTCAAGTGACAGCACTTTCTTCCTCATTTATCAGACTTCACACAGCTCCCTCTGGAGACTTTGAAGCTTTATTAACATATGTTGTGACACCAGGAAACTCACACACTATTGATGAAATTCCCTTTAAGTAGTAAGCTTCAGGTTCATAGGAGACAGTAGACTGATACTGCCTGATACTTCCATAATCTGTATGTGTGAACAGTAGATGGAGAGCTGCAGCCTCTTGACACGGTTTGTGGTATTCACACACGGGTCGGCATTGCGGCCGCGTGGCCGACTGGCCGCCGAATTGGCCCTAGTGACGATGATTTATTTTAATTACATTATATTTTAATATACCACCTCATGTTCCCTTCAAACACAACATTCCAATTCACAACATTTATTAAAAAGTAGCTGATAAGTAACGTGACAGCAGACAGAACATCCTCGCAGCCTCTTTACTTGACGCACAGGTCGGAACGCTAATTGGCACGTGCGTGCGCTGTAACCTGTGGAAAATAAAAGTGTCCTGTGTCCCTCTGTAACGGACAACGTGAACAAATATGTTTTATTAAATGAAAAAAACAAAACCAAACAAGGTCGGCAGATCTGCAGCGCTGTATACTGTAGCGACCCTGCAGTTATGTGTTTTATGTTGTAATGTGAGTTCGGTGGTTTCCCATGGTCCGTGAATGCACCTGTATGAGAGCAAGGGGGCGGGGGAGCAGGTGAGAGGGTGTGTGCGTGTGTGTGAGCGTGTGTGGAGAGAGACGACATGAGTGAGGCTGAAAAGTGGGACATGTTCTGTGAGTTTGGCGTGGTTATGGCCTACAATAACCGTGTTCTGCAATAAGTCTGTTTGGCAATAAAGGCCGGTTTTGCAACATAACGTCTCTTCATTCCTGACGCGTCCCGGCTGGACGTTACAATACATTAAATTACGGCAGGTTGCTAGGGCAGGTTGAGTGTTTCATGACAGACGCAGTGGGCGTTTTAAGGCCGTAACCCCACACTTTTATACACATTGTTACACGCATTTTGTACAGTGCCTCCCTTAATAATCAGGACGTAGAACATACGTGCGGTTCTCACTCAGCCAATCAGGACGCAGCACCCCCCCCCCCCCCCCCCCCCCCCCCCCCCCCCCCCCATGGTCATGGCCCCGCGATGGAATTGTCAGAAAAAAATTGGCCCGCGCCCAAACTTAATTGCCGACCCTGTCAAACCATGTCAGTCAGGCTGCTGAATGGTCACTCCTGCTGTTGCTCATGGCTTTGCTCAGTGTGAATATCTTCACTCGATGAAGAATGGCAGAAAGTCGTTTTGTTGATACAGATGTATTTTGAATTTACGGTCTGAACCACGATTGAGTCCAAGAAATGTGAGCTCCGATGGTTTTAGAAGTGCAGACTGTGGAAGGACGTTCTATTCTCTCTCTTTAGATGAAGACTTGTTTGACTTTAGTGATGTGTGTGTGGTTATGATCTGGGATATTATGTGTTTTTGTTCTGCCACCTGAAAGACAGAATACTGTTTGTTGTGTGTTATTGAATGTGTGTGTTGTAAGAGTACGAGGGTAGGGTTTGACTGATACAAGACGTGTTCAGGTCTTTACCTACCAACTGTAACCAACAGTTACAGATGTATGGCTCATAGGTGATGCATGGATCCATTGGAATCCTAAGAGAACAACAAAATGAATATATTTTTTAATATAGAACTTTACTCTTGAGAGTATGGTGTTGCTGAATTGATGTCCAAATATTATTACAATTCCAATAGCAAGTAAGTATGAGTCCACTTACTACAGCCTTCAGCCACATATCATGGTCTTCATCAGAAGATGGATAAGGGTTTTTCTTCAAAAACTTTGTTTTGTTATCAAATGTTAAATGTTATCCAAACACAAGCAGCCATACATGAACTGAGCTAAAATAAAACGTCTTTTAGATTTTAAATCTGCCCTTAGATTCAGTGCCAACTCTCTGGTTCAGACATGGTTAGTACTGAGCCCTACGTGTTAAAGAGTAGACATATTTGTGTTGGTCATGTATCAGTCTAATCATTGTACTGTTTTCTTTCCCTTTCTTCTTCTCTCTGTTTTGCGCCCAGCTTTCCATCAGACTGAGTTATTTGCATTCTATTCTGTTCATTTGAATGAAGATACACACTTAATGTGTTTGCTTGTTTGACAATGCAATGCAGTGTATTGTTTGTAGATAGTCTGCAGATAGCTGGCTTATTAATGTGCTCATGTTTTGCCTTATAAAGGTAGAAGCTGAGATATACGATTGGTCTCAGTTTCTCTTTGGTGTCTACCAGCAGAACTGCTTCAACTTCTTGGGGATCGTGGTTAGTTTGATTAGTTTTGATTAGTCTTCTCTTGTGATGTTGGCTCTGCATTATGTTAAAATAGTGCTAATTCATCTGTTTTCTGCTGCTTGTCTGGGTCAGGGTTGCCGTAGTCTGGCTGAAGTAGGCTGTTGGCCTTCCATTGGCCAACTGTTTGAGTCTGTATTCTCCTCCCACTTCCATTATTCTTTTTTTGCAAAGACCCCATCGCTGCATGAGTGATCCTGCGTTTTCCATGACTTCAGACTTGGAAGAACTGCCAGTCACATTACTGGTAGCTGTAGGGTAGATTGTACCATGCGACAGTTCACCAAACATGGCTGTTATTGCAGTTTTTTTTTCAGTTTTGTTGGGAACCAACCACCAGTTGACTGTTTGTGTGCAGCGTTTTCCCTTCACTGTAGTGGGTAGAGATACTAACCCTATAGCGCTAACCTTAGCACTCTGTGATTCAGTCACTTACTCTTTACCTAAGCTTATCACCTCCTGGCTCCTGCTCTGTACTTAACACACAAACATGAAAGATATATTCACCTTTTCATCTAACCAACAAATCAGCGTATTTCCCAGTATGTCAAACTCTGCTCTGCTGGACTTCTTTGCTGTGCTAGTTATGGCAGCCAGTGGCCAGAGCAGTCTGTTGTTACACTAAAACAGTGTTCAGCCTTTTCTCCTATGGTTAGCATAGGGACCACTCACTGACCAGATCTCCGATAACATAGGGGGTGCCGGGGTCACAAATGATCTCAAATTCAGTTGTTTAAGTTCTCTTGTACCTCATTAACAGCGTTAAGCAAGACATATGTACATAAGCATGGTTCCAGAGGATGGACCTCATGTGATTAACCTTTTCCAAGCTTGTGTGTTCTCCAAACATAAACAAACTTGTCAGCGATGTTATATTGGGGTTGTGTATAGTTTGTATTCAATTCCAGCCTGTACTCAGTTAAGGGGGAAAAAATGAAAGAAAAGCAGGAAGGTATCTTCACTTCACAGCACACACTGTCATATTTGTATTTCCTGTACCTTCTTTAGGGCAGCGTCTCAGGATTGGCTGATAAAGCAGGACCACCTCATCATGTCAATTCATGTAAACCATATAACCACAAAGCCAAGCCAAGCCAAGACACACAGTGAACCAGAGCTAGCTACCAGCATCAAAGTATCTAGAACTACAGAACAGCATACACAGCCTATGCTGAACAGCTCCACCCTCTCAGTGATGTCACACGTGTGAGAGACGCATCAGTATGGTCACCTTAAAGAGAATGAAACGACCACGTGCCAGTTTCAGACTCCCCTGTGTGTTGATGAGGAAACCACACTTGTCTTGTTTATCCTGTTTCTAATAATATCTTTTATTTAATGTTCAGATGCACAGTATGATTCGTGGATTTTATGTCATGTGAGTGTGATGTTCAAATCAAAATGTGCTGTTGAATCTCATATGAACAAAGACGATGAATCTGTTGATGATGATGATGATGATGATGATGATGATGATGCATGGATGATTATAACTAATAATAAAAAAAATTGACATACAGTGTTTGTGGCATGTTTTCCTCCATCAAGCTTACCCTTAAGAATATTTGAATGTGACACATTTGCAACATAATTATAATTTACAAATCCAATAATAGTGAATGTGATATACACGGAATGTTAGAACATCTAGCTGCTTCTGTAAAGAAAAAATGCATGACAGAAACTCACATTTCTTTTATTTACTTATTTAGCTAACACGCGTACGTGATATCTATGTGTCTGGCTAACTAGCTAGGTAAGGTAAGGCTGGGAGCTTAGTGTATTAGCCAGCACCGAACTGAAGAGTTGGTGAATGGCAGCAGCTACACTTTGCTTAAAAGCCAGCTAGCTACATAGGTAGAATGAACAGCCATTCAAGCTTAGGCTTAAAAGCTAACAGGGTTTAGTCTTAGACTAGTTGGTTGGTTTAAAATAACTGAACTGTGCTGGAACTATGAACAGCTAACTGGCTACATTTGCTAGCTAAAGCCAGGCTTAATTGGTTGAAAGGTGGAGTCTGTTAACACCACCATTAATTTAAATTCAGTGATACCATCCATTCTCTTCTGCTTATCCTGGGTTGAGTTGCGGTGGCAGCAGGTTTAGCAGGGCGTCCCTTTCCCCAGGAACACGTTCCAGCTACTCCGTTCCTCATCCTGAGACCTTCCCATGCCATGCGGGCTATGTACTGTAGCCATGAAGAAGCCATAGATGAACCGAGAGGTCCGGCTCCTGCTGAAGGCACACAGCACTGCTTTTAGATCTGGTGATGCACAGGCCTACAGTGCATCCAGGGCTAACCTAAAGAGGGGCATCAGAAGGCCAAGCACAGGCTCAAGCTAAGGATGAGGAGCACTTCAACAACTCCGACCTCCGGTGCATGTGGCAAGGTATCCAAGCCATCACGGATTACAAACCCACCAACACCACCCCACAAACCAACGACGTCTCCTTGGTAGATAAGCTGAGCAACTTTTATGCTCGTTTTGACAGGGAGACCCAGGAGGCAGCCATTCAGGGCTGTGCTCCCTGCTGACCACTCACACTCTTCCCAACTAACTTGTGTGCTGCACTGAGCAGGACCAATGCATGTAAGGCTGCTGGCCCTGATGGCATTCCCAGACGTGTGCTGGACAGCTGACGAGGTCCTGACTGACATGTTCAACCTGTCCCTGGCCCAAGCAATCATCCTACATGCTTTAAGACCACATCCATCGTGGTAAAGAAGGCTCACCAGTGGCATACTGCAGGCAGCACCTCACTCTGGAGTCAGATCTGGAAGGAGAGCTTGCTGACAAACATCTGGACATGGAACTCCATAGAGCCACCACCCTGTGGGTTGCCCACCATAGGGGTAGGCGGGAACCTACCGTAGGAAATTGATATACGTAGTTGGGCTCATCTGTACACACTGTGCCATGTTAAATGACAGAGACATTATGAAATAAAGAGTCATTAAATAATAAATGTAGCATTCTAAAATGTCATACCATCAGTGGAACATAAAAACATGAGGAAGGTTAATAGTGTGTAAGGCAGAACTCCTGTGTCCACACCAACACAAACAAAGACACACAGAATAAAAATAGATCAGCCACAGACACATTTTGTTTCTTGTCCGTACTGCGACTGGACAATCTTTATTGTATTGCAATTACAATCCAGCAGTACACACAGCAGACATTATCCCCACACAGACCAAAAACCCAGCCACACAGATCGGGGTGAGTACATGAAGCTTTGGTATCATTAGTCAGTTATGAACATTAAATGGACATCATGACATGAGAAAGTCTGGCTTGTTATTGCACCTCAGCAGCTCCATGTCACTGATTAAGACTTGTCCAGTGTGTGTGTGTGTGTGTGTGTGTGTGTGCGCGCGCGCCGTGGTCTGCTCGGACACAGACATGCAGTTCTGTTAATACACTCAGTGTCCACAGAGGTGGATGAGAAGTCGTCTGTTGTTCCTCATTGGTGGAACGTCCTACCAGTTTCTACCGGATCAGGGGTGTCCCTCTCTGTCTTTAAAAACCTCCTTAAGACCTCCAGCTCTTCAGAGAGGACCTCCTCTACAACACTACCAACAACTGGACATGATAAATCTACCCCTTTGAGAACTGTCACAGCACTTACTGCTGCACTCACACTTGATTGACCTTGATTGTTCCCTTCTCTAAAAGTCGCTTTGGATAAAAGGGTCTGCTAAATGACTAAATGTAATGTAAAGTAAAGACGCAAGACATCTCTAACACATCACTTTAAGGCAAACGGCTGTATTTACTGAGCTCAATTGTGGAAAACCACTCCTGCCATGCCAGCATGGCTTCAATGGTCAGAGATACCGACTCAGCTCAAAGACTCTCTTAAGTTCTACCATGGACAGCAGGGGACATATTACACTGGGTAAGTACATGTCTGTGTGTATGTTCAGCACAAGTATTACATATGTATGAACATAGAAATTCTAATTTAGACGTTCAACTGGGTCAGATGCACCATCATACTGAAAGAGATCACTTCCGTTTGTACTTTCACTCATCTGTTATCAGTTTTGTCATGTCTAGGAACGATACTGAATCACATCATTTCACGTCAGCCAGATGTATTGCTGAAGCAGAGGCACAACTGACCCAGGCATCATAGAAACTTCTCTCTGCTAAGTGTTCCGTAACAGGAAGTGTATAAACATGTTTGTACAGAACAAACCAGACTTTAAAATGCCACAAGAGGCCGTTGGTACGAGCTGTGTGCCGCCTCCTCCTGCAGCAAAGTACATTATAAAATGAGATGACAAGCAAGGACAGCATTGATAAAAGTTCTGGGAGGAGGCGTTTGTGCAAAAACAGGTGATTACAATATAAAAGACTCATTTTGATCCAAAGACACACACATTTAAAAAGCTAATGTTCATGAAGAACAGCTACAATTTAAAACCAGGGCTGTGATCAGGACACATCTGTATAAAAACACAAGTACAAAGTAGGAAAATAGTAAGTCATTAATATTAAGTGGGACTTTATAAAGGCTGAAATAGTCACACAGAAACATGGAAGAATGTTTCATCCATTCACTTTTCTCTTTCTGTTTCCTTCTCTCCAGTGATGTTCACTGCCTCCCTCCTCTGACAGGCTCAGCTCCACACCTCGTTCATTCAACTGCACTTCCTCCTCAAAGGTTCGTGGTAGACCTGCTGGTATACTGTCACCTGTCACAGTGACAGCAGGGAATGTGGCATGCGTCTGAAGCTACACGAGCATAAATGATCTCTTATTAGTATATTGAACGATACTGAGGTTAACGGACTCCATACTCCAACTCTAGTGTCAGTGGTTCAACCAGGAACCAGGAAGTTCCTCATTGACAAAATACCTGAAAGGCAGAAGAAGCAAACCTGGTACCACATTTTAATAAGCTGCTCTTTATAAAGACATATATGAAGGTTTATTAAGTAACACTAATATTTAATAAGTCTTTCTAATCATTACAAGCCATTAAGATAAAAAGATTACATTGTTATTCTCTTTGGCTGGGTGTCATGTTTGCAGGTAAATATGTTAGTAAGACTTTAAAGCTGATAAAATCTAATAGACAATCTTGCACTTTCAGTTAGTTGCTGACTGTCATAGCAGGAAATGAAAACAGCAGCCTGCTGTGGCTGAAAGCAGCTCTAGGAGAGCAGCTCTATGAAAAGAGCTCAATGAGAGCAGCTCTATGAAAGCAGCTCTATGTGAGCAGCTCTATGAGGGCAGCTCTATGAGCTGTGTGCCTTTTACTGTTACAGCACATCATCTGATCAAATCTTAAAGCAACACTGTAACTTGTCCAATACATGTCATGGAGACAAAATCATCCAAGTAGCTTGTTGCTTTGATAAGAGCTCACAGGTTTCAGTTTGTAATTATCTATAAAGTTTTAAATACTAATACGTTGTTACACTATTAATGTATTTTGGTCCAGATATCTGACAGTCTGTCGTCTCCCTGAAGAACTGAAGAGTTAAAGACAAAGCTGATGTTGGAGGAGGATGAAAACTAGCCTAAAGGATTTTTGGAATTCTAAGTTGATGTTGTGAATGTCCTATGACTGTGCTGTGAAGCATCAGTAAATGATGTGACTCTCATGAAGCTGTTGCTTTTTGGTTTCTTTATGAAAGCCGTCTCATTAGAAAGTGGTACCATAAAACTAGAAGATGACTAAAAAGTTGACAGGTGGATTTAAAATACATTAAAAGACTAAACACATCTAACATCCTACCTAAAAACTACAATGAAACTACAATGAATCTACAATGAATGACAGATGAAACACACCCAAGTCCATGCAAAAACAACAACAACAAAAACAAAACATGATGTCCACCCCATCAACCCAAAGAAAAATCATCAGAGTTCTCTGACAGACAGCAGGTACTCTGAGAGCCTCTGGTTTGGGATGAATACCATAATAAATATGTCAGAAGAATCCTAAATGAGAGAAGAGCTGGAATAACAGGCTGACATAGCATCCACCAGTCAGTAGTGTGTGTGTGTGTGTGTGTGGGTGGGTGCGTGTGTGTGTGTGTGAGCAGTAGTCTGTTCATATTCCATAGTTGACGGAGCTCAGTGCTGGTCTCTTCTTGCCTTTAATCTTCAGAGATCCATAACGAGCCTGGTGACAGAAGAATGACAACAACTCACTGATGAGTGTGTTCATACGACATGGTTTGTTGTGACACACAGAGCTTTCTGTTGTTCTGCTGGACCTGGTATCACAGAACACTTACATCTTTTCGGACTCTGGATCTTGTGATCTTGACACTCTGCGATCGTCTCAGTCCTTTCTGAGTAACAGCCTCGTCTTCAGAGAAGGTTGGCTCAGTCTCTTCGTCGCTCCTCTCCTCCTGGTCATAATAGTACTCTGAGAAACATATACAGACACACACATGAAGAAACCGTCTTAAGTCTCTGTTACAGTTACATTCAATCATCCTGAAAGTCAGGTTGTATGGTGAGATGTATGCAGCTCTGTGAGCTCACCTGTCCCATCACAACATACTGGAAATTGATTATTTTAGCTCCCTAGTCGCTGACAAATTCACTGCGTTCTACTGTTTGTGTAATGTTTGTTTAAAAAAAAAGTTTTAGAGAATCACTGAGTCCTTTTTTTTAAAAATAAAACTAAACAAATGAGAAAAGTTTGAGAAGAGCTGGACTGAGTTTTTGCTCATGAACATGTTGGACACCTGGACTCCATTCTAACCTGAATGCAGTCGGTGGAGAAAACATCTGATAAATATCTGAGACGCACGGTTTTTCCTCACCGGAGAGGAACCTTTAGATTTTAGCAATGACAGAATATGTTCTGGTGTTGTGCATATAACCGCCGGTTAATCATGACCACGTTCAAGAATGCTTCATATTACGAAACATTTCTCTTCAACCTCCAGTCAGTCTAAGCTAATGTAGAGCAGACAAAGAGCTTGTGGTGAGCTCGTACAGCAGGAGGACCAGCAGACACCACGGCAGAAGAAAAAGAAACTGCAGGAAATTATTTACTTCAGAGACAGAATGAAAAAACAAAACGGTAAACACTTGTGAGAGTAAAGGAAAAAATTGTGCAATAATGAAACAATAGAATCGATTCTGATTCCAGGTCTGTGTTGAGGTGACAGTGTGTAAAGAGCTGAAGGAATTCCAGAAACTGGTCCAGCAGAGGTCAGTAGATACTCAGCAGACACTCGGCTGCTTCCCTGCTCCACTCTTTGTGTTTCCGCATAGAAACACACCAGTCAGAATATACTGATCTTTACACTGATCACACAGCTCACACATCCTCTGACTCAATAACTGCATTCATTTCTACACATGCCGTTTCATTTATGAGACATTTAGTATGAATAGCATATATTAGAGAACTGACATCCTTACATTGCGTTATGTAATGAACTGTCAGCTATTAGCCAGGCCTGACACAATCCCCTGGCACTGTGTTAGGATGTGAACAGTGCTTTCTGTTTGTTCTGGTTCTAGCTCCTGTTCTCACATCTGGAGTCTATAAGAGAAAAACTCCCACTCTCCAGAGCTGGAAGCAGCTCTTCTCCACCCAGAGGAAACAGGGTGGGATAAGACAGGGGCCAGCTTCACATGAGATTTCACATTCCAACACAAGATCAAAAATACCATCAGAGCTGTGCGTGTTGGTTGGACGCAGATCAGCGTTTGTCGCAGACAGATAAAGGTGGTGGTGGAGGTGTAGTTCTGAGAAGAATTCAGTCCTGCTATTTAAAACGGTACTCAGTAACTAAACTAGTCCATTAACCTGTCTGAGTGTGCCTGGCTCCCAGTTCATACTGGTTCATCTGCACAGGAATAACATATTGGAGTGATGTTCAGGGTGGAATTTCATTCTTTCACTGAGATACATTGTGTCTGAACTGTGGAGAACAAATCCAAGTCATTCCATTACATTACATTACATTTAGCAGACGCTTTTATCCAAAGCGACTTACAGAGGAGGACATAAGCTGAGAAAATTGTAAAGGAGCTCAGAATAGTTGTTAGTTTTGTTAGGCAGGGAAGCATTCTCGAAACAGAAAGGTTTTTAGAAGTTTTTTAAAGGTAGAAAGGGATGTTGCAGTTCTTGTAGCCGTTGGTAGGTCATTCCACCATTTGGGGACGACCACAGAGAAGAGTTTAGAGTGAGTTTAGAGTCATTCCAGCTATCACCAGTCTATTCTGTCGTCAAACTCTCCAATTTCCTGTCATGTAGAGGGCTGAGGGCTTTATTAAACAATGCTCTGTCGAGCTCAGCCAAGAGCAAAGACCAGGAGCAGCTTGTCCAAGCAGGCTTTTGGAATCCAGGTTCCTCCAGAAAAAAAAGACACAATATAGTGTTTCTTGTCTTCCCAGACATTCTTATTTAGATTATCTTAACCTGCTGTTGGGCTGGACGATCTCTCTCAGGACACACTCCAAAAACTACAAAGCCAACAACATATTCTTCCACCCTACTGTCTGACTTCTCAACACTGCCTGTGGCTCACAGCTCTGAGCTCATCGGGTCCTACTGAGGACTCAGAAATATATAATGTCATCAAAAAAATAAAGTCATGTCCTAAAACATCTGTAGCCCTTGGACAGGAGGAAATAGTGCATTCGTTGGGAACCATTTTCAGTGGCGGATGTTCATGTGAGTGTTATCTAAGTGTTATGTGTGTGTTATGTGTGTTTGTGTTATGTATGTCTTATCTTATCTTATCTTATCTTATCTTATCTTATGAGTGTGTTCATGTGTGTGGTCACTGATGTGTGTGATTTTAAAGAGACAACAATGGAGCTGTGTGGTCCAGAGCAGTGACATACATCAGGCTTTGACACTTTGTAGATCCATTCGTTGGTGCTTTGACTCTGCACGTGGGATCCACAGAGAGATATATATGGAATATCATCAGAGCTCTGCTTTAACTCAACAAAACAGTCATCAGGCTGAGGACGTCCAATATGGCCACCAGAGGCTGTGTGATGTCATGCAGGGAGAAGCGTATGAAAGAGCAGTTGGAGGGTGAAAGCATCTCTCTTCCTCCCTTCATCTCTGTGCTGGCAGGCTGAGCTGAATACATAATACAAGCTTTCCTCTGACAGCATGCTAATGTTGTCTACCATCCCTCCATCCCTCATCCCTCCATCTATCCATCTCTTCTTTCAATTCACTCCTTCTCCATGCATCCCTCACATCTCCACTCTCCTCCTATAAATTCATCTCTGTCCTCTCCTTCCTTTACTACGCGCCCACCCCCACTCTCTCACGCTCCATGCCTCACTGACTGCCTGTAAGTGAGTGAGTGAGTGAGTGAGTGTGTGTGTGTTTGACATTCCACCAGCATCCCACCCAGCCTCATCTCATCCCCTCTGTCTGCTGGGAAGTCATCTCTCTCGCACACCCATAGAGACACACACCCACGCACACCCACAGACACACACACAGAGCCTTCGTTGACATGCCTGTCAGCCTGCAGCTCTCATCAAGAAAGGAAGGAAACAAAAACTAACAACATAAAACCAAAATAATGAGTTGGTGTGTGTGTCTGACACACTCCATGTGTTGCAGTGATAGTGACATCATGGCTGATTTCACAGTGACAGTTGTGTGTGGAGGCAGCGCTGGGCCTAAAAATGTGGAATTTTGCACCATTCTTTCAAACCTGGGTACAGACCACCTGCACAAGTCTGAAAGTGTGGACTCAGGCGGTGGTACAGACTGTCCTCCCACAGAGAGAACAACTGTGCTGCATGCCATGACCTCATCATCCATGCCCTTCCTTCTTTATTTATTTGCAGTTTCTCACAGTTGTGAACATGATAGCTGAGCATAAGTTCTTATTTTCAGGGAAAACATTGGGCTTCTCACAAATGATCAATTTACATACAAGTGGCACTAAGCATGTTTTCAGCAGCATGACACTGTTACACACATTCCAGGACTGTCAACATAGTGTCATCTGGTAGATGGCTATATGAAGACATAGAAGGGAGCATGAGTGTTCTAGACATACATGAAGCATGCTGATTCAGAGTAGGGTTGCAAAATTCTGGCAATTTTCAAAGTTGGAAACTTTCCATGGAAATTTATAGGAATTAATGGGAATAAACTGGGAATTTACAAAACTGAAGGTTGGCCCTTAACCTTGAACTTAAATATAGTTGTGTAAAATATATGTTAGCATAATCTCGACTAAAATGCAGCTCCACTTGAATATCTGCTGTTCCTCAGTCACATGCACATAGCACACTGCTTACTGCAGGGCTATTGAGGCCACGCCCCCTACCTGCACAGGTGATTTCTGTACCTGGACCACACTTTAGAGCCCAGAGCACACAGAGACTATTAAAGACACACATTTGAGGTCATGGACTACATGATATTGTTCAATAAAATAATTCTAAAAAATAGTTCTACTTACAAATAAATCTGTTGAAGTGTTTTTTAAATTATAATTTTGCCTGTCTGCTTATGACAAAACAAAATGTTTAAAATTATGTTTAGACATGATAAATTACCCACAGTTTACAGATAATTCCCATACATTTCCATAATTCCCATGGGAGTTTCCAATTTCCAAGTATCCCCAAAATTCCCAAGCTTAACTTCCATGGAAAGTTTCCAGAAATTTAATGGAAATTTTCCACCTCTTAGCAACCGTAAGTCTGAATCAGTAGAACCTACAGTAAGAACATAGGCATGTTTTTATTTTCATATTTCTATGCATGATAAACATGCTCTGAGTTCTGGCACTACAGTTTCCATCAGGCTTTAGGTGACGAGAACAAGTCTAGCTTTGGTGCACCATGAGAATCAAATCAAATCAATTTTATTTGTATAGCCCGAAGTCACAAAGTACATTTGCCTCAGAGGGCTTTACAATCTGTACAGGGAGTCATGCTGTGTTGGCTGTTGGCTGCTATCAGTCATGAGTCATGAGTGTCTGAGTTCTCTGCATGTTGATCTAAATGGATACCCTGAAAATCAGAAATACCCTGGGTGAGCAGGCTTTTGCCATCAGGACCCCAGGACAACCTGTCCAATGAGAACAGGTCCTCACGGTTTCTATTCACGCTTGGTTGTGTAGAAAACATTTCAGGTTGTGACATATTAGTCCCTCTCGTATGAGGCACACGGTGACCCTTTGGAAAAACAAAGACTAATCTTCTCTCCATCTGTCCAGGAGATGTAGTTGCGTGCGCAAAGATGTGTGCTTTTTACAAAACAAATATACATTCCGTGTGTGTGTGTGTGTGTGTTTACCTGCTCCGTCTGCAGCGTCAGTGCTCTGAGATCTCCTGATGGCGGGGTTGGCTGAGTGGGAGCTGTACTGGTAGAGCTGGTTTCCTCCTCTGTCATCCTGCTGGTTTATCTGTGTGAGGTCGTGCATGCTGAGACTACGTAGTTTCTCTGTGATGGCACCCTGACCCTGTCACACACACAGAGTGAATATTACAGCACTAGCAGACAGCACTTCAGACCTCTCAGGGACAAATAGGACAAAATCCAAAACACACTTGAAGTGAACACAAACTGCTCCCTCCAACATCTACAGTCGCTGTTTCTACTGAATGTCTGAAAGTCTCAGTTTAAAGAAACAAGTATGTGATTGTCAACGCCTTTGTTCTGTAAATAAGCATGGCCAGTGAGATGCTCAGACCTGGGCTGACAGTCCACAGACTTCTTGGACAACTTTGTTAAAGCATTAATGTTCACTAAGTTTTGAATACTGACACATTAACTCTTTGTCCACCAATGTAAGTGTTTTGTGTTTTGGCTCAGCTGTCCTCACTCTGCTCCTGGTCACAGGTACACTTAATCCCAGAGGGATGCTCAAATCAGCATCTGTTCATTTACCTTCCAAATTCGGTGAGCAGTGGACATTAAATTGATGAGCCAATTAATAAACCAAAGTGAACTTTTTGGACGGTTTATTGCCACACAGCATTTTATCAAGCCTAACAACTGCAACAATAACTGTTTCATGAAACAGACAGCAACGATTGTGGGGCACAATTTATTTTGTAAGATAACTGTGATTTCATCTCCTAGCTGGCAGTCTTATCAGGTGAGTCCATTTTTGAACGCTTTCAAGTTGACGCGCAGAGGAGAGAGAGGCCTGTCTACAGCTTTAGTGTAAGGACATGTTGCCAAATGGAAAGAAATCCATTCATAGTAGTGAGATCAATTTGTAAAGTAGCAAGGGTAACTGCTCAAAGTTGAGTCATGTGTTGGCTTTTATAGGAGCTCTAATGTTAAAGATGTTCAAAAATATCCTTTAATCAGCTGCCGCAGATCGGCCAATCATGGTCATGCTGTCCTTAAAAAGCCTGACTGCAGCGTGCAGAAAATGATAGCTTGTCCAAAATATACATTTACAAAAGAATATGCAGACAGACAGACACACTATATACTTAGAGATATATACTTATATGCTCACTGAAGCACACAAAATGATCATTCGAGACATTACTCTTCAATGATTACATCATCATAGAGACAAAAAAATAAGCCTTTGATGGAACATAGAGTGAGTGGAAAAAGAAACAAGAAGAATATGTCAAGTGTTAGAATGAAATGAAGCACTTAAACAAAGACAAAAGACATGAAGGATATAAATGAGGAACAATGAAGCTATAAATCTGGAGTTCAATGATTTACAAATTCTCTTTACTCTTTATTACAACACTAAGAACAAGATGGAAATAAACAATACGATTAATTTTCTGCTACCAGGTCTGGTAAAAGAACAGGAATGTCTGAAAATCAAAAGGATGGTGGACACAGTGTCATGGGAAAATAATGCTGCTATGAAATGGAAAGGGAGCGTTCTGTTCATGCTGCTTACACGGACTGCTTTTTTACCTCCCAGAGTAGCCTGTTGAAGCACAGAAACCCTGAAGACAGAGGAATGTCAGTGCAGAGAGAGAAGGAGAAACAAAGTCACAAGAGAGTTAGCTGGTAGACAAGTTGGGTCAGATCCACACAACATCATCTTGACCACAGAAATAGAAAGCATTCAATGTGGCTTTCTAAAAGAAGTATACATGGTGGAGACGGGAGTTTTCGCACAGATCTCTACAGAAGGTGTTTACACTATATTAAACATCAGGACAAACATCCTCCATATAGCAGAAGCAAAGACCTGTATCAGCTGCTAAGAGACATTTATAGTGCTGTCCAATCAAGAGTGATCTACTATGCATATAGAAAGTCACTGTGCCAGCTTCCAAAAGCTCCTTTTTATGGCTGCATATATGAAAGATTAAATGAGTGTTTCAGAGTTAATAGTATTTGAATTTCCCCCAGGATAAATGATGGATGATCATCTATCATCTTTCAGCAGCATTTGTCAGCATGCTTCAGCTCAGACTCGTAAGCCTCTTTTACTTTTTAGCATTCACATTAGGAAGCTACTTAACATTAGTTTAGTAAGTTGGTATAGTTAGCGACACTTACACCTGACAGTCATTGGGCGTTAATGTTTAGTAACAGCTCATCTCTGTGTAAGAGTTGTTTTTGAGGAGTGGCACATTTTATTTTAGTGATGTATAAAACTCCAGTTAGTAAGCACTAGGAGTGAGGTAGGTTTGAGTGCATAAACAGCTGCTGTAAGCGGCTCCTGAAATACCTGCCTGATGCAATGCACTTTTATTAATTGTTGTAAGCGCTAGCAGGAGCATGTTGTTCTGCGTCTGCTGATACTGTCTCCACAGGCTTGCTGTCTGGTGTCTTGGGTATTGCAAATCCCATGGACAGAAAAGGCAAACACACAATGCTCGAGAAATTACATCATGAATTCAAATTTAGACAGACTTTTTAAAATAGTATCTGCCTGTAAACCATGCTGTGTAGAGTATATGTCTTGGAACTATGGAAACCATGGACTGCCCGCATGGTTACATACAATCTAAACAATGATGGCGTGCTTTGGGGAAATGTTCATGTGAAAACAAAAGGGAAGATTTGAAGCATCTGCCCAGATGAGCAAAAAACACAAACCACATTAAAAGTGGAAGATTGTGATTCATTGCTTAAACACCACAGAGCAGAGCAACAACAGCAACAATAGGACAGAGCAGGAACTAAAGAAATGTCTGCTTCTTCATACCAGTTTACACATGTATTTTAAATTAGCCTCAGGCTACATGCACATTAATATGCATGTATGCTGCATACATAATAGAGGATGGAGCATACAGTGATTTGAAATGTGAAGGTCCCAGGAGTTTCCTACTCAATGAAATCACACATGCTATAAAGGCTGGGCCAGGATTGTAAAGCAGTCTCTGTTCTCTGATCTGTGTGGTTCAGTGTGTCAGGCAGGTTTCCATGGATGGATTTTATGGATGATGCAGCTGCTTTTATTGGACAAGCCATGGTTCATCAAATCCCAACCGAAAACACGGAAAGCTTTTAAAGGATTTGAAGTAACACTGTGACCTAAAATGTTGATTAATAAACATGGGGGGAAGACGGGACAAACAAAAAAGTAGAGACAAGGAGAGGCAACAGAAATGAGAGGAACAGAGGAAATAAAGGGAGGGAGGGCAGAGGAGAGAGGTTTTTAGGCAGAGAAAAGACAAATAAAAAGAGAGAGAGCATGCCACTGGAATGTTGGACAGAGAGAGGCAGAGCTTTGAAGCAGTGATTAATGACATGTTTAATGTAAGCACAGACAGGAGGTTTTTACAAGTCCCACACTGCTGTCACTACAAGGACACATACACTACAGTCAAGTTAGAGGTACAGCCAACAACCTCTCAGTTCACACACTCACATTCTTGGCATTAATCCCTCTGATCCACATCTCTTTTGTTTACACACACACCTGAACAGTAGCATTATTTCAATGTTCCATACAAACATATGTGTTCAGTGGACTTCTTCTTTGTGCCATTTTATCTAAAGAGGTGTCAAGTATTGTTTTTATTCTGGTATTGTATCAAAGTTTAAAACTCTGATATTGTGACAACCTCACAACCTCATTGTGGCTATTTTTAAAGTCCAACACAGACTAATTGAATTGAAGAGTAACAGTGTCCCAGTTAGAAAGCAGGGAGCTGGAACAGAGCCAGAGGACATGAGCAATCAAAGAGAAGAAATGGAATTTACTGTCTTGTGGCATTTTAACAGAGGACAGTTTTCCCTCAGACGTCCTAATGGGAGCCATAAGATTATGTTCACGCTGCTGTGTCTGTTATACATCAGTGTTTCAAATATCTCGTTTATGCATAATGTACACATCATATTTTGGTTTCAGAAATCTGGATTTATGGTCCTGGTTTTAAGAAAGTTGAAAATGCTAGGCAAAGACTATGGAAGCATGTAAACATCTGATCACTGTGCCACATATGTATGAGCATCAGCTACAACATTAATTAGAAAAACTAATTAATTGATATCAACTGTAAAATCAGCATCTATTATTATTTAGACTGTGTTGTTTACAGAGCTGCTGGTACACAAGCTATCTTGGTGATGCAAGTTGGCATTAGTAGAATGTGTCATATCAACTGAAATGAAATGGACTAGAAACCAGGTGGTTTAATCCAGTCAGGCAAACATCATATCTCAAATATAATCATAACTCCATGAATGAAAATGAAATTTGGCTGACAATACAGTGTTTGATATAATCCAGTAATTCATTGTCCAGTTTAAAAAATGGTAAGATTGGGGAATTATAAGTTTAAGATTATTCAATCTGAACATTTTATCAGATGAAGAAGAAGAATATGAAGATTTGACATGAAGAGATATGAACCAGTAAAAGATGAAATAATACTTCCTTCCTCTCTTTCTGTCTGGAGCTGACCTCAACAAGAACACAATCGATTGCTCTGACTTCTTTTCCTTCCTAAAGAGAATTTGTTTGTGAATCTTGCTTGTCTTCATTCAGATTTGGCTATACATGATAATTAGAGTCACACAATGATTGAGTATCACATACCAAGCTAAATCATATCTGTGCTAGTGGGATTCTGCTGTGGATGCGGCTCTGACAGTCTGACTTTAGTAGTAGATTCCCACTGCCTGGGATTACCTCAGTGCAGCAAAGCCTCAGACAGGAGATCAGCAGGGATTATGTGATACACTCAGGTATTCATGCAATGCTGATGAAACCAGTTCACACTCACACACACACTTAATTTATACTGACTATGCCCTGAGTGGTAGCTGAGGGACTATATGGTGCTTCAGAGACACACCCACAGTGGATATGTTTACACGACCACAGTGTTTCAGATACATCTCATCAAGACTTTATTCAGATTCTGATTGGCTATGGATGTTATGCAACTCTCCTACATTCATTTAGACACCAACAACACTATTTCTTTCTGTGTTCTCTTGTGATTTGTGTGTTATTTAGCTCGTTTAGTGTGTACATGCTGAGCCAACAGGTTGAATGTGGCCATGCAATCTGCTCAAATGCTGGACTGGAGAAAACAGATAGAGGGTGCTGTTGTATCTGAGCAAAGAGGACTAAAGCTTTCACACATCCATACAAAGGCAGATCTCAAAATGTGCATCCTCCTCAGTGAAGACATAGATGTTAGGGAGGGGGAACATGAAGCAATGGCATGATGGGATATGTCTTCATTTGATGAAATAGCACAAGAGTGAGATATAAAGGTGCAACCTGCCTCAGCTGTTTTTGAAAGAGTAAAATAATACATGTAGTAATTAATAATAAGTAAAACAGACAGTACAATGCAGCACCTTCAAACAAATGTCACAGGAGATTTAGTGTTGACTTGCCTTGACCGCTGCAGAGACAGCGGCAGTGGCTGCGATGCTCAGTCCCTGCTTCCCAAAATTGACCATGGTCTCATAGCTCCTCTCTTTGGCCTGCACAATGTACTCATCGATTTCCTACAGGGAGACATCCAGAGCACTTTTATAGCAGACACTTTAATCAAGTTTGACCATGATATGCCCAACAACAGATAGTGTGCACAGAGTGTATACTGAGAGGCAGACTTGGCGGATCGGATGATCTTACCCGTTCTCTGGAGGACAGCAGAGGGTGCAGACACTTCCTGTAAATGAGACTTGCTCCTCGGGTGTAGGGGGACAGCAGCCAGATCACAATGGCTACCTTCAGCTCGTAGTACAGAGGAAACCTAGACACGTACACACGCAGCACAGACACACACACAGCAATTCAGCATTAATAATAAATATTTTCCACAACAGGAACAAATGTAACAAAACTTAACTATTGTTACAGCTATCACTGTCTCATTTTATGGTGTTCTTTCAACTTCTTTTGGGCCAATGTCTTTGACAGCAGTGCTGATTGTGACTGGTCAAGCACGTGACATCATAACTACAACAAACATAACAACAGCAGCCATCGTTTTGGTACTGCCACTGTGTTAGCCAGGAAAACCACCGTGTGGGGCCCCATTAGTACAAGCAGCCATTCAGCAGGACATGGAGTTAGCAGTTAAACACAGCATCTGGACTTGAAGATTCCTCTGCCTCTGGCAGAAACAGGTTACAACACACAGCCAAACAGTGCCGGGGAAACTAAACAGATAACATACGATTCATTTTAAAAAAGGAACAATGTGCCAACACTATGTGATGTCTGGATGAACGTTGCTTTTTTGTTTCCCACCGCAGTGGTTGGGGTTAGTGTTAAGGTGTCTTCACACAGACAGGTAGAATCTTGAGTGGAATACAGAACAGACTGTCAGTCCCACTGACAGGGCATCTCAGGCTCCTCGCCTTTTAAATCTCTGAGTAGAGGTGGGTGTCATCAGCATATTGTCTGAGGTTAAGTTAAGTGCCATTCTGCTGTGTTTCAGTCTCAAGTCTATCTGGATAAGTCTGAATGTATGAATGGGGTGGGTTATGGTGTCCCACAGATTGGTTGGGCTCAGGTTGACTTAAAGGGAAATACCGATCTATCTATCAGTGTGTAAACTCTTATCTTGTATCTTGTATTTTCTTTAATGTAAAAAACAAACAAACAAACAAAACAATATCAGTGCCAATTTTTCCATTGTTGTCTGGCCTACAACTACTTACTTTAGCCAGACCAATAGATCAGTAAGCCTATGAGTGATATTGGCCTATCACAGATATATCAGCATTGATTAATGATTGAAGACCTTTTTTTTTACTGGACATAATGCAGACAAAGATGTTTGAGGTTATTCAGATCTATTAATTATATTGGTGTAGATTTATTTATGATTGCCAAATTTCCAGTGCCAGTTTACAGTTTGCTTTTCAACTGGAAAATATTCTGTCTGTATAAGTATGTTTGAGGTATATGACTCAAAAATCTCATATCAGTTGGATTCCACTTCACCCACCTACCAAACAGCACAAAATATGCTGTTAAAATGAATCTGTTCCCCTAAATTCTTCCAGCAGTCATCGTCAATACTACACGGCCATTCTAATTACATCAGTGAATACTGGAAATCAATATCAGCGTGTGCGTGTGTGTGTGTGTGTGTGTGTGTGTGTGTGTTGTAACTCACCATGCCAGTGTTAGGTCGGTGATGGTCTCCACCACAGTGTAGAGGGCAAACACAATCCAGTACATCATCCATCGCACCTACAGACACACAAACACAAAGAACACTGAAACAAGCGAGAACAACAAACTGAGGATTAAAAGCAGCAGATATTTTAGTAAACACACCAGGTGATAAACTACAAGGAGATGGAGCACAGAAATAGACAGTGTCAGTAAAACACCAAAACCAAAACATAAAGATTATTTTTATTCATTTTTTATTTTATTTAAATTGTTAATCTGACCCTGCAGCCAGTCATAATTGTGGTAACACTTAATCAAACTCTGTTCTAGATGAATCAAACAGGTTCATATGGTCAGTGTGGTCTATACTTCACTGCTTTAATGACTGGATTTATGCCACTTTAATACTTAGTAAGGCCTTAGAGTTACACAGTTTGAGGCTTGCATGGTATTCTTCTCTTCTCTGTCTCCTTTTATCCTGCACTCTCCCCCTCCCTGCCCAGCAGCAGTGAAGGGCAAACAGAGGTTTAGGACTTTTTTTTTTCTTCCTTCTCTTTTATTCTCTCTGCTGTCCTCTCGGCTCTCTCGCTCCCTCTTTCCCTCTTTAAGGGCTTTCCAGGTTCTCCTGGATGGATTTCCATATCAAAGCCAGGGGTAGATGGTGGCAGGCAGACAGTCACATGGCAGGCTGAGGTATTAGCCAGACCCAGCCGCTGCCGCATGACTGAACACACACTGACACCAGCTAATGAAATGTCAGTGTGTGTGTGGGGTGGATGGGTGGAGGAGGAGTGAGGGAGTAAAGTCTGTGTTTGAAAGAGGGAGAACAAGAGAGAAGGACAGAGAACACAAACACACACATTCACCTGTCTCACAGGCACAAACTGTCAGAACTACAAACACACACAGCTCAGATTAGACACACACTTGATCGTGTTTGTTTGTGTGTGTGTTTGTGTGTGTGCGTGTGTCACACGATGCACTGTACTGTCTTCTACGCTGCCTGCACCATACACCATTACTGCTGGGCTGGTTAATTGGTGACCTCATAGTGAACTACACACACAAACACAGGCTCATGTGAAGGATAAATGTAAAGTAGAGAGTGAAACACAGCCAGTGGGATGGAAAGGATCTAATTTATATGTTTCAATCGACTTCTGCCTCAACTGCTTCTGTCTCTCCTTCCTCTCTTTAATCTTCCACTTCATACCTTGCTTTGAATCTTTCTCTCTCTCTGTTTTTCTTCTCTTCCTGTCTTTCCCTCCCTCCTTCATCTCATCAGTAGGGAGGACATTAAGATGTGACCTCAGTGAAATACAGCAGCCATTTTGCCCTCCTGAGGCGATAGCAGACATTTACTGGCCCTGTCTGTGAATAACTGCCTTCCATTAAAAGAGAAGAAAAAAAGAAAAACACCTGACATCAGCTCTTTACAGCCACTGGACCCACTGGTAATGCTAAGCTTGGTAGACAGAGCATGAAGACTGGAGCAGCACTGGAGACTGACCCATGTGCGTACGTGCTGGAGCCCACCAACTTTCATTCAGCAGAAGAACTGAGACACGACTAAATACTCTTTACCATGATTTAGTTTGAAAGAATGAGCAAAATATTGCCACAGTGTTTAATTAATAATTAATTAATAATTTTAACTACTGATCGATTATCAGCAGATCATTTTTTTAATGAAACGTTTAGTTAAGAAAAAGTCACAAAATATTGAGAAAGTACCTGACAATTTATTAAAGACAGAGCTGACACAATGACACTTGCTTTGTCCTGAACACTGAGCATTAAGTGTTTCTGATAATCAATGAATCAACTTGTTGTTTTATGTCTCCCAATCTTTTCTAACAGGTAAACAAGTTCACAAAGCAGCTGATCAAATATAGTTCAAGTATAGTGGCGTGTGTGTGTCTTGTCTATGTAGGGGAAATATTCCTCTCTGGCAACTGGAATCAAGTGCAATCATCTACCTATACAAACTCACACAGAATCATTAAAGATCACTGCAGTATAAATGAATAGTGTTTCTTAATTAAAGCAAACTCAACCCTTCATCCATGAAGCTGATCCCTCTCTTTCCTGGTAGATTGTGAATTTAAACATATAGAAGACGTTTATTACTTTTATTATTCTTATTATGTTTATTACTCATACAGACTGTGACCACAAGCTTTTATTAGAGGATTTACAGCAATTAGCAAATAAAAAAAAGCACAATAAACTTGTGTTAATTGCAATCAGAAATGTCATCTAGAATTGTTCAGTTCTTCTTTGTGCTTCCTTGGCATTCATTACTGCATGTGGACTCCCGGTGTGTGAGTTTAATTAGAGCAGTTTTGTTACAGACGGACTAACTGCCCCCCCTCTGGGCACCACATTTAACATATGATTGACCCCTCATGAATTAACTTGCCCAGCACATGCTACAGTCTCTATAATTATGTAGAATTTGGGGGAAATGTGATTTAAGCTTCTGTTAGTTTAAACATTAACATTTTATATGAAACATATTGAGTTTTACAACTGAGAAAACTGAAACTTTATCTTGAATGTCTCTGGATAGCAGTGACAGTCCAATTTAAAAAAAAAAAAAAAAAAAAGCAGTTTATCATGATAACTTCCTGTTGCTCTCTGTGGTTGAAGCAGTAACGACACAGACTATCAGACAAGTGTCCTCACGTTAGGCCTGGATCCACACTGCTCAGCATAGAAGCTCATTTGTCTAAAACAGAGTAGAGTCATGCAGTGTACCCTAAGGGTCAAAACCTTTACGGCCCTCATTCAACACTATCACGTAGAAAGGTGGCAGACATGTAGTGAGGGATAGTTTCCAGTACTGCTGAAGAAGGAGGGAGAATCACTGCGTTTTATTTTTACTGTTTAACCAGACAGACAGACAGACAGACAGACAGACAGACAGACAGACAGACAGACAGACAGACAGACAGACAGACAGACAGACAGACAGACAGACGAACTGAAGTAACTCCCGGCAGGGCGTTCTGGAGCTCCACTCACATAAAAGCAACCACCAGTCTGTTTCAGCTGCTTTCGTCAAGTAATGAGCTCTGGTTCATCAATGTACACATGAAACCCTTTGAGGATGTGCACAATGAAAACACACATTTGTTTTGGTTAGATGATCATGAAAGGCTGGAGGCTGATTTGCAAACAGCAGTGGATACCGACTCCAACTAGTCCTCGACTGAGAACCAGGCTCCACTCACTGATTCAACACTTCTCTTGACATTTGCTGAAGAGGGGCACAAAGCCTAGGTGTACAGCTGAGGTCCTGCTTTCATCAAGTGGAAAAAGGTTGGTTCAGGTCTGAAATAAGCTTAAGACCTTGTAGCATTGTGCTCATATCATTGGAAACCTTACAAGCATTGAGGCAGGCCGTGTGGTGTTTTACATTAGAAATATATTCAAACTGGTTATCCTATTATTTCTCTGATCTTCATTTCCATCTATTCAGAGATATTAAGAGAAATCATTAACTATACCGACTGACTGCTTTATGCAGCAAAGGAGTGGACGTGAGAGTCAGTAACACAGGCAGGCATAGAGGAAGACAAAGAGAAGAAGAAGCAGCACAGAGCACAGTCACAGCTTACTGCGTCTGAACCAGTGAGCTGCTGGGTTTAAGCTGTGTGTGAGTGAGTGTGTGTGTGTGTGTGTGTGTGTGTGTGTGTGTGTGTGTGTGTGTGTGTGTGTGTGTGTGTGTCTGTGTGTGTGTGTGTGTGAGTGAGTGAGTGAGTTAGTGAATGTGTTAGTAACTCAGTGGTCTGAGATTTCACTCTCACTGACATTAGTTACATCACCCAGGCTTCACCAAGAAAACCTATCCCAGCTCTCACATCTATATGCATGTATAGATTCCCATCAAAGCCTGGGTTCACATGGAAATCAGTGCAGGCTCCACCACACCCACTACAAACCCAGACAGCTACTGTCATCTACATAAAACCCTAGATCAAATATTAACAAGAGCACTGTGTACAATGGTTTCCTATAAAATCGTATTTACAGGTATCTTATGCAGAACTGTCAGCAGTAAAGCTCAGGACATGTTTTTCTTCAGTATCCTAATATGAACTCCTTCTTGGAATCAGAGTTTAATAGCCTGGGGCAAGACAATGCCACTAGCCGTAGGTAGAGCTATGATTAAAAGTAACAATCATGCACCTTCTGTTGGAGGCACTCTGGGTCATGTAGAAAACCACCAAAAATATCAGAGATAAAACAGTTACAATAGAAAGTATGAACAATAATAATAAATGCCTCCTATAAGCACATCAGACATACGAGACAGAGCTGGATCTGGATCTTCGAGCAAGAGTTATGTATGTATTGTAGCCTTACAGCCTTTATATACACAATCACACAAATATCATACACACATGCTGAGTGATTCTTGTGAACTTACATATTCTTTGACATTCTTGGTCTTGACAGCTTTGTAGGAGTAGTATGCAGGGTACAGAGTCCCAAACACCAGCCTGCAGAGAGAGAACACAACACAACCACATGGTAAATAACCACAATTAACAGTTTACGACTATTTCTCACAGACGCGCTGCTGAAATGTTCGCAACATTGTGACAATTGATATACTTGTATAAATAACCATACACAGATCATCTGAATATAGGCCGGTATGTGATGGCTTTATAGATGGGACAGATTAAAGGACCTGGGTCAAGGTTTAGTGAGACATCTAACACTAATAGAGTAGAAGATTCTACTCCAGGAGTTTAGATGATCATTGAGGAGATTCTAATGATTCTTTATGTGGTCTGAAAAGCTTCCAGGGGTCCAGTGGGATGTTTTAGTAGCCACTGATAATGTTCTAGAGGATCTTTAGGAGGTTCAATTGGTAAGTAAAGGGGTTCTAAGAGTCTTGGAGGTTTTAGTAGTTCTTTAAGATATTCCAGTGGCCACTGAGGAGGTTCTATGGGTGTCTAAAGAGGTCCTTGTAAACTAGGAGGTCCTAGGAGATTTGGGGGGTCCTGTAGGTTCTTTAACACCTATGGGAGATTTTGGAACAACATGCTTTCTCTACCACAATTGTCAAAACACCAAATGGAGGGAAAACAAACTGGAGCTGTGTATTTAATATGTGAGGTCTGCTCTCTCACATGTTAGGGGAATGACTACACTTGCTCTATTTACATTAACGTACAGTTTACAGTCTGCTGCCTGATTTCTACAGCCACAACAGTTTCTCCATCCACTCGTGAAGGGGATTTTACACTCAAAATGGCAGGACAGTATAATCCTAAATGCAAACTGAAGCTTGCATACAAAATTGTGATTTTCCAGTTAAAAGCCATCATCTGTTCAGCACAATCTGAGGACTTATTTATATCCTGCTATGATTGGGTGTTGGGTCCTGACCCACAGTCAGAAAACCACTGGAACACAAGACAATGACTCAATGTTTCCTCTGTAATCTTGTGCAGCAGTAGCGGTTAAGGGGTAATGTGGGGGTTTGGTTCCATGTCTGGTCCACAGTGCAGGTTTCAACACTACCTCAACGCACTGCAATTTACTTTTGTTCCTTTGCACTTCCATGCACAGTATTTGCTATGTACAAATAATATATTCATTGTTTGAATTTGAGTGTCTTTAGGATGAGGTGTACTGTACTGCTGTGGGCCTGCTGCTTAGTGTCTGCACTGTAGGGGGGGCTGTTTTGTCTGTGGAGCCCTGCTGTTCCATTTATTGGAAACAGAAGAGAAACAGAGAACATATTACCTTACACTGTACAAAAGAGAGACTCTGTGCTTTAACCGCTATATGTTAAACTTATCATCAATCTCATCTCACAGTGCAGGTTTGCTTTCTACTGCCCCAACAGAGAGTATTCACTGTTTAATGATACATTTATTTATCTTTCTGCCAAATATACCCTCAGGTCCTATTTACACTTGATTACAAGAGTCTCATATCTGGATTCAATGCAGACAGGACCACCTACAGAGGAGATCCAAGCTATCGAATTTCAATCTGTCTGGAATAAGGGTCGACCGATATATCGGCCGGCCGATATATCGGGCCGATATTAGCGTTGTTTAGGTGTATCGGCATCGGCCGATACACATGGCCGATACGGCCGATACGCATCCAGCGTCATTTACAGACAGGCGTTCAAGGGCAGCTCTGTGAAGACCCGCTATGCACGCTGCTGCAGCCCCCGCAGCATAGTATGCACATGGCATTGCACTGCATACAGTAGCATGCGTGTGCCTGAAAGTCATTAAGTGAGTCGAAAAAAACGGGAATGCTGTTTAAGTGCGTCGCATTTAAACTGCCAACCTAAACTAGGGAGCTGTAACACTAAGAGTAGGCTATGATGCAATCACCCGCAGTTTAAAGTTCAAATGAAGTCGGCGTTGTTATCAGTCACTGTCAATTCGGCGTTTGCAGGAGTTAAACCGGCGAACACCGGTGAAGCAGCCCAGTGTGTGTGTGTGTGTGAGTGAGTGTGCACGCACGTGAGGGAGAGACAGATGGAGCGAGAAAAAGTGATCAGCGCGGAGCGGAACAGTTGCTGTAATCAGATAACTGCACAACGAACCCAACAGTCCAGGACCTAATGAAACGTTTTGGGGTTTCGCTTGCTAAGCCATAGACTACTTTAGCTTACGTACGGGAATATTTTTGAACACATGGGGTAGCGCCGTGTCAGTGCATGTCGACACCGCGGGAGCAATAATGGCATGCGAGTGATTATCACTGAATAAACTTCTAAATCCCTCCTAAACGTAACTCGCCACGCATATTGTGTGCAATATAAGGGTACACTTCGTTAGAGTTAGAGGTGGCGTGGGATTTGATATTAACTAAGACAATGTCGAAATGGATAAAGTTTGATGCGTCAAACCTAAAGGGAGATTGTTGTGATTTGTCCCGCCCCTCTCCCCTCTTCCTGAAACAAAGCAGGGGGCAAGCAGCGAGGTTTTGTTTCTCCACAATTAAAACAAATTATGGTGTGCCCATTTTTTATTTTTTTAAAAAGTGACAAATCTTCAATTCATTCACTCACTTTGCAATGCGGATGATGATCAAGTCAGGCTATTTACTGTCACTGCCTGCTTCAAAGGCAATGGTATATCAAGTACAATATAGGCCTACAGTTGTAAAATAGGCCTAAACATTTACTCTAAATAATCTTTGTGTCATCCCCAACATTTCTCAAATGTGCAGTCAAGCTCTGTTGCCACTGTCAAGCCACAGTCCTTTGAATGTGTCAAGCCAAACTAATATATATTTTTTAAATAAATAAAAATGAATAAAAGAACCAAAGTATGTGGGCTATTCCTTTTTAAGTGGATATAATACTGTATAAGCATTAAGCAGAAATGCTCAATGGGCTTCAGACATGATTGTCATTTTCCTGTTATTCATGTTATTATAAATAAATGGCTATTTATTTTTAACTTGAGACCTGGAATATTTGTCATTTTTTAAACTTTTTTTAACCCATATCGGTATCGGAAATCGGGTATTGGAAATCGGGTATCGGCCATGGGCCATGGGGAAAAAATCGGTATCGCATCGGCCATCAAAAAACCCGTATCGGTCGATCCCTAGTCTGGAATGTTTTTTGAATATGTACACTTCCACTTCCTCAGCAGTTCAGTTTAATCCATGTTTATGCAAAAGCTGAACATTAGAACCTTCAGAGAAGATTTATCTACAGGATTGTGAGAGCTAGGTGTACCTAATAAACTGACAACTGCATGTTGCAGTTTCCACCGGAAGACGACACTGACATGATCTCCTTATAAGGTGATCACAGAAAACATGTTTCCCACAAACCCATCAGCCAGCTGTGATTAGCAGCATTAGCATTTATATAGTCTTAGTGTCCGGCTGGTGAATCCATACTCACCCTTGTTGAACTGATTTTGGTCTCACATCTGGCTCTTTACCTGCTAAATACTGCACTATATCCACCAGCTAGTCTCTACCTGTGTCTGACTGCTTGCTGTTGAGCAGACTGTACTGAAATACACACAAAAAATCTGGAAAGATAAGGAGTTTTTTTAATCTTCTAAAAAGGGAAAAATATAGCAATATCCATATGCAGAGATATTACAGATAATAATGCTGATAAACTTCACAAGTATAAATAAAGGAGATATTTTACACCATCTACTGGAACAACTCAACAGAGCTGACAAAAGAATGGATATCCACACCCACACTCAGAGACACACAGTAACAAGGGCAGTTTGTCCAGCCTCTCTACTCTCAGCTGCATACTATATATTCTTCCTGACAGAACGCGCTGTGTGTGTGTGTGTGTGTGTGTGTGTGTGTGTGTGTGTGTGTGTGTGTGTGTGAGCAAGAAAAACGACTAGATCAATTTATAGCACGACACTCCTTTCCTCCAATCCCTCTCTCTAACATTCTTGTGCTCCTCCTCCCCCCGCACACTGAGCTTGCCATGTCTACAGCACAGTGTGTTCTCTGCAGATCTGCCTGTATGAATGCTGAATCTGGATCTGTTCAGCTGGACTGCATACTGAGCCATCACTGCTGCTGGTACTTGGTACATTTCTAAAGGTTCTGACAAGTTGCAATACTAACCAGGTATCAAGGAATGAGGACTAATCAGGAGAGAGAGAATTTTAAAAAAGACACTTGAGGTGGATGATAGATACTAGGGATGTAACGATACACTCAACTCACGACTCGATTCGAGTCACGATTTTTTGTTCACGATACGATTTTTTCACGATTTTTTAAAATCAAAATGAGCTACAGACAAATTCTGACAAAATAAAATTATCTTTTTATTTGTAGGGAAAAAATCTCTCTTTACAGAAACTCTCAAACTGTTTGTGTTCTTATTAGGGCTGCCAGCAAGCAGCTGATCTGACCATTACCTTTCAGCTTGAAGTATGAGCTAACTGAAAATAAAAACAATTAAGATGATAGCTCGTTAACCCTTTGATGAGAGTCCACGGCCCCGGGAAACGGCGAGGTCCGGGCGCTGTAAACGCAGAGCCGGTCGCGGCGCACCGCCTCGGAGGAAATGCGCCCGGCGGGGGCCAGCCAGCGCCGGGGAGAGGTCCCACGAGGGGATCCTCCCGCACCGTGCGGCCGTCCCTGACCCGTGCTTAGTCCCCCGTGCAGACTGCGCGGAAGTTGCGGAGAAGTTGCGGTGATTGGTTAAAATTGCAACACCGCTCTGAATTCACGGGGATTCACTGAAGTTGCGTTGAAGTTGCAAATCGCAACATCGTGAATTCCTGGAGGGTCTGTGTTATGGTATCATTTACTGTACAGTCAGGCCTGACGCCGACTACCACTACTGCGCATGTGTGTAGGGGTGTGTGTGTGTGAGACAGAAAGGCAGACGCGGCAGTGGAAGCTGCAGCCACAACGTGACCTATTTCTAATTAAAAAAACGTACTCTCGCATTCGCCAAGAATCGCGATTCATTTTTTCTGTGAACCGGTGCGAGTCGTCACGCATTTGTACCGATTTTAATCGTGTCACGATGTATCGTTACATCCCTAATAGATACTGTGAGACTACAGTGACACTATATATGTGTCTGCCAGTATTTAGCCATACCATTCCAGTGATATTTATCCTTTGAATATCTCTGGTTGAACTAGCTCATTGTTGATCTCTATATCATATAGCTTTTAGTTCTAGTTTCATCTGAGTATCACAGTTGAGGCGTTGCGTGCAGGTAAACAGTCCATGTAGAGAGGAAAAACGTGAGCCCACTGGCTATAGTCTAGTCTTTCTTCTTAAAGTTATCTGCATTTTTTTGACACTATACAGGTGAGCTGTACTGACCATGACTGGACCAGAGGTCCCTTTAAAAGCCACTGGTATCACCATATAGCACATCAGTTTCTTCTGACAAATCTACATGACAAAGACACACAGCAGTCCATTGACCTACAACACTGCCTGTAAGGGTGTAACATCATCAGGAATAATACAGGGACAGATACTGTACTGTAAACAGAAACAAATGGACATTGAGCTAAAGGCTGTGCTGTAAACGTGTACTCCACCAATGATGATATCCATAACACATATCCACAGTCCTGCTTAAAAGGGCTTAACTCATGACTGACTGAAAAACTGATGCTGACTGAAGGATATAAATTTAATTACACATCTGTACTGGTAAAACCACTAATATGCCAAAAGAAAAAAGAGTGAGAGGGGGGGCGAAAGAAGGAGAAAAATTAAAAGGAGGCATGATTTTACTTAGAGCAGCCATGCTGGCAACCCGCACTGGCAGACTCAGGCAGCTGAATTTAAACTGACCCAGTATATAAATTGGTATCAGGAGGGGAAGGAGAGAGGTAAAGGGCCCTGCCACACCGAGCTCACATGCAAAGAGTGCCACTGTGATAGTTCTGGAAAATGAAAATACAGAGACTGAAATCACGTCCTGACCAACATTCAACACCATCAAATTATTAAACGGCCACCAACTTATTCCAACAGTCATGCATGCTGCGAGAACTAGAAGCTGTGGGTGGCAGAAAAGACCTGTAAGCCAAATGCAGGCGCAGAACAGGAATGATGGACTTCAGCACACCTTACGCAGGAACTCACTTCCTTCTCAGTCAGTTTGATCTTTTCCTGGCACATTTTCTTCTATCTGCTGGTTTCATAGCTTATCACTGTCCATCTGTCTCAACTGCTGCCATCAGGGCACCGTTACACTTTACCTGCTTATAAAAGGAATCATTATTCTAAGTTGCTCTCGCTGCGTTATGAGAGCAGTCTTTTTATTTGAGCGTTGCACACTATATTGGTTGTGTTGTCTGGGGTAGAGGCACAAATAAAGTCCTTTTAATGAAACTGAACTGATTTTCACTGTACACTGATCTCCAGTAGCACATTGTGGTTTTTGTTAAGGACCACTGTGTAGGATTTAGTGTCAGTGTAGTGTAGTGTAGTTGCTGATTCACTCACCCTCCTGTTCTATGAGTGATGGAGAAACTACAGTTGTTGACCATACAAATAGCATTGCACTCCTATAACTTTTTTTATCTTTAATATGGTGCCTACATTATCCACAATACAACACACAACTGACAGTTCGGTCAAGAGTGTTATGCATGTAGCAGCTAATAATCCAGTCTTAAGCAGAGATAAGGAGAACTTCAGCCCCAATCCACACTGACTCAAGTGACATCACTTGAGGCCATTTACTAAGTAGACCTCCAGCACCTGGAAACATACTTTAATGTGTAAAAATCTGTGGAGTTCATAAATGATCAAAGAAACCAAACCCACACTGCCACGGCAACAGCTGCCAAATGTCACCAACTGTCACTGAAAATGAATGACTGCTGGCCAGTTCTGCTGCTCATGAATCTTTTGGTGTGATAGCACAGTTCATGTGATACATCCATCTCCTCTTTTCAGAACATCTCTTCTATCTAACTCACTGACTCTCATTATCTCCATCCCTGCACTCATCTTTCTACCACTCTGATTTATTTCACTCTCCTGGATGTATACATCCTTTCCTTGAGCGGAGCCTGCAGTCTCCGTGTCGTTACCTTTACATGGACTAATGAGATGAGACTGCATATCCGTCCGATAATGGGCCGACCCGGCAGACATGGGGCATGTAGTGTGTCAAAGTGTAAGACAATATACGCCGCATCTCAGACACCTCATGACATCCTGACAAAGAGACTTGTGTGTCAGAACACACTCCACCTAACTACAAATAGATCCAGTTTCACTCCCATTCAAAAAAAACACCATTATGTAGGTTAGCTGTCAGTCCGTGGCACATTACCGGGCACCGCTGTACAGCACGCAAGTCCTCAAAGACAGCAGAGAGTAAACGGTGTGTCCTTTAGCTGAGAGAGGATATTTGTGGTAAAATGTTGTCATGTCCATGTAGAATTCAACAAGAACAAATATAGAATTCCATCAGCACCTAAACCAGGGTCAATAATCACTCATTAATTTCTGTTTTTCTATCAAATGAAGAGCTGTTCTTGATCTATGTGCTACACTGTTGTTCAGTTCCAGAATGTTTTGTGCCTTCTCAGACATATTGTTGAAAGTGCGCTCAGACCGTTTGTCTGTTTTGTAAGCAGATGATTCATTAATAGTGCCGTTTTCAGAAGGTACTTGTACATGACCATTTAAAAAAAAAGACAAAAATACCATGGAGTGTGATCTCAGCAGAAAAATTATAGTCCTGTTTTACCACCATATGTTTTGGATTTCATCTTTCAAAGGTTGGAGAGACCTGAAGGGATGTGGAGCATCTGGCAAAGATGGACCGATACCCTGGTCCCGACTCATTTGCCTGCCCTGTTGAAGGAGTGAGTTTGGAAAGAAAATGTTGGCTCATAGTGGAGCTTGGAATCCGTTAACCGAAGTTATGATAAACGTGTGGAGGATTTCACAATAACAGCAGCCTACACACACACACACACACACACACACACACACACACACACACACACACACACACACACACACACACACACACACACACACACACACACACACACACACACACACACACACACACACACACACACACACACACACACACACACACACACACACACACTATATAGCCTTCTATACAGATACACTCCCTCTGACTAGAGTCCTCTCAGCAGCAGGCAAGCCGCCAACAACCACAGCAGTTTATTTCCTTGCTGTTGCCATAGAAACAGTCAGGCTGCCAAAGCTTCCATACTCTCCGTTCACGTCTACATCTCTCTGTCACACTCTGTAATTTCAACTCACTCTTCTTCATTTGCATAAAGCTTCCAGAACAATACTGCTGTAACATCTGCCCCCCAAAAAAATAATGGAAAGTTTGTAAATGAATCCCTTTCCGCTCTCACACTGGTATGTGGGTGTGTTTAGGTGCATGTTTGGAGTGCACAAACTGGTTGCACAACAACCCAGACCCTTCACTGTCCAAACACACAAGAACAGCAGCCTGGTTGGGAGTGGGAGGGGGTTGATGCGTTGTCGTAGAAACATAAGTACCTGGATAGTCTCTCTAACAGTCTATACTGCTCAGTCTGTCGGCAGGGTAGTGCTGCAGCCAGTCCTTCCTCTCCAGCGATGTAATTTGAAGGCCTTGTGTTTGGCGAGCAGATCTTAGTCGTGCTAATGAAGGGCGATTGCTGAAGCTGTGATAATAGCAGGTTTCCATGTCTCAGTTGCTCCTAATTTGCTTTGACTGCAGTGACGTCTAGTCGCAGAGCTCGTGCACACACACGGCACATGGCCCATGGTGTGAAGAAAATAAAGATAGTAATAAACCAGCTCAACAATAACATTAACAAGCTCACACGGCTCTCCCATGAATTATGCAGTCTGTGATGATTCTAATGATGTGAGAGGCTTCTGTTGGTATTCGATTTGTTTGATTTGATTTGTTCCTGTCTGAACACTGCTCCACTTGGAAGATAGGTTGTTATCAGAGGTGGACAGAGTACACAACTTCACCACTTGAGTAAAAGTACATGTACTTCTTGTCAAATTCCAACACAAGTGAAAGTAGAACATTTGAACACATACTTATATCATGCATCACAGCCAAAAGTGAGCCGGAAAATTCTCTTGTCCATGACATAACTTGTTTGCGGTGAGCACAACAAACATCTAAACTGAAACTGATTAGTTTTTGTGACAAAAATCTCAAACATGGGTTTAAGATAAGGCCACGGGAGCTCGATGGGACTGTCTCTATGTGTTTCTCCAGTTTCTTCCTCCATTGTATGGATTGTATGGCATGATGCAGTACAAGTACAGCATAAGACTATGACAAAGCCGAATCAGCAGAGACAGTTTATTTTCTCAGAATTTTGAAAAAAAAAAAAAAAAAATCATCAGCTGACGTAAGCTCAAAAGTAGCGAGTAACAAGAGTAGATATAGAAAAAAGAAATGTAGTGGAGTAAAAAGTACAATATTTGTCCTTCAAATGTAGTGGAGTGAAAGCAAAAGTATCCCCCCAAAATATTACTCAAGTAAAGTACAGATACTCAAAAACTGTACTTAAATACAGTACTCAATGTACTTTGTTACTGTCCACCACTGGTTGTTCTGCAGGAAAACAGAGGGTGAGTTGTGGGTTCCTCTGTCAGGGACAGGAGGACAATCAGGGACAGGGAAAAACAGGCCTCGACGGTGGACGGAGTTGGTAGGAATCACCTGAGGCTGAACTCATTTTAACCGTTCAAAGCATACAATTATGCTATTTGCATTAAAAAAAAAACCTATGTAAAGAAGACTGCCTTTGTTTAGGAATAATTATGAGCACTGAGAGGGGGTGGGCTCAGTGGTAAACCACAAAACCTCTGGGGTGTGTTACTTTCTTTACTGTGCTCAGATTCAGTCACAGCCCTGATCTGAGACAGTGCTGTCACTCGGAAATGAAAGTGACGGTGATTCCTGCATGTTTGATGAACCTGAGCTGGGTTCAATGTGTGGCCAGGCCCATTGTCCTGATTTACAGATCTATAGCACGCTACTGGCACACAGCAAAAATCTCCTTCTACTTGATAAAACTTTGGCTGACCTGGCCTTACAAGACAAGGTCTTAAATGTACACCAGCTTCTTTCAGAGGACCAGCAGAGACACTTAAACCATAAATCATGATGTCTCCATAAAGCAGGCTCACACAAAAGACATCGAACGCACACTGAAATGGTCTTGAACCAATTTAGAGAAAAGCAGGGCCCCTTCTTCATACCAAAAACTACCATCTCTCGGTTTCCCTTCTCTCTCTCCCTCCTCATTCCCCTTATTCCCATTTCAACACCTTCTCCCCCTCTCTCTGCATGCAGCTGAGAAAATAGCCCCTTTGCTTTTAGATGGGCCTTGACTCTGGGCTCCAGGTCAATTTCCCTGGTTTCCTGACACCGTACACCACCAACAAGCAGGAGGGATGTAGGGAGGGAGTGTGGGGGCTGGACGACAAAAGAGAGAGAGAGCAGAGAGAACAAGAGCAATAAAACACAAGAGACATGCCAAGAGGGAGAAGAAAAAAAATAAGAGAGAGAGAGAGAGAGAGAGAGAGAGAGAGAGAGAGAGAGAGAGAGAAGAGAGAGAGAGAAGAGAGAGAGAGAGAGAGAGAGAGAGAGAGAGAGAGAGAGAGAGAGAGAGAGAGAGAGAGATCTCCAAGATTTGAGCTTCCACCATCTGGTTTGAGCTTCAGGAATAAGAATTTGATTACATGACTTTTCCCCTAAAAACACAGAGGGAGGATTGTTGAGAGAACTGCTGCTACAGCAAATGAGACTAGTTAGAGTCCAGGTCTGTACATCCCCAGAGTATTTCCTCATAGGGAAATAAATGACATACACCATTTAGACTGGTGGTCTCACAACACTCCGATTCTTCCCACATTAAAAAACTTCACCAACACATCACACACAAGTTTGAACTTCAGCTCTATGGTTTTGCATAGATCTGGAAACAGAAAAAAAACAACATATCCTTTCAATAACAAGCCGGCTCGCATACGGCACACAGCCAGTCTAAAAGTAAGAATCATGGTTTAACAACACGTGAGTTGTATTTTTAATAGATTTTTACCTTTATTAGTACAATAACAATAGCTCTGTACTCACTAGGGTAATAAAGAGGTCTGATAAAGTCGAACAGAAGGGTTGAGACAAGCAGACAAGTTGGGAACAGACCAACAGTTTATCCAGATTATCTAAACCACTTCATCTGGAGACTGAGCTGAACACAAGCACATCTGAAACGTTGGTAATTATCCTCAACAGCTCAGGAAATATTGTGCAAACGGTGCCAATTGTTACACGTACTTATACCAAAACAAACCAGCAGTTTGCACTGTTTATATGCAGTGCAATTTGTGCTGAGCAGGCCAGAAAAAGAAGGAAGAAACCGCAGAGTTTGGGTGAGATCCTGTGTGGAAAACAAAGACACCTCCAGTTAAAAGCTGCTTATTGACCGCTGTGTGTCCCTCAGTGATCACTAATGTCAAACAGGTTTGAAAACATCTGTATCACATTTGACACACTATGAGTATGTGCCAGATGTCAAAGTGACTGATAACAATTGACCCAGACTGGAACAGACTTTGTCCCATCAGTCGTCACGTCAGTCCTAGTGTGTGTCCTGTGTTACTGAACTAGTTTGACCAAGTGCTCTGATAGTCTGACTGCTCGTGCTTCATGACACCTTTGTCACTACAACGCGAAATGTTAGCTTGTTAATTACAGTGTTATTATTACGAATGAGGGTCAACAAGACAACTAAGACTCTAAATGTAAAAGGCCTTATACAGAGGCAGTGTTCATTTACTCTATTCTAGGCTACTGTAGAAAAATGATACTGCAACTTGGCAACTCAGACTTTTTGGTGAATCTTTTCTTTGAGCATCACAGCCCCTGGCTCATCTCACTCACAGAATTTGGTCCATCTGGTAGTACCCCCAAATTCCACCGGATGCAGATGCGCCTATGTAGCCGTTCTAGACAATGTATCAAACCCCACCGGCTCCACCACAGTCCAGTTTAAAAGCGGGCCTCCCCTCGGCTCCGAGCTGTGCCAGTCGTAAAAACAGACAAAAGCAAAACAAATTAACTACGTAGAATATGTACACATGTAGAAGCATGTTTAGAAGCACATGAACCAGGAAAAAAACCAAATCTGAGCATGTAAACAAAGTCTGTGCGGTGGGATTTCAGGGTAAGAGCTGCACTGTGAAATCACTTCATTTGAGTTAGCGTAGGGCTAAGCCAGACGTTAGTGGCTCGGCTGGTGTCTCTAATGTGAGCCACACAGTGTGGAAGATCTCTGCAAATCTTATACCTGGAAATCAAACTTCTGTGGCTGCATACTGCACTGAGCAGCTTTCAGAAGAATGAACAGCTTCCAACACTGCATCCAGTCCTCTTTATGCATCCATGAAAAGAAAAGGCTCATTCTAAGGTAACACAAACGTGAAAACATAGCAGACTGAAGCAGGCAGACCATACACAACATTCCAACTTTAATCAATGTAACCAGAATAGTTTAAAAAGGAGATACATTTCCATTCATTCCACACAATCTGCAATCCAAAACCACAGCCCTGCACTAATCCTGCCAGTAATAGCATGGAGTAGAACACTGGGAGAAACAAGCACACTGTACTAAATTGTATTAGACGATAGAGGAGCTCATGGTGCTGTTTTAATTGTACTGCCACATTTGTCAGAATATGAACACTGCTGTGTTCTGCCTCTGTTAATTATCATCAGGGAGGTCCACATTCTTGGGAACAATATTAGTGTTTTTCATGGCTGTTCCATTCTTAGGCAGACAACTCAAGTTTCTTTGTCAACACCAAAAGGGAGGCTGTAACAAAGAAAAAGAGCTGGATAAACAGAGATTCTGGAAGCATTCCTCACAGGCTGCCGCCTTAAAGGAGTTGGTCATGGAGTGCCGAGCTGAATATTAGCCACTGCCTTTTTTAACTGTGGCACAAGATGTGTAGAAGAAGTACAAAGACATGTGCTTCAGTGGAGCAGAGGCCTGCTTGCAGTAAACACACTAATACAATTAATAACTGAGCAAGTGGCACTTTTCTCTCAGGCTCACACGACCTAAAGTTAACACAAAGAGCTAATTCTGAATCTGTACACACACGCATGCCAGAAATACAGTCCAGAGAACAGAATCTAGGACAGCATACCTCAAAATACATTTGAGCTTGTCTGTGTGAAGTGATTTGCATAGCATAACTGGACTTCAGATTCATGGACTTATTTAATCTCAGTTCAGGGTACTGACATGAATATTAGTAATATGCTAGGATATTTGCTTTGAAGATGCCTGTGGCTCATAACGTCAGCCAGTCATTAACTGCACAGAATTCGACATAAACTTAACGAACATACACAGAGTGCACTTGAAAATGTTTGAGCAGCTAAATGAGTCCTTATCAACAATAAAGAAAGAAAGAAATCAAACTGCTCAGACAAAAATACTCAGTGGAAGCTCAAAACAACCACTGACCGTGCAGCCAGCGTGCTGCCGTCTGTTGGCTCCAGGCAGTTTGATGGTGGCTCCACAGCAGAGGATAGACAGTCTGATTCTATAGAACAGGCAAACTATGAAATATGGACCTTCTGACCTTTTCATTTCCAGGACTTTGGGGCTACTTACCGGGCTGACAATTAATATCATTATCCATTCCCTAATTGATTGATCAGTTGATCAATTTTCTGTGTTTGAAAAAAGTAAGCCTTCACAGGTGTGAACTGCTGGTTAATTCGGAACCGTTAGCCTGAGAGCTAACCACAACAACAGTCTAGCTGTCATAATGTCAAGAAATGAGAATATTTGTCCAGCATTCACTTTCATTTAGGTTCTGTTAAGCCTGTTCAGCGTGGGGTTTCCTTTCTGCTATGACGTCTTGAGTGACATGTGACGCCAATTTTTCAATCCTGTTGCTTTAATATCCACAGCTGTCAGAAAACATGATGGCATTAATAAAAGGAAGTGAGGCATATGATTCAGATAAATAAGACCATTTGGAACCAGTTCTAGATTTCCATCCCGAGCCAGCACAACCTAACTGCTGGCCTAACCTAACCCCTCTCA
This sequence comes from Collichthys lucidus, assembly GCA_004119915.2. NCBI lineage: Eukaryota > Metazoa > Chordata > Actinopteri > Sciaenidae > Collichthys > Collichthys lucidus. Next base: position 25,955,731 of record CM014098.1, read on the forward strand.
GGATGGACTGGGCCTGTTCCACTGGTGTGTAGATGTTTGACGCTTTGAAAGGCTGTCATAGATATTGTGAGTTGACTGGTGTGTCTGTGACAGAAGTATGTTCCATAGTTTTGTAAGTCCTCACAGGTGGAGGCTGCACAGCCATTGGCCACCATTAGTTAACAAGATCTACCAGCAATGATTATAAAAAGTTTAAAGTAGAACAAAGGGGAAAGTCACTTGACGTTCCGACAGGAATCCTGTCTGAAAAGGCTGGAAAAAAGTTAGTGCCCATTCTCAGCCACTTCACCTGATTCCCAAATACAGAGCCACAACTGTGGACAACCACCAGATTTATTTCCAGGACACACACACAAAGTGTGAGATGAAATATAGGCCTATAACATTTTATTTAAATTTTTAGATGTTCAAAATGTGAGGTGGCAATGGCACGAGCCCTAAACACCCACCCCCCCGCACACACACACACACACACACACACACACACACACACACACACACACACACACACACACACACACACACACACACACACACACACACACACACACACACACACACACACACACACACACACACACACACACACACACACACCTGTAGAGGGAGATCAGTGCTGCCAACCTGCAAAAGTGACTGCTGACAAATTTAATGACTCATTCAGAACACAATGCTATCAGAACATATGCTATTGTAATATATAATTATATTCAGAGTAATGGCAGTCCACACCCTCTTCTGCCAACAGCACCGTGGGCTCTCCCTCTCTCCGTCATCGGGTGTGTCATTTAAGTACGTCTGACCTTATCTCTCTCCGGATCTCTGAATTAGGCTGCCCCTATATGTAAACAGCTTGTTGGAGATTCTGAGTATTTAAATACTTCTATTCCATTTCTATCCCTGAATACCAACCAGAATAGGTTCAGCTAATGGGTGGAGCAGCTTGCAGTTTACACCAATGCATTTACTGAACACACGATTAGAAATAAAAAGAAATAGTAACAAAAAACTAGTAGGACTTTCATCGCGGACCAGAGTGGGTTATTAAAATATATTTATCATGTAGAATGCGGGGGGCTTCAATTTAGGACACTCGTGACTGAGGCAGTTGACAGGACAGTTGAGGGTCGAATTTGGGACATTAAGCTCAAAATTTGTGACAGCTGACAGCAGAAGTTACGACAGTTGACGGTAGACTTCAGGACAGTTGACGGTAGACCTTAAGACAGATGACGGTAAATCAGGGATGGGCAAACTTTTTGACTTGTGGGCCACATTGTGTTCTAAAATTTGACAGAGGGGCCGGGCCGGGCCAGGATCCCCCCCCGGCCACCCGCGAAGGCTTGAAAAATAGGTTTCAACAATGAGTGTCATTCTTTAAACACAATCTTTGTGTATTTTATTAACATCTTTTTAAAACACATTTTAACATATTTGTGTGTTTTTAAACATATTTAAATATATTTAAAAACATTTGTTAAAAAAAAATCTTCACTTTTCAACTTGTTTTTTAAAACATGTTCATTATCAGACGTTTGCAGGCCGAGTCGCCCCAAAAGCTATCGCACCTTATTGGCAGGACCCAAGCCTGGCCCGGTCTCTGCCATACTAATAATAAACATGTCTTCACCAGTGTGGTCATTTTTCATAGTGGCAGAAGATAACAACAGCATTGCTGTTTGCAAAAGTTGTTCATCGACGATTCCGAGAGGAGGAAAGAAGACTTCGAGTTTTAATACAACGCGATGTTTGAAACAAGCGGTATTAAAAGAATATGAAGCAGCTGCGGTGCTACTAAAACAACGCAGAGTGTGTGGATGATTGACACCTGTCACCTGTCGACCAATCAGAGTCAGGCGAATCGATTAGTAACGCCCACATTCACCTTTGACTAACCAATGACGATCCAGAATAAAGTAAACCCAAACCTAAACCTAAACCCAAAGGTGGTATATCGCACCAAGAGGTCTCACTTCACTGTCAAAGCCTCTTTGTCTTTATAACAACCAGGCACTTCGTGACTGATTCAAACTAAAGCAGAGACAGAGCAGGAGACGTTAGCAGCGTGCGCTCGCCGAGTTTTCATTGCACAGTGATGGGACACATATCTTATCTAAGATATATTTTTATTTTTGGATGTAGATAAGTTCGGTGGGCCGTATCGCAACGCCTAACGGGCCGTATACGGCCCGTGGGCCGTAGTTTGCCCATGTCGGCAGTAGATGGTAGAATTTAAGACAGTTGACGGTAGAATTTAAGACAGTTGAGAGTAGAATTTAAGACAGTTAACGGTAGAATTTAAGACAGTTGACGGTAGAATTTAAGACAGTTGACGGTAGGGCTGCACGATATGGCCTGTAACTAGGGATGTGACTTTTGATCAAAAACACTATTCGAAATTCGCTAAACACTATTCGATATTCGATTCGAAAATCGACAGAACAGCACTCTGCATCTCCCAGTCTAGCATGTAATGACAGGTGATGGTGACATAGGATTCCGTTGTCAGCGCCGTCCACGAATCTGTAGTTATGGACACTTTATGAGCATTCGCTAATTTATCTTGTAGGATGCTTACGTTTTCATCACGAAATTTTTCCAGCCTGCTAGTGATTGTTTTTCGACATGGAACTCTGTATTCAGGCTCAAGAAAGTTCATCAACTCTCAAAAGCCTTCTCCTTCCACAAAGCTAACAGGCAGCATATCTTTAGCTATCATCTTAGTGAGGAGAGTTGATATTTTTTCGGCACGGGCGGCATTCAACTTTGATGACCTCATCATGAAAGCGGCAACTGACTGCTGGCCCGAAGTCACTTCTACTAGATGTTTCGCTTTCAGGTGGTTGTGCATGGTGGTGGTTGATTTGTGGTATGCCAGCTTTACCTGACAGATGTTGCATTTCACTTCATTTTCATTGATCAAAGTAAATGAGGACCATACGGAACTTTTGCTACCTCGCTGCATCTCTGCATCGCACTACACGTTACCGGCCGCTTGCAATTCTTCTTCCGGTAATTGACTACCTTTATTGTACGATAGCGACACCCTCTGGCCGAATTAATGAAGTGTATGTTAGGAACTAGGAAACGCCTTAACGTGCTCATTTTTTTTAGTAGAATGCAACGTAAGCCAAAACGGCATCCGAAACTACTATTCAATATTCGAACTCGTCACGAATATTCGACTATTCGAAAATCATGTCCCATCCCTACCTGTAACCAATATCTCGATATTTTTATGCTATATCGCGATACACGATTTATATCACAATATTTTTGTTGTTGTTTTGTATTGTTTATTTCTAATGAATAATAATGTCATTATTACCTTGATAGTTTGTAATTGCTCAGAATCAATGTAGAACAGTACAGTAGATTTACACTTGCTGTATGAGACACACCTCTTTTTATAACATTTTAATACATGTCATATTTTTTATGAATTATTACATTTCAGCTTTAAAGCTCATTAGCTTCCAGGTCATGTGACCTATTGGCTCAAAATCAGTGTAGAACAGTAGATCTACACCTGCTATACAACACACTCTTTTTATAGCATTTTAACAAATGTTTTATAAATTTTTAATATATTTCATATTGTACATATAAGTATTGAAGCAGCGCACGATCATACTTGGCTTATGAGACACTTTTTTAAATCAAATTTTAACCATTCTTCATATTTTATAAATAAACGTTTATTTATTAAATTAATGTCTTGTTTTGAAATCCGGAAGGGTCCACACGCTGCAGTAAGCTAGCGCTGACTTTCCAGTTTTCTCAAAGTACTTGACATAAAGTCCGCAATAAGGGCGCATTTGAAAATATTGGGAGCAGCTGACGTGACCACGCGAAAACGAGAGAAGGCTAGCGTGACCGCAGTTGTTTTTCTTCAGAAGCAAGTCGTCCGTCTCCAATTAACTCGCTTGGGCTCTTCACTTCACTTCTCTCCTCATTGATATAAAAAGTACGCATACGCGCAGGGGATGTTTCTGGGTGGGCGGGGCAGTGTGCTGCGTGCTGTGAGCAGCACCAGGAGTGAGTGACAGGCGAAACTCCGGAGAATTAAATGCAGACGGCTTAAAACATTTACGGGACAAGTACTCGATGGTTGCGATATAGTCATTTCATACATTTCACGGAGAACAAGCCGTGATATATCGAGTATATTCGACATATCGCCCACCCCTAGTTGACGGTACAATACACTTCATGCATAATGTTATGGAGGAGTGAGACACACAAACAAAATGTGTGACTGTATATTGGAAACCACCAACACATTAAATTCATTGTTAATGAACTGTCTGCTGAGTCACATGTTTTTTTTCCCATCTGGGTGGTGATACTGGAACAGCCACATACCATAACCCTTCAGCTGTGATTTGAAAGGGTGAACATGCTTTCTATGACATGGTTATACAGGTAAAGGTGGGGCAAAGGATTTTAGAAAATCTAATTCTAACACAATACACTTGTTTTCATGTTCTCTCCTCATAGCCTGCTACCTTTCCTGTGTATGTGTGTGTCTGCTGAAAACAAATCTCTGTACTCACTACACTAACAACTTGTTTTTTCAGTTTTTCAAGCCAGGATTTGTGCGTCAGGTAACTTTAGAGAGATTTGCCCAGGAGCGTTCAGCTCACTCTGCCGAGACACGCTGTTGTTGTGATGTTTGCGTGGCTTTCGCTGACTGAGTATGATAGCTGCTCAGGGGCAACTTAAAAGACACCTTGGAAACTTACAACATAGCTGACATTATATTTATTACTTTTTGTGTTGTTGGTTGCTCTGTATTGCTGCATGTGTCATGGTATTATCTCTCACCATACGTTCTCCTCCTCTCGGGTGCAATCTCATTTTTTGTTGGCCCAAACTCATCATCTCTGCTGGTTCACTTATGCGTATTTGCATATTTGTGGTAGTGACACTGTCAGGCCATCTATAGTTTTCAAAGTAAGGCAAGATTAAGAGGAAGGAGAAGTGTATACATAGTTATGGACATGTTGAGAGATGAAGGCCCCGTGGTCACAGAGGCCTGACACGCTCATGTTCTGGTTCCTGGCTCTGACATTGATGGAGCACATGCTGACCTGTGACACCGGCCTGTCACAAAAGAATGTGCGTGTTAGAGTGTAGAAAAGTTACATTAGAGAACAGCGAGGGGCATTTTGTACTTTTCCACCACTCCCTTCTGTCGCTTCCACTACATTCCTGTCCTCCATTATGCCAGATTATGTAACGACAGTGCTGTTCCTATGTGTGGATGTATACAGACAGAGGACAGCAAAGACAGCAGCAGACAGAAAACCTAATCCAGCCACATCTCCATTACATTCAATATGAATATTTGACTTCTGCTGTATGAACTGCAGACTTCAGCAGCATTGCAATGAGACTATGTATCCAGTAACAACCAAACAAACCAATGCAAAGTGAACCACAGCTCCTTTTTTGTTTTTCCTGCGTCCTCACAATGTTCTGGTTGCCAGGATAAATTGGGCAGGGCCGGCTAATAATATCTCCAGGACGGCAGCTGTACCTGACACTGCTTCATACAGGAGCATGTCGAGGCTCACAGAGTTCCACCTCACCGACTCAAAAGTTACTAAAAGTGACATGTAACGTCTGACTCAGCAGCGCGTGCACGGCCATGATTCATAAACAACACAGACGCGTTAGCTTTAGGCTCGGTAGCAACTCACGAGCCACATGCTAGCAGCTTTGAGGCCCCGAGACTATTTCTATTTAAAACGCGACCATGTCGCATATGTGCAGTGTCTGCTCGCTGTCTGATAACACACATGACGCCGTTTGCTGATGACAAACTTCCTAACGGAGATAATTAAAGGTCTTAGCCTAGCCACAGGACGGTAACAAATTAGCCCAGCAAGCTAACAAAGCTCACTTTCCTTTCGCGAGGCACAAACATCACTTTAGTTCACGTCCGCTGCTCTGAGTCGTCTTTATACTCACACAACGCTCCTCGAAATGATCCAGGACACCATGCTTTCTGTCTCTGTTGTGTTCGGTCAGGAGTGGAACGCAGCCCCGGTGGTAACGTCAAAGGTTAGCCGAGCCGCTGGAAACTTCTACAGCCGAAACTTGGATGAGCGGGTCCGGGAGCAGCTCGCTATCTGAGCGAACACCGAGAACACAGCATGTCTGAGAAACGCTCCACCTCACTGCTCTGCCTCTGCGAGCATAGCTCAGCAACGGGGTCTCTGTCCGGTGTGACTCGTGCTGTTTTGCTGCAGTGTCCTCTTCCCTCCTGGTTCCTTCCTGGTTTTCTCCTTCCTTCTACACTTCACTCCTCAGTTTCTGGCACCAAAACTGAGCCCAGCTAGTCCCTGACGTCAACAGGAAAAGCATAACTTCCGGACCCTGCTATTGGCCAGCTCGGTCTGTTTACAACAAACACAAATTACAATTGGTTGGCCTCGTTTGCCCATGTGACTTATGCGTTTTAGTGGAAGCGGTGGAATTTTAAACACAGCGATCTTCGCTCTAATTGGTCTATCTTGGATTCGTGGCGAATTCTAACCAACGGGAGAGAGCAGCAGGGTTCTGTGGATGTTCCTAGCGCTGTTGTTGTTGGGGAAGCATTTTCCTACCACAGAAATAGTGGGAGACTACAAGTAATACAAATAATACAATACATAATAAAATGTTAAATATAATCTCTCTTTATGATGCATTTCTTACTTATACATACGCCCATACCGAACCTGGGAGTCCTGTTTGTTTCCCATACTCACTGTGTTGTTGATATTTATATAGATTTCTGTATCATGCATGCAATATAGGATTTCATTTTATGTTATGTTATCGCCTGTCTCTTGCACATTTTTGTTATTATTATATTATTATTTCTTCATATCCCATGGTCAATATTTTTGCAGTACATCTTTTTTCCTTTAAATGATGCACATATTATTTTTAAAATATTTTGTCATGTTATTCCAATTATGCTTCTTGACTTGCAGTACTCACTTTCATCTTTGTTTACTGTCGTGCAGAAGGTTAAGAAATGATCTGATTGATTTATCCTCGTCTGGAGCAGCTGGATACCTGAACCCATTGGACTGCCTTTGTCTTACTCATTATGTAAACCACACTAGTCTTTAGCCATAATCATATTCATTACAGTTTCCCATACATAGCACTTGGCAGACGCAAACCCCATCTGTGAGCTTCAGCATGTCTTTCTCTTTGTGTGTGCATGTCCATCTGTGTGTGTAGATAATGATTTCTGTGCACATAAAAGTGTGTGTTTGTGTTAGTGTGTGTGTGTGTGTGTGTGTGTGTGTGTGTGTGTGTGTGTGTGTGTGTGTGTGTGTGTGTGTGTGTGTGTGTGTGTGTGTGTGTGTGTGTGTGTGTGAGCCTGTGCAGCTATGAGCTTGTGACATTATATATTTGCAGATGTGCATGTTTGTGACCACATGCAGATATGTGCATGTTTTTGTGTACATATGATGTGTGTGTGTATGGGAAAGGAAGGGGGGTTGGCTTCAGAGCTACTTGTTATTCATGAAGGCGACTGCTGCAGTGTGCAGCAGTGTGAGGGAGATTCCCAGTGGAGCCACTCTGGTCACACTGCCTGTCTGGGGCAGCATCATAGGATCACAGCTGAGCAGAAAACACATTCAGCTGCTCCACTGCTAACCTCACACTACTGTATAATGTCATAAAGAGTTGCAAAATCTTGGAATGAAACAACTGTAATATAAGGCCATACAATGGAATTGGACTAACCTAGATTACACACCTGCACCCACACATTGTTCTTTAATTCTGATTAGGTACTTGGTAGGACTGCCAGTTTAAATCTGGCAAAAAATTCTGTTTGTATTGTATTCTATTTATATCTCTTTTACTTAAAGGGTGGCTCAATATCTCTCAATATCTTAAGCAAACACTTCCACTCATAACTGGTCTAATCGGGAGCTTCAAAAAATTCCAGGTGAACACATTACAGCTCTTAGAACAGTTCTTCTTATACTCACATATGAATATGAACATGTGACCTTTTGTGTTTTATATGATTCTGATGGTTTGTAGAAAAATTAAAAAATACAAATTAAAATTGTGCAGTCTGTGTGTTAGCTATATTTACTGTCACTGTCCATATAGGTAAGACTGAGGGAAAAGCTTTACATTTTGTTGTGTCTAAATTCACAGTAAATTGTGTATTAAACTGTATTAAAGGTCCAGTGTGTCAGATTTAGGTGGCTCTATTTACAGAATGATGCTGAAACTGAACATTCCTAACCTATGTTTTCATTAGTGTATAATCACCTAAAAAACAAGAATTATTATGTTTTTGTTACTTAGAATGAGCCTTTTGCATCTACAGATGCTGCAGGTCCTCTTCCATGGAATCTACCACGTTGGCATATTTTGGAACTGGAGTACTATGGTAGAGAGTTGCAATCCACACCACTAGATGCCATTAAATGTTACACACTGGTCCGTTACAGTGCACAAATTTGACCGCCACACTGTTTTTGCTTAACACACACACACAAGACTGCGATATGATCTGCATTGTTGAACAATCCCTTTGAGCAACACAAACATCCCTCCAAATATGGCTGTGGGTTTCTCTGCGAATTAAGGGAGCTCTCCAACTTTTTGTGACTTTTTGCCATTGTCCCCATGAATCAGAGGCCTGGGATTCAACCTATTTAACACAAAGATTGCAAGCAGGGGGTGACTGCTAGCTGAATGTGCCTTCATTCACCTCTAAAGCCACCCAGCTGTTGTTGGTCAGGAAATAACTGTTTTATGTTACACCTGTTCAAGAAACATGTAAATAGACACGAAATGTTAGTCTCACTTCTTCATAGTTACCCATGGTGCTTTTCCTTTCAGTTGTTTCATTTTATTATTCCACCACGGGAGCACTTCTGCTCTACTTGTTTCTTTTCCTTCTTCCTCTTTTTCTTCTTTTTCTTGCCTCTTTTGTCACATGTATCTTTACTGTGACCGTGTTTCCCCTGCTTCTTTTTCTCCATCATTCCATCTCTTTCTATCTCCTTCCTCTTTTGTATCTCCACCCTGGAGGTCGCTCCAGGCTGATTGCCTTCTACATGCTTCACACACAAGCCTCTATGCTGTCCTTAACATCCTTACACTTTACACCCACATACATACACTAGCAAAGGCACACGGGAGCACAATTTTCCATACAGTGCACAGAGTACACACACACACACACACACACACACACACACACACACACACAAACCTTCCCTCTCTTGTTCTCCTTCACTTCCCCTGCCTTATTCTCTCCTTCACTGATTCTCTCTCTGTGTCTTGCTCCTTCATGGCCCAGGAGGCCTTAGTGAAAGACATTGCAAACTACTGTAGTAAATCCACACTGAAAGAAAGAGACCAAACATGTCAGATGCATTGTGAATAGCAGATTATAGTGAATGAAATTATAAACATCTCTTGTGTTCTGATGGTGGCTTTAAAATCCATTGTCATTTTTAAGTGTCTGTACCAGTACGTTTGATTATTTCAGCTCTTGAACTCTAAATAATTCTTATTTTTGCAGACCACATTGAATGTGTTCTACACCTTCACATTACATTTCATCTACATTTATAGATGTATTTCTCTCTACTGATTGGACAGCCGTAAGTTTTCATTAATTTCAAAGAGATATGAAAATCAATTAGCAGGCTCTTAACACTGGCTTCAGTTGTTTAATCCAATAATGCATGCAGTAATGCAGATTAAGCACAGACTCGTGTGCAAAATGTGCAGTGCTTTACCTCAAACAATAGTATAACTGACAGAGATTAACACCGATTTGATGTTCACTGTAATGGATTACACAAGTACAACAGTTTATTTTCATAGTACACAATATAAGTGTTTTGTAATAAACAGAGCCTGTTAAACCACATATGTGGTCCATTACACAACACTTCAGCAATATTTACTCCCTTAGAGCACTTACATGTAATGAAGTGTCCGTACATGTAGGTTATTCATTCATTTTGTTCATGTAACTCTTATTTACCCAAGGTGGTCCAACAAGGTTAGTTAACTCTGTTTTGCACACAGGACACAAATGTAGAGCTACTGTGTCACATTTTGCACAGTGAAACTGAAATAAAAGACATGAAACAAACTTTAAACCAGAAAATAATGAAATGTGTGAATATGGGTTAAAGGACCAATAAAAAAAAATCTAAAACCTGGTTAAATATTAAAATGTATTTTTATTAGTGATACATTGTTGTCTGACCACATACTGTAATCACCAAGTCTGTGGTACAAATGGGGATTTTTAAAAAATGAAGTGTACAAGATATGATAACAGGATGAGATGGATAGATTTCACACAAAGGAAATGGTTAAAGCATTATTATACATATATTACGATATCATCAACATTCTTAAAGTCTGTATGACAGCTGTTGTTTATAATAGCAGCAGTGACATTGGGACTAGAATGGTAGTATTGCGTTTGACAACAAACAGAGGTTGCTTGTACTTGTTCACATTATTCGTGCGGGTGTTGTTCGACTACAGCACAAGCAGCTGTAGGTGTAATTTGTGCGAAAATAGTACCAATGGGGTTGAATTGAGCGGAGGGGCACAACAGTGCTGCGGCCCGTGAATGCCTTGGGATCCAGCGGAGAAACACGAGTATGGATGGCGGCGGTGATGCGGCTCAGTGTTCCACCGTTTTTTCACGCGGAGAAAAGAGACTGACGCTCGAGCGGGTGGAGACTGCTACACATTTAAATCCCCCGGGTCGGTTTTTCAGCGTTTAGCAACGAACAACTTTAGTTTTTTTATTTTTCTTTCTATTGTTGGATTCTTTCGAGCTGGTTTGATGTCGTAAATGACAGGTCTGTAAGGGCGTCGTTGTTGGGAAGTTTTTTCGAGGGGGGGTTTTGACCAGCGAAGGGCCATGGCAGTCGAGGCTCGGCCGGAGCTGGTCGGGAAGCGGTTCCTCTGTGTCAGCGGGGACGAGCCGCCTGAAATTGGCGACATCGGTCGGTGGCCGTGGAGGTCCGGGGTCATACGAGCCGTTAACCACCGTGACAGCGACAACCCCGACCTGACGGTAAGGAAAACGCTGACTTCGTCCTCTTCTCTGGTCTGTTACATGCAAAGCAAATGGTAAAATCTCTGTGGTTGGTGGCTAGCCAGCGAGGCGGTGTTGCTGGCTTTGCCAGGCGGACATTATTCTGTGGCTTTCTCTGAACGTAGCTGTTATTATGGCTGTGTGGAGCAGTGAGTGCCGCTTGGATTTCACCTGGTTTCACCAAAGTGTCTGTCATTCCTGTGTGTAAGTTTGACTAGTTATCTGAGCACAGTTAATGAGTGGCAGGCTGCCAGCAGGGCTTTACGGGAGCAAACAGCTAACGTAAGTCACTGCATATTACACTTACTGACTGATGGAAGCACGGTGTGCTGCATGTACACACACCGTGTCTTTAAGCCATAAGGCATCATGTAAAGCGTTCATTTGAAACGAAGGAGCATCTGCTGGAATGTGAGCTCCTGTCGTGTTGTCTGTCTGTCTGTCTGTCCGGCCGCATTTTGTGTTGGAATTTGAGTCCCGAGCAGCTCTAATCTGCTGTATACTGCAAATCAGCTGACGGAGGTAGGGTGGCTTTCTAGATCCCCCCCAGCCCTTTACCCCCCCCGTTACCTCGTGCTTATTGCTCACAATCCACGTTATTTGAGCGTGATCTTCGTCTCCGTGTGTTTTTCTGGCGGACTACGAGCAGCTCCGACTTGGACAGGGGCTGCAGGAATGCTGGGACTTGTAAAAACATCAAACTGGCTGGCTGCAGGCTGAACAATGGGCAGTTTGTCTTCATGTAAAATATTGTCTTCAGTCTGAAGACAGCTCTATATTGTCACTGCCTGAGCTCTCAGGAGCAGACACAGATCCTGCTCGAGGTGTAACGTTAATTATTGCATTCTTTAGACAGTCGGCAGGCAGGGGTGGATGAAAATCTTGGCAATATATTGGTCTGAATTTTCCTCCTCCTTTTTCATTCTTCAAAAAAAAAGAGAGGGGGGGGGGGGTATTTTCATAATGGGTTAACATGCCAAAACCAGCAAACAATGAAATATTTGCCCTGACAAGCCCCTGGCTGACAAATCCACAGTACTGTCTCAGTGTACAGTGAGCCTGTTCACCGTTTTCTTTTGTTCACACAATCCTTCTATCTGCCTATGCAGATAACTGGCCAGAACCCAACAGACTTCATTCTGTGCTGTCATTTCACTGTACACATGATATTACATGTTCCAGCAAATATTCTCATCCAACGGTCAAAGGACTGCTCTTTGTGTGTGTGTTTTAATTTGTGATCCGTCAGAGGTAGTTCAGTTCTTGTGTGTTTTTTAAAGCATGGATTGGATCTGGCGTACGTGTCACAGGGCTGCTCACGGTGCTGTCCGTGGCAGATCAATCCCAGGATTCATCACATTTTCGTATCTTTCATGTCATTCTCCCACGTTTACACTATGTCGTCTGTGTTTTCACAGCAGCCGTGTAGTGGCGTCATCTCTTCAATCGATTACATTATCATAGCTGAACACTCATGTCCCCCCGTCAGCGCAGCGTATTACATGTAGCTGTTTATGTAGCACAACAAACATGCTTCCTAATTCCCTTGTAGAATTGAACATTGTGTGTGTGTGTGTGTGTGTGTGTGTGTGTGTGTGTGTGTGTGTGTGTGTGTGTGTGATGTGATTTAGGCAGTGAGTAGTGTTCTGCTTTAATTCCATACAATGGGGCACAGTCTCATTAGCAAGGAGCTTAACTAGCTGAGTGAATACAGTGAAGAAGGATTGGAGATTAGATTAGATGAAGTGTGTCAAGCCAAGCTGTCAGGCCTTTGTCAAGTGTCTGTGGTCAGATAGGCCAGCAGTGCAGGAGTGTACTAGGTGAGCAACAGCTCACTGAGGCTCATCATAGTAATATATCGCAGTGGAAATATAATGCAGTCTAAACAAGTCAATCAGTGTGACCATGTATTGATGTAGCGATGAGTCTGAGACACCACCCATTAGGACCAAATGTCTCAAATCAACAAGAGTATACATCACACTGCAGCTTTTCAGTCATGAACTCTGTTCTCATGAAGCCGAACACTCTAACATTGAGCTGACAGTCCGTCACTTGATTGGTAGATTGAAACTAACCAGTAACTAGATTTTCACACTGTGGCAGTTATTTTCTGCTTGCAGCTTTACAAATGAAGGATTTACTGACCCTCCCTCATCTTAAAAGCCTGAGAGCTGATTATTTTTGGGGTGGTTCGGACAACACAGGCAGTTGGAAGATGTCCTGCAGCTGTTAGCTCACATGTCATCTGAGAGGTCCAAGCACTCTCCACCTGATAAACCAGAAAGTGCCTTTCATTAGCTCACCACTTTGTGCATACTTTACACAATGGCTGCACACTGTGGGGTCTCCCACTGCACTTTGTGCTGCAGTCTGAGGTCAACACTCGTACTGTGTGTGTGTGTGTGTGTGTGTGTACTCCGGGTTATATCCAATCATATGTCACTGTGCAGGAAAACATCAGAGAGCTCAGTTAAATATGTAATGTACAATAACATGTTTTTACAACATAGCCATGATAACGGCACTTTACAGGATATTATTGTTATTATTATTATTAATATTATTGCTGTTCATGCTGTATTATTAACAGCATGTCAGGTAATGTCAGGCTCTCGCACTAGATTAAACTAATTTGACAGGCTTAGAGCTTGTGTGGGTGAAACAATGAAAATGAGGACGCATAAATAATCTTAGAATTACTGCTTAATTGTTTCCGAGCGTGTTTTGTATGTGATCCAGAGTCAGCGGTGTAAAAAGGGTAGCCTAACAGGCACGTTATTTATTTAGTTTAGGGTATTCTGTCTGCTCAGTTGCTTCACTGCCTAACCCTTCGTCCACATTATGCAACAAGCTTATAAACAGTCAGTGGAGATGATATAATGTATCTGATGTGGTAAAACAGCAGGTTAAGGCTGAGTCCTGGTATTTATTTTCCCATCTTCATGCTCCTTATTTCAGATATGAACTAATGGTATGTGCACAGAAGTCAGTCACATTTGTTTGCTGTTATATCTGCGCTAACTGTTCCCATCAGCGGACGTGCAGCTCTTATTTTCCAGGACAATCCATTGTCTCATTGTCTGACTGCTGTCCACCTGATAAACCTCGCAGTGCTCTAAATGAGCTCGCCTCTAAAGGAAGAAGAATGCTTTTCTCTCTCTTTGTTTTTGCTGGCGTAAGAAAAAGTTCAAGAATGCCACCAACTATTCAAATCCAGTGCTCCATTAATGACACCATGAATTCCTTTGCAGTGACCCAGTATTGGCGCTGCAGGAACACAGTCTCAAACAGTAAACAGACGGGTTCAAATGGCAACAACAGAGGCTGATAGATGGATCTGACCAGTGGGGACATACAGAGCAGCTACACAGCGGAGTGTAATTCCCCCTGTGTACCCACAGCACAACTCTAAACTCACACATTAGGCATAAAACTGCCACACTCATCTGGATTCACAATGAATGGAAAGAGCAGGGCAGCCAGGTCATTGCCTATAGAAGCCTTTGTTTTCCATTAGTGTGTGTGTGTGTGTGTGTGTGTGTGTGTGTGTGTGTGTGTGTGTGTGTGTGTGTGTGTGTGTGTGTGTGTGTGTGTGTGTGTGTGTGTGTGTGTGTGTGTGTGTGTGTGTGTGTGTGTGTGTGTGTGTGTGTGTGTGTGTGTGTGTGTGTGTGTACAGTAGCAGTGCTGTGTATGTCGGCTTAAGAATAGCAGCATTGTTTTAACGTACAAACACAAACCAGAGACACAGAATAAACATGGCAGAGCAGCTTTCACCTTCTAATCTGGATGCACAGATGTGGCACATATCTGTAGCCCTACACTGTGCACATAGATTTGGCTCCACCATTGGTTCTGTTGAACGCTGCTCAGTGCATCATGTAGATTTCAGTTTGTGCTTAATGACAACACTGAATGTTGTTCACCAGTCTAGGAGGGGATTGGGTAACTGGTTGATGATATGCTACGTGGTGGCAATAAACAGTTACTACATTTCCAGGATGTTTATTCTCACTGATTAACCTTCACATATGATGTTTATGTATTCTATTGTTCACGGTCTGTGTCGCAGGCAGCCGCTGCTCGCCGGCATGTTTGAATTGGAGTACAATGAGAGAAATGAAACGGCAGTGTCGTAATAATTCTTTATTTATCAAACGGACATGCACACAGTGAGCTACAGTGCCGCTGTGTGACGTCCAGGTTCTGTGGTGTTTGGGCAGCGCAGTAACTGGATACACAGAGTGTTAGTGGTTTGTTTTCTGGTGCCTAAGGAAACAAAATGTAATCTGAAGCCAGGATGGGCTGGCTGGATTGCTGACTGGATGTACCCTTCCCCCAGCTCTCTTGAACACACACACACACACACACACACACACACACGCACACGCACACGCACACGCACACGCACACGCACACGCACACACGCACACACACACACTAAACACTAAACCTCCACTACATCACTGTGCTCCATACGGCAGTCATAAAGTCTCCTATAGTCTCAGAGGCTTCCCAGATAACCCTGGGAATACATTAGGCTCTACTACTCAACAGCTGCTGTGGTTCTTACATGACTATGTCACAGCAGAATGGTGTGCTGTGCTCCACTACTTCTATCATCGCTGGGCTGCAATAGAAGTTCTATTTTAGAAAACATGCAGACAAACACACATGAAACAAGTAAAGACCAGGCACCAGAGGCCTGTGAGACACACACTGACCACCTGATCCCAGTTTTGGAGAGATTGTGGTCCACACATTCACCTTGTCTTCATGGTGAATGAAATCAATACTCAATAGCTGAGCTTATGGAAGCTCTGATCACAGAGCAGTGTTAAACTGCCCTCACATACGCATTTTCATATGAAGCACCTGAGAATGGATCAGTCCAGTCAGATACACACAGATACATGACCAATCAGCAAACCTTGTTTGAGAAGTTTGACCAGTCACAGTATGGTTTCCTCTTTGAGACGAGTGACAGTGTGGAAGTGGTCCGTTCAGTCAGCTGTAGCTGTAAGGGTTTCTGTTGATGTGTGAGTGAAGGAGATCAGTCAGTGTTCTCCAGCCTGAAATGACGTCACAACATCAACTCATTAAACTGCTGCTGTTCAACAATATGCTGAATGAATCCATTATTTCTAAGCTTTAGTTTTAGTGTACCTCTCACATGTGATGCAAGCATTCTAACGGCTAGCTATACTGAACTGTATGTGAGTCCTTTCATTAGAACACCAAGTGAGAAAGCAGCCCAGACAGACTGTGACTGTGTCCTGAATGTGGAATGAGCAAACCTTAGCCCGTCTGACTGCTGTTATCTCCATCACACCCTCAGACAGCACGTGTGCTCACAAGTGCTCGCAATGAAATCCCTCCTTCACTGATTGGAGATAGAGGAGCTGATAACACGGTATGATTTTCAAGCCTGCTGCTGAGACTCCAACTAACATTTCCTGTAGAGAATGTACAGGTATTCTGTCTTTTCTGATCATTTCTACTCTTCTCCGGGTGGAAGAGTATCTGGTATAGAGTTAATACCACCGTGGGGCACTAATAACTGCCTCCTAAAGCCCAGAGGTGACTCTGCTAGAGTTTAACATAATCATAAATGTTTTCATAAAGGTCCACTGAAAGGATTGTGTCCTGTGTATTGTCAGACACTGCTGTCAGGGAACACTGGCCCGGCCCTCTAACTAGACGGTTTTACCAAAGAATGCGAGGGAAGCTATTTTGGTGTAGCCAGTAATGAGGAGGTTGTGCTTGTTCAGTCTGGAACATCTCCCAAATGGATCGAGTAACAGCAGCTCATGCATGTCCATCTAGTTTGGCTGTATCTTCTCTTTCTGAGCAGTAGATGAGATCTCACCTTCTACTGTCTGCATTCTGCATACTTGTGGGAGAGAGCGCTCCTGCTGTCCACCCCCTGAGGTCATCCTCCTTCCTGATGGAATGCTGCGGATGCGTCTGTCTGCCATCCTAACTGACACCAGTTGACCCTGTAATCTAATACACTTAATCTTGTCATCAACTAATTCATTATATTAACATGGTTGCTCTGTGCCAGTGGGACAGTATAGCAGGATGAATGACAATAGGCCTGCTTACAGTCTCTCTAGCTGAATTTCAAACAGGGTCTCCCTGTTGTCCTCCAGAACAGTCTGTTCTCTCTAAGCAGTGAAAAGACTGAGAAAACAGTATCAGCTGAAGATGGCTATTGATGATTAATAACATAAATGTTACAGACACTTGGTTATTGGATTAGCTGTGTCATAGCGAGCTTCTTGTCCTCCTCTCTTGTTTCCCTCCTGGCAGCCGTGCCTTGTTTGCGTCTGTATTGCTCTGTTCTGTTATGTATTGTCCCGTTCTCTGTCCTATCCTGTTCCAGTCCACCGTGACCTGTTCTCTCATTTCCTGTCTGCTCCTGTTCTCTCCTGCCTTAACTGGATTATATATATATTACCAGGCATAGTAAAGAGTCCCAAAGATAGAATAACTCTGCTTCATGCCGTGTTCAAATATGACATGCTGTCATTTTGTCACCTTGTACTGGCAGTGAGGAATAGAAGCCTGTGCTGTTTGTGCAGAAAGCCATCAGAAATGATCCAAAGTTCACTTCATTCACAGCAGATAGCTGTACTCTGCATCATATCTGCTTTACACAACAGAGCTTCATGTCCTTAAACATTCCGTGTCCTGCTTTGTTGTTCTCCTCATCTATAACACCGTGCTTTAGCAGCTATATTTGGGCATATACATGCTTCCTCTCTCAGCTTGTGCTCTTTCATTTTCTCCTTAAATTCGTCTTGACTTTAATTCCTGGTAGCATTCAAAACGCCTGGCATATTCAGTCCGGCCTTGTGCTGGTGATGCATGACTCACTGGCTGGATTTCTGATCTTACTTACAGACGGACAACGGGAGAAGAGTGAGAGATGTTTCAGAGAGCTAAAGTGAAAGAGAGAGAGTGAATGCTATTTAAAAAAAGTGAGGGAGAGGGGAATGAGAATGAGACTGAGAAATGGGAATGAGAGAGGAGCAAATAGGAATGAGTGATGAGAAAAGTGAATGAGAGAGAGAGAGCGATAGACGAGAGAGACAGACAGAGAGAGACTGAGAGTCAGACCTTCTTCTCTACGCGGGCGCTCTCTCGTAGAGGACCGCTCTCGCTCGCCTGTTGTAGAGAGATGAGCGCGCTCTCTGAGACTCGTCTCATTCCGAGCTCACCGAGTCGAGAGAGAGAGAGAGAGAGAGAGAGAGGTTTCTTTCTCCTCTGTCTGGCCTCTCTCCCATAGCAACAGCGGCTTAGCCACGTGAACGCCAGTTCCTTTGAGTTCACCCACTGCACAGAACTTAACTCCTTCAGCTCTGGATTACAGCACAATACAGAGAACAGAAGAGAAGCCCAGACAGATACACGTACAAAAGAAGTACCATCTATCTGATCTCACCAACTGAACTGGCCTTCATTTCTTTGGAGCTGCTTTAACTGGAATACTTGGCATTAGAACAGTGTGTCACAAAATGTATCATGATTTCTTCTGTGTTCAGTCCTCACTGCCAAATAGATTACCGTAGAGTAGAGAGAAATATTGCTGTAGAATGCCGTCATATATAGAGCTGAATCAAATGCTGTCATTAGTTTTTGTCCTGTACACGTGACATCTATTGCACGTCTGTCCGGCTCTTCCTGAGGTTTCTTCAACCTTTTTTCCCTGTTAAAGGGTTTTTTGTGGGCAAGTTTTTCCTCACTGGAACCGAGGGTCTAAGGACAGAGGATGTCACTCCCTGTACAGATTGTAAAGCCCTCTGAGGCAAATGTACTTTGTGACTTTGGGCTATACAAATAAAATTTGATTTGAGAATAATCAAATGCCATCATATGTAGAGAATAATCAGATGTCATCATATATTGAGCTGAATAAAATGCTGTCACTTATAGAGAATAGAATCAAATATGAAAATATATAGTAGCGGCAGTAACAGTTGTATGGAGTAAAATGATTCCACTGTTTGCTGTGAATGAAATAGTGGAATGATTGTTGACTGGAGCCAGTGTGGGGCAGAATTGGTTTCTGTAGGTTTCCTGACTCCACTGCTCAAGTGAAATGCAAACAGAGCAGTCAAAGACAAAAAAACTTTCCTGTTCTGCCAAGATGTGTTTTTTGATCTATAGAACTAATGCATGTCAGACAACACTGCACATACTCCTCATCTGCTTTAACAGCGATTGTTCATATATGGTGACTTTTGAATTATTAGAAGTTTAACTGTGACTCCTGACCAAGCCACTGCTTTTCATTTGAAAGCCAAAGATACAAAGTAATACACTCAGTGTGTGTATATGAAGGGCAAAGTCACCTTTTGACCACTGGCTGAAAAGCCTACATCAGTTCCTAGAAAAATGTCAAACAGTTGCATAGTAGAGCTCTATTCTGAATTGGAGGATCTCTGTTTCCCTCCAGAGTGAAGCGGAAAAGTCGAAGAGCTCATTTTTGTCTTTTTTTTTCTTTCTCTCTCAGCTCACTCTGTTCCTTTGTTCAACAGCTAGCTAACTCTTTCCAGATGCTATAGAGTTAAGTCCTCTAACCTCTCTTCTTTGCTCCCAACATGTATTTACTGACATAAATGTTAGCTCAACAATTCAGACTATACATTGTGGAAAATAATAGAAAGGATCATTGGGAAGTCTACTGTTTTCCTGACTGTTCTGTGTTTTCTCACTGACTCACACTGTTTAAACAGATTTGTGACTTTTAGACGTGTTGTTTTTTGACACTAAATGAATAGTACAATAACATGTTTATTATCAATTATTACACTATTTAGCTTCATGGTTGTCATCCTGTTGATTAACCAGAGTAGTATTTGTGTTAATATATCTTCTGTTCTCGGTTAGCCTCATCCTGTTTGAACAAAAAGCACAATATTCATGATGAATATTCAGATGAAAAAGACTGTGCTTGGACTGCTGAGTGTTGCTGTTTATTGGCCTTGAAAGCTCCTATTGCTTCAGCCCTGGTGTGAGTAGACAGTGTATTTGACGTGTCTCAGCTGGAATGTGAAACGCAATTAAACAAGTTAACTCTTGTTACCAAAGAGAGAGGAGAGATTCCCCCACAAAGAACTCATTCTCACATTGTCCGCTCTCTCTCTCTCTCTCTGTCTGTCTCTGTCTCTGCCTCTGTGAGCAGACGGCAGTGTCTCTTACTCATACTACCTTGAGCTGCAGCTAATGATTATTTTTATTAGCAAATATTCTTTCTTGAGTTCATTTTATAATCATCATCTGTATAACATATCAGCTAATTGTGACTTCCCTGCCTTGTTCAGCATCAGTCCAAAACCCAAAGATGTTCATTATGAACCGAGACAAGCAGTTCATTAGTCCTGAGAAGCTTGAACTGGATAATGTTGAGCTTATTTGCTTAATGAATGAGTTGGATGATTAATCACCTATTGGAATGGTTGTAATGGCTTCTGTTGATTGACTAATTGATTAATAGGCACGTTTTCTCAGCACAGGTATTAGGCCATTCCTCTGCAGTGTTACACGCTGTCACAGATCTCATCTCTTCCTCTGTCATTGCTCAGACTGATGCAGGAATGGTGAGCGTTATCACAACATCCCAAAGCATTGTTAATCACCTGCACTCGCACAGCTGTTGTGAAATACTTAGGTATGAATGGAGCTTTCTGTCGAAGCTGGTGAAGCTGGCAGACGTGTGAATACCCATCACACATGTGGCCTGCTGTGAATGCCAGTATGAAGACACACACACACAGACACACACACACACAGACACACACACAGACACACGGGTGTTAATGTTAAGGGTTTTGGTTCCGGGGCAGAATGTGTGGAGATAAAATCTGACTGACTATCACTGTAAGCTGGAATATGTAGTGAAACATTGTAAAAATAAAATGATGGATCCATCTTTATCAGGACATAAGAAGATTATACAAGGTCCGAGGGGGGGGGGGGGGGGGGGGGGGGGGTTCAAAGGTACCAGGAATTTCAGGAAGCATGGCATCGATACTCATGATAAGAGTAGAAATCATTTACTGTGTATGGTGGCTAAGTGGGTGGCGGACAACCCGGCTACAGGTCTGCTAAACATTTGGGCGAGACGGGCTACCGCTGAGCGTCAGCAGTAGGTGACTAAACTAATCAACGCTGCCTACCACACAATTAAATCTGAGCAGCCCTTCGTGTCTTTCGAAAAGACGGCCGCTCTTCTGAAGACGAACAGTGTCGATGTCGGGTCCCAATATTGCTATGATGTGACGTCGAAGGTGAGTTAAAGTTCAGAACTAAAAGTTTCAAATTTGTAGTGTGTAAATTTGCTCATACAGTTTCTTAGTGCTCATACGGTTTAGATCCAAAACAATCATACCTGCTTACAGTTTTGGCTGTGGCTTCAGCCTTCGTCAGAGCTGTCAAGCCGTCTTGGTGTAACGTGTCTCCCACATACCTGGGACACTGATCTCCACCGGTGGCGTGAGGGCGGAGGACAGGCGTGACTGGGCTGGGGAACTTTATTTTGAAAGGTTTCCCGTCCCTGTCAGCTGTTTTAACACACGACACACCAAGACGCTTTGACAGCTCCGACGAAGGCTGAAGCTACAGCCGAAACTGTAAGCAGGTATGATTACATCCTATCCTTACTTACTTACAGACACAAAGCTGTACAGCTTGTCAGACAAGCAGACTTTCTGTTCTGTCAGTCAGTCAGTCAGTCAGTCAGTCAGTCAGTCAGTCAGTCAGTCAGTCAGTCAGTCAGTCAGTCAGTCAGTGCAGCAAAGTGCCTCTCCTGAGCTCTCTCCTGTGTCACATGTGGACTCCAAAAGTCTGTACACACACACACACACACACACACACACACACACACACACACACACACACACACACACACACACACACACACACAGGAGTTGTGTGGAGAGAAAACAAACAGTTCTGGAATAAAAGCTTCAGTGTGACACACCTTGAAACTAAAGTGTGTTGGTAGTGTTTCTGAGTTTACACATAGTTGCATACACACCTCTGTGTAGTGAGGCGTGGCTGTAGTAGTGGAGTCCTGCAGTGTAATGAGGCTTGTGAATGGAGAGAGAAGCAGTGAATCGCATGCAGCCACGGCTTTCAGGAGAACTCTGTTCAATCTGTGAAACTTCAGGCTCGCCTCGTGTATTTTTCTCCTTATTATTTAAAGTCTAACGGAAGTCCAGTGAAGCCAGAGCTGTCAGCTGTCCAAGAAGGGGAGTTTACCTGCTCAACCTACCCTCCAATGGGTAGACACGCTTACTTTAGTCTGTTTGGTTGTTGGATTGTGGCATTCCAGCCTAAGGAGGCGTATTTCCTGCTCTGCTTGAAATGTTACTTTTTAACTTGTTCAAACCTCTGCACAGGTTTAGCCTCACCCCAAGCTGCTCTTTACAGAAACATTAAGCTGTGAAACACACACCAGTGCAGTGCATGTACACTGTAATGAGCCTGGTGAAGATTCAATTGAATTCATGTCATTAAGGACTTTTGCTTGAATTAGACATGTGACTGAAATGAACATCACAATGCACTCTGACATGTCAAGTGGACATGTGCTGTGGATATGATTGTGTCTTTGTGTGTGTGTGTGTGTGTGTGTGTCCTGTGGAGGATAGGTGATGTAGTGGTGTGTGAAGTCCAAAGTTTGTGTTGACATTGCAGCAGCACATTGTTACAGCTTCAACTCCTGAAATAAACAGCTGGTATGAACATTAACGTCTTCTGCACTGCTCCTCTCTTTTCTTAAATATCTGTTGTTTGGGTTATTTTGTCACATAAGTTGACTGACATAAATATCATTTTTCACACTTCATGTATGTATGGACAAAATCCTAAACACAAATAGTTCTTTTTAGGTAAAGACCTTAGAATATTGTCTGAATGTAGTGAACTGTAAAAATGTGTCTTTGTCCTGTATGATGATCTGCTGGTGCTTGTTCTAGACTGTAAGATCGAGATCTGGCTTTACCACAGCCTTAGTTACTAAAGTGTGGAAACACAGAAGCGTTTAGCACTAATGTGACTAAATGTAAGTGTGTATACAGTCCACCTGAGCGTGTGATATGTAGTCATGTGCAGGGCTGTGAGACTTGTGCAGCCTTGACAAAGGCCAAGCTAGACCAGAGATGTAACATGAGATTGTTCCTTGAGAATCTAGGGCAAGGTTCCTTCTCCGTGTGTGTGTGTGTGTGTGTGTGTGTGTGTGTGTGTGTGTGTGTGTGTGTGTGTGTGTGTGTGTGTGTGTGTGTGTGTGTGTGTGTGTGTGTGTGTGTGTGTGTGTGTGTGTGTGTGTGTGTGTGTGTGTGTGTGTGTCTCTGTGTGTGTCTCTGTGTGTGTCTCTGTGTGTGTCTCTGTGTGTGTCTCTGTGTGTGTCTCTGTGTGTGTCTCTGTGTGTGTCTCTCTCTGTGTGTCTGTGTGTGTGTGTGTCTCTGTGTGTGTCTGTGTGTGTCTGTGTGTGTGTGTCTGTGTCTGAGATGAGGCTTGTGTCTCTATGTGTAATGCGTAATCATACATGGCTCTGTGAATGCTGCCTGTGTGTGTGTGTGTGTGTGTGTGGCAGATGAAGGCAGGGAGGGGTGTTCTACTGCTGGCTCCATTGATTGGTTCCATACAGACTGAAACTTGACCTTCACAGCAGATGTCTGTAAGGCTGCCAAAGACATGCACGCAGCTCTACTCTTATTATGTTGCTCTTGCTTAAAGTGTCTTTCAGTCTACATGGCTCGTCACCCTCGCCACTCTTTATGTATGTGTGTGTGTTTACCTTGATGGGCTCACCTAAACTCCAAGACCATCACTGAGGATTATGTCTGTGATGAGCCAAAAGAGGAAGATGAAGCATGATGAGCTGTGTGCTCTTCCCTCCTTGGATCAGTGACAGCTAGAGGGGTGTCTGATACAGACCCAAACACAAAGCCTTCATGAAGATGCTGGCAGCTGCTGCAGAGTGCAGTCAGAGTTACATTAAGGCCAGTGGAGCACAGTGTGCCACCTCTCTGTAGTATTTCACAACCCTCAGACAGCTTTAGCACGATGGAGAGAGAGAGACCATTTTCAAATGTCTGCATACTTGTTCTTTGTGTTTCCGAAAAGACAAACACTGCGAGACTCCGCTAATGTAGGCTCTTCATAGATGTTGTCACATGTAAACATCAAGAATCAATGCTTTGAGGATTAATAAACACACATCTGTGTGGAAGCTAAAGTTTGCAGTTCTGGTCTGAATAAGAACTCCCACTACTACTACTGCCACCATCACTGTGACTGCTGCTGTCACTGTGCAGACAGGCAGCCTGTGATGGGGATTCAGATGAAAACAGGATGATGATTGGGCACAGTACCTGTTCCCACCACAGTGTACACAGTGAGCCTCTCAGCCTGTACTTAAAGTGTTAAACACTCTTCCTGTATGCTTTATTTATTTCTGTTCATTTGCAAAGAGGCAGAGATTACATTTGCATGGCCATTCACTGCCAAGCAGGCAGAAACAGTTATGATTTAGAATAGGAACTGTCAGGGATTATAGTGAATGAACACACACACACACACACACACACACACACACACACACACACACACACACACACACACACACACACACACACACACACACACACACAGAGACACACACACTACTGACTATTCACTATAGTCATTTATTAACTTACTCCCAAATTCCAGCAGGCATTACTGCAACACGTTCCAGCCGGCGGTGATGCTGATCGCACCAGTTCTAGATGACTCTTGCGAATCCACCAGAAGTGCTACACCGCGATGCATGAGCAGCTCTGCACTTTGATTCGCAGCTGGTCTGTTTTTGATGGATGCCACGTCAAGCAGCACAGAGCTGATGGAGCTAGCACGAAGCCGGACACACAAAGGCATAGAGAACCAGGTCCATTTTCAAAATAAAATGCCCTGTGCAGACTCCTCCATGAGTTGTTAAATATGAGTTTATCATATGAATTCAGTGATTTTCATTGTCATTACAATCATTTCAAACTCTTTGTAGTAGTGTAACATCCCAGATGGCAGGTGTTAAAGTCAGCGTGTGATGAAGGGTTTGCTTAGACATCTGTGTTTAGACACGAGACGCACGTGGAGCAGGTCTGTCAGGACCATCAGGCTGAGACAGACCACTGACAGCCTCAACTGGAAACAGTTGCTGCTAGCTGGAGCTTCCCTCCATGCTCCGACTCATGCCATCCTCAAGCTGAGTGTTGATGTGAGAATTTTATATTCATTTGATGTAATTTCTGCAGAAACAAGCCCCCTCCCCAAATAAGACATTAGACTTGAGTCTTGGTTTATGTGCTCCTGACATGACTAAATGTGTCTGTTTTTACAATCTGGTGTTTTATTTTGGGTCTCTGTCTCTGTGCCTGTCTTCTGGCCAGCTCTATGTGCACTGTGCTGCTTGATGTGGCAAATCAGCTGCATCTTTTCTGCAGAGTGGCGAGATGCTTCTGAAGCACTGGACAAAAAGTCTATACCTTCACTAAACAACTCCACATGATGCGTTCACTTCTGGAGCCTCTGTGTTGTTCTGCCTATGAGCCAGCAGGACAGGGCGCAGATCCAGCACGTTGTTTCCCAAATGCTAGAATAGTGTTACTATGACAACCAGCTCCACCTATGTTGAGGGGGTACTATCTGCAGCAGAGTCGAGGTACCGATAGGCCCTCTCCACCATGCGTTTGGTGTAGTGGCGTGATGGAAATATTCTTCAGGGAGCTACTACAGGATGTGTGTGTGAGCGGGGTGGACAGCTGTGTGTCATTCTTCAACGAACAGATACATAATTAATCATCAGTAAACATTTTAGAGACAGATTGAATTATTTTCATAAACTGACTGCTAACTGCTCTTACACTAACAGGTTGTTGCTTATATAATGCCTATTCTGTTGTGTGTGTGTGTGTGACGTGCACATGTAAGTAAATGATAAGCATGTGAGACTGTGTATGTGTGTGTGCGTACACGCTTTATTTTGCAGGAGGAAGTGTGCGTGCGTGCGTGCGTGCTCTTTTCAAGCCAGGAAACATGCAATTTGAAACGGTGGGATGGTGGAATTTCTAGCCCACATGCTGTAGCAGGAAGACACGTGAGCCGACTGACCTCAAACCATCTCTGTGAAAGGGGGGGGAGGGGATGGGGCGTGAAATACACACAGCCAGGAGAAATAAGTGTATGAAAACAGGAAGAGAGGGGCAGTGCAGTGAACAAATGGGAGTTGCCTTTTTAAAGGAAAGTGAGGTGAAGAGAGAGATGAATGGAGACGACAGGCAGGCAGGCAGATAGACAGTCAGTCAGACAAAGAAAAGCGCCTGTTGATGATAAAACATGTCCAGTAAATGAATGATGGTTGACTTTATGCTGGGGGCAGGGCTGCAGTGATTGGCTGATTTTACCCACAGTTTAAAACATGACTCTGTAACTGCAACATCTCAATGTCACAGAGTGTGAGTGTGTGTGTGAGTTTTAGAGTCTTGCACCATTTATACATGTAATGATCACCAAGGAGACCAAGACATGTTCTTACATTTTTCAAAACAAACTGACCCAAATGTGATTTTGTACATCCTGAGTGTTGTCATTAAAGTTTTTATTTATTCATACACATTTGAAAACAAACACATACACCATCATCAACAGACAATATACAAAGGCCTCCAGCAAATTAACACTGTGATAGTGTTGTGATATAAATTCATGAATTCTAATTTACATGTTTATTTCTGCTGTGAAGATGGACATTTGAACATGGGCTCCTACGTGGTCGCTCAAGGAATGTCCATTTTTAGTGCTCCTGCATTGTCTTTACTTCCACACTGGAGGTTGCTGCTTGGTCTCACACTGGAGAGGTGCCAGTTCACCTCCTGCACACTGTCGATGTGTCCTTGAGCAAGGCACCGAACCCCCTGACCGCTCTCAGAGCGCCGCTCTGTGTGGCTGCCCGTGTGTGTGTGTGTGTGTGTGTGTGTGTGTGTGTGTGTGTGTGTGTGTGTGTGTGTGTGTGTGTGTGTGTGTGTGTGTGTGTGTGTGTGTGTGTGTGTGTGTGTGTGTGTGTTTTTATTTTGTATTTCTATTCTATAAAGACAAGTTGTTATGGAACATGAATATTACAGATGCAGTCATGCACATGTCTTACTACTCTACATGTCACTAACTAGTTTAAAACCAAATACTACTTTCTAAAATATTTGCATAGTATTACAGTGTGTCATTATTCTCAGTTCATAAATCTGTTATGATATTAGCTGGATTATAATTATAGGGATTAAAGATTTGTATTATTCTAGTGATACTGAAAGCCAGCAGTTCCTCTGAGATGTTCAACATTTTGAATAAATGTTTGTTTAATTATGATCAATACTATGTGATTATTTGTGTCATGTTGAACGTACAGGTGAAAATCAGAGTTATATGAGTTAGTTAACATTATTTGAAGCGTGTACCCCATAATCAAAGCACTTCTTTTATTTGACTGTATGAATCGATAATCCAGAAGAGTTCACTGGAAGACGTTTAGCCTCATTTGGATGTATGGGAACATAAATGTGTTTTAAAAAAAACAAGCTTTTCCTTATGAAATTTCATAGAGTGATTCAGGTTGTTGGAGTTTTGATTTTCACCTGAACGTGTTTTTAATATTTGGAGTGTAAAAACTCTTCTCTGAAACTAAAGTTTATGACCACAGTTTCATTGTTCAGATATCTGCACTCGGTTAGATGGTTGACCGTTATTGTGACATGAAGAAAATCAATCCCGGAACGTGAAAGACTTTAGTCGTGTTGTTGGAGTGTTTGCTGTGAGTCGGACTGAGCCTGCAGAGTTCCAACAGCTCACTGCAAACACAGACACGAGCTTTTTCGCTGACACAGCAGAATGTGTACTCCGCTGCTCGGCTGGATCCATGTAAAACACACAAACACACACACCCCCACACACACAGACTTTGTTGATATTTGCGTCAAATAGTTGGGTGTTGAGTCACAGCTCGTCTCTGTTTTCTCCCGCTCTCACTCTGTGATTTCTTTGTGACTGGATGTGTGTTTAAAGCTGCAGTCCGAGCCTTTCACACTCTTTATCTTGAACTCCATTTACATCTGAATGAAGCACAAAGCTTTGACATCACTGTCAGACACTGCTCCTGATAATAAAGCTGAAACGTGGACGTTAGTTTCCATGGTTTTGGCTCCACACACACAGCAGTAAACCGGTCTTGTAATGGCAAGACCATTCTTATGTTTTGGGGTGCCAGAATAGCACTGTGAGGTTTAAGTCTTATGTGGCATGTAATTAAGCTGGAACTAAATTTAAACCAAACTGTGATTAGATTTAACAAGACAGCACTGCAGCTCATACATGCTGTATTCTTAGACGTGTGTGCGTGTATGCGTGCATCCAAATCCAAAAACAAACAGGTCTTTCAGCAACACTTGCTTCAAAATATAGACTCAGAAGTTTTCACATGGCTTCTGTATTTTCCAGTGTTGCTTTCTCCTATTTGCTACAAGTATAACACACACACACACACACACACACACACACACACACACACACACACACACACACACACACACACACACACACACACACAGGGACAGCGGCCTTGCCCGAGCAGGGCTGACGAGTGGTCATAATGATGCAGAATTATGAAAAGCTGTTTTCCATGTTGTCAGTCATTGGCCCTGACATGAACCCAGAAAAATCCAGCCTGGTTTCTGGAAATTTGGTCTACTTGCTGTCACCAGCCTGTTTGTTGATGTCTTCACATTATAGTCTGAGGAAAAGCTCCACAAGGCACGAGCATGAGATGTCTGCTAAAGCTAAGGGGGGAGGAGAAGAGACATGATTATGAGGATGAGTATGAGGGAGTGGCAGCAGTGTCAGTGATAGCAGAACAGTACAAGTCAGACACACTTGGCTCGAGGTCAGCCAGGCCTCTGCGTGTCCTGTCTGCACACACAGGCCTGCATGCTGCACCGCTCATCCTGTTATCATCACTCAGGCTCCTGTCATCTTTTCCAGCATGCCGCTGATCATCTTATCACAGTCCCAGTCTGTGGTGATTTGTGAAGAGACCTTAACAGATGAGTGTCCGCAGGGGGAAACAATTAGTCAGCCAATCGATTAGTCGCTTGCCATAGAAAGTCCTCACTTTAGACAATCAGGTCAGCATTTGCTGCTGACTGATAACTGCTCATTCATCACCAGTCTTCTACTCAATCGATTGGTTGACAATCTGAATGACTGATTATAATATCAGTCATTAGGGACAGTCCTTAAATAAACCAGGCTGAATCTGATCACTCTGTCTTTTTTGTCGATTGTGTATGTTTCAGAACATTCTCCTTTCTTTGTCTTCATCTTCTTCACCCTCTGCACTGTCAATAACTCTGCTGCACAAGCATGGATTGATGAGGAGTCCTGTTCAAGTCAACAGTTGAACCATGTGTGTGTAGTGAAGGCCTGGCCTGGAAGGGTTTGTTGTGTTTGAGTTCTGTGTGAGATTTCCAATGTGATGGCTAAATATTTAGCTGATTTCAGAGTGGACGTGATGAGAGGGAGAGTGTTCTCCATAATGTCTCCCAAAACAACACTGTTGAACGTTTTTTGATGGAGCCCAATTACCCAGAAGGATTAGGGTGTAGCTTGTGTCACGGCTTCACGCTGCTGCACTTGTCCTCAGTCCTGCACCACTTGTTGTCCCCTTTAGTCACTTTGGGAAAATAAGGTTTAAGAAAAAAAATCCATTTAGTGAGAAGATCTTTGATGTAATTGGGTGATCACTTGCAGAGGGAATTTGTTCAAATAAGGTTCAGACTTTGCTGAATCAACCCAGAGGGGGAGTCTCATTCCACCTGGCAGCTTTCCCTGTCTGTCCTCAGGTTCTGGATGGGCCTGCTATGTTGCTCTGGGACCATCCTTACGAAATACACTGTAGTGCTCATATGTGTTGGTTGAAGTGTTCACACAGCCCACATGCTCTGCTTTGCTCTGAGTCCTGTTCTCTGTTTGTCACTGACAGATTCTCCAGTATTTTGTTTACATCCCCTCTGTTTACTGCCATGAAACCACAGTGGAGGGAAAGCACTGATTTCAGACTACAGACACTATACAACTGCTTCATCTGTCCCTTGTGGATATGTGTGAGTGTGTGTGTGTGTGTGTGTGTGTGTGTGTGCATGAGTGTGTGCTAATGCCTGGTTAAACCACTGTACTATTTAGGTCTGCTATTGAACAGATGGTAGCTAGCAAGCTGCTGCTGTGTGTGTCTGTGTGTGTGTGTGTGTGTGTCTCTGTGTGTGTGTGTGTGTGTGTGTTTGTCTGTGTGTGTGTGTGTCTGTGTGTGTGTGTCTGTGTGTGTGTTTCTCTGTGTGTGTTTCTGTGTGTGTGTGTCTCTGTGTGGGTCTGTGTGTGTGTGTGTGTGTGTGTGTGTGTCTCCGTGTACTGAGTGTTATTACTGCATCATGTGAATCTGAATAATCTTTTTGTCCAACAGAACATTGTTCTCTGGATTTGTTCTGACGTGACTGATCCTCATTTTCTGTTTGCTGTGGCAAGCTGATGTCGCTGTGTGAAGCTGCTGCCTGCACGTACCTCACAACAAGTGTGTTTTAACTGTTCTGTAACATGCCTAAGTGTAATGACTAACTGTCAGCAGCATTTCAGAGAGGTGTGCTGTAAGGTAGTTTGTATTTGTGCTAACATCAGTGAGTGTATTGCATGCTGGTCGCTCCAGGCTCAAAAAGCTGACCTATGATCCACATATATGAGTGTGCATACACGTGTTTAGTTCTGAAGTGACGTGCAGATAAGGACTGATCAGCAGCACACATCTGAGACAAACAGAGGCCTGGTCTGAGATCAGCACAGTGTTGGCAGACAGTCAGGGTCAGGATCAGCATCTGTTCCATCTTAACGCAGAAAGCTTTGGTTTCCTGTTTAGCTCCCAACGTACATTCAACAGTTTCCTCTACACTGCTTTATTTTCTCTGTGTGTGTGTGTGTGTGTGTGTGTGTGTGTGTGTGTGTGTGTGTGTGTGTGTGTGTGTGTGTGTGTGTGTGTGTGTGTGTGTGTGTGTGTGTGTGTGTGTGTGTGTGTGTGTGTGTGTGTGTGTGTGTGTGTGTGTGTGTGTGTGTGTGTGTGTGTGTGTGATTGAATAAATTAGGGGTGGAGCGATTCGGCGACGTCATCGATTACGTCGATTACATAAATACGTCGACTCGTAAAACGTGCGGCATTTAGTTCTCCGGAGTTTCGCCTGTCACTCACTCCTGCTGCTGCTCATAGCACGCAGCACACTGCCCCGCCCACCCAGAAAAATCCCCTGCGCGCATGCGTACTTTTTGTATCAAGTGAGGAGAGTGAAGTGAACAGCCCAAGCGAGTTATATGCTCCAATATTTTCACGTGCGCCCTTATTGCCGACTTTATGTCAAATACTTTGAGAAAACCGGGAAAGTCGGCGCTAGCTTATCGCAGCGTGTGGACACTTCCGGTTTTCAAAATAAGACGTGGGTGTTAAATGTATTAAACTTTTATTTCTAAAATATGAAGAATGGTTAAAATTTGATTTTAAAAAGTGTCTCCTAAGCCAAGTATGATCCTGCACTGCTTCAGTGAAGAGATGTGTTTGAATAAAATCTTGAAATATTAAAAAGACATGCTTTTGCTTTTTGTTTAGGTAAATTTATTGTCATTAATCAAGTAATTAAAAATCATTGTTAGAATAATTGTTAAAAAATAGTCGTAAGATTAATTGACTAATCGGAAAAATAATCGTTAGATTAATCGATAGAAAAATAATCGTTAGATGCAGCCCTAGAATAAATGCTGATCACACTAAGTCCACAGAGAGGAAACATTTTCATTGTTTCAGGACTGTGGTTTCCCCTTCTGTCCCAACACAGGCACACACACACAGTGTGGCTGGTTATTGATGAATGGACAGTCACAAAGGATTGTGGTTAACCTTTGTGTCTGAGCACAGACACACATGTATGTGTGATAAACGTATGTATGACACAGCTCCTCCAGGACTGTCACATGATGTGTGAATTTCTTGTTACAATGACATCACGTCCAGTTCAGATGTCAGTGTGTAGTTTTTGAGTTTCACACTGTGATTTGATAACGTACGATCAGCTCTGCAAACCAATCATGAAAAGTTCACGCCAGACTGACTCTGACTTACTCTGCACCAAAGCCAGCCGAGCCCAAACAAACCAAGTCTGCCATGTTGAGTATAATAAATAAACTGACTGTCCATCTTCTTACACCTGCTGAACTAAGATGAGCTTAACTCCCTTATGCTCAAACACAGAAACTAAATACAATGTGTGTGCGTGTGTGTGTACATTTCTCATTTTACTGAGTGCTCTGTTTCAAACCTCCTCTGACTGACTCCTCCCTCCTGGTGATGAACAGTTTGGAGTCTTGCTTCCTCTGTGGATAGCATACGTGGAGGTCAGGTTAGTGTCTGTGGATTCTCGTGTTGGTCGCTTGTGTTGTTGGAATTGTAACCTGCATACTGTGTCCCCTTCATTCCACCTCTCTCATGCACACACACTGGACACACAGTCTGTCCTACACTCCTCCCCACCCATATGCCCACAGACACACCTGGCAGAGATCAGGGTTTTGACTTTAGCTCTGAGGTAGCTGTGGGTTTTGATTGATTTCCAGACTGGATGAAAACCAATTAAGAGGTTGTTGCAACTTGCTTGTTGAGTTGTGTAATCTGTTAGAAGGAATGTGAAGGATACATTCATTTCCATTGTTGCTTTTGCAAATGTAACATTGTTATTAAGTTCTATAGTGTGTGTCGCAGCAGGTGTAAAACGTTGCTGCACATTTACCCAGAGGACTGTCCCACTGAGGTCTGCTCACCTGTCAGAGATTCTTTGGTGGCCTCCACAATGAAACGCTTCACTATCAACTGCATCCACAAACATGCCCTCAAGTCTGTGTTTGGAGTGCTGCTCGTGTGCACGATCCATCCACCACTTGAAATGTGAGACAGGAAGCTGAGAGGAAGATCTCAGGGCTAACAGACGAGGACAAATGCCACATCAAGTGCTGCGTTCTGTCCACCATGTGTCAAGGTGTCACAGTGATCAGATGCTCTAATACATCTGTATGGCAACGAGTTCAATGTCTGACTGATAAGGACTGTATGTATTTGTTTTTTTATTTTACGGTGACTGACTCACTGTGTGGATGTGGACCATTTTACTGTGGTGTTACTGGGTTCATTTACCAGCTAGACTCTTTTCTCCCCAGGGTCTGGACTGGCTGAGTGCCAACATTATCAGACATACACACACGCGCACACACACACAAATACATAGGACTAATGTACTCATTAGCCAGCTAAAGAGGAAACAAGGTTTCAGAGTTCCCCCCCATGAGTTTAACTTGTGAGCTGCCAGAAGATGTTTGTTTTTTGTTTGTTTGTTTTTCACATGTTCTCTGGTGACCTGCCAAACTGGTCCAGTTGAGTAAGTCACCAGTCAATAATGACCATCACTGGCTGACTGCTAGTGATCTTTTAAAGCCCAGAGTGGAGTGAACTCTGTCTCATTCAGGAGTTAGAACTATTATTATGCCATTTTATTAAACATAGGACGAGCCTGCAGCTCCATCTGATTTCTCTAATACTCAATTAAACAGGACAGAAAACTGTCTTGGAATTGGGCATGATATATTTCTAAAGTCCTGAAACACAAACATGGACAGGATGTGTAGAACCATTTAATGGGTTACTGGGTCTTTGCCTTTTCATGAGGTCTGACTTTAAGTTGGAATAACAGCCATATGTGGCGTTGGTGTGTGTGAATAGAAATATGACCTTGTTTCTCATCGTACATTGTAAATAATTGATCAGGCCAGAGGAGGAGTGTGGGAGAGACTGGCAGAGGAGGGGAATACTGATGTGGAGTCTGCTTGCTGTTAGCTCAGTGTGTTTTAAGACACGCCGGAGCTCTAAATACTCCACCAGATGTTCCTCTGTATGCAGATCCAAGCCATGAATGTGCTTCACATTACACACCCTCATTGTTCTACATGCCTGGCTCTCTAGCATTCACACACAATGTTTTCTGCTCAAATCGTGGAAGGTTAGAGCTCATTCAGTCCGTTTCACAGCCCACTTTCCTGCTACACTTTGTGAGAAACCATCTTTTCTATACAAAATCTGATCTGTGTATGTATGGGATAACAAAAAACATCCTGACTTTAGATGTTTGTATGCACAGCTAACCTTTGCACATGAATCATTAGTTTGTTTTGAGTGCGTCTCGTGTAGCCCAGCAGTACTGTATGAATGTGTGTGTGCGTGGTTCTGTCACTGCTTGTCTCTACTTGTCTCTGGCTGGATTCAAAGTGCTCACTGCCTGAAGGCCTGTGAAAGCTCTCCTGGTGGGAGGCACTCACCCACAGACGGAATGGTTCTGCTGCCGTTTAATCTCTGTAAACAGATCTGCGCGTACGAATGCAGAATCTGTAGGCAAGGGACCAAGCCTTTGGAATCGGAAGCATTCTGCTTTCCGCTTGTAGTCTGAGTAGTATTGACCAGTCATGTTTGAGCCGGATTTGGTTGCATAAGGATAAATAGTGTGTGTAGAGGGCAAAGAATTGACTCAGTCGAGACAGTCATGGCGAGCTGCTTTTTCCAAAGTAAAGAATGAACTCTAAAGATCAAAATGATCCACTCACTACACTGTGTGTGATCTCACTGCATCATCAAGTATGGAACTACTGCCAAACTTGAATCTTTCTGGTTGTTGATTGTGTGTGTGTGTGTGTGTGTGTGTGTGTGTGTGTGTGTGTGTGTGTGTGTGTGTGTGTGTGTGTGTGTGTGTGTGTGTGTGTGTGTGTGTGTGTGTGTGTGTGTGTGTGTGTGTGTGTGTGTGTGTGTGTGTGTGTAACACTGGAATCCTTCCACACCCTGAGCAGGTCAGGGAGCAGTTAGAAGAGAGAGTGATCACTTTAATCACACCCTCTCAGGACTATACGCCTACTCTGCACACAGACATTGACAGTTAGTGCCTTTTATTTTATTATTGATCAAATCTATACAGCTGATTCTAATGATGAATGTTGGACTGACATAGCAGTGAAGGGAAATCCAGGAATACTGCTCTGGTAGCATCATTCCAGCCCCAATTAGTTCATCAGAGAGCACTTGATGAAGAACACATTATATAAAAAGATAGGAAGAAACCTGGTTGGACTGTTGGATCCAGTATGTCCCATGGGTTGGGTTAAGACTTAGTGTAGGTTCATGTTAGGGGATAGTTAGGTGTTGCAGAGATGACTGGTTGTCGTTTTGGTTAAAAGCTGCTGTTAATCAACATTGTGTAACTTTTCTCTCCTTATCTGACCGATGTTAATTCATGTTGATGCTGCACTGACTTGTAATCAGCTGAATGGTGTCTCTGTCATTCTCACACTAACACTGTGTAACTTTAGGCTTCGGGTACGATCACCTACGAGAAGTATGTAACAGCTAAAGTCACACACCACCAACTATTTGAGTGATTACAGTCGTCCCTCTTTATCGCGGGGGGTACGTTCTAAAAATAACCCGCAATAAACGAAATCTGTGAAGTTTTACAATTATTATACATGTTTTAAGGCTGTAAAACCCCTCACCACACACTTTTATACACGTTTTTACAGACATTTTGTACAGTACTCCCTTAGTTAATCAGGACGCAAAACACGTGCGGTTCTCCCTTAGCCAATTTAGGACGCAGAACACAATCCGCGTTCATACTGTACATTATGCTGTAAAAAAAAAAGGCATGCAAAATTACACAAAAAAAATCTGCGAAACAGCGAGTCCGCGAAAAAGTGAACCGCGTTATAGCGAGTGACAACTGTATGGGAAACTGGGTCATATTTTATGGAGAAAAAGTTTGTGGCCTGCTGCCTCAACTCTCTGTGATTTACAGTTTCCTGATGGACAGTGAAGTAAACTGCTGCACAATGTAGCTGCTGTTAGCTAATGTTAGCTCAGTTTGTTAGCCAGGCTGCTTGGACTGTGAGCGCAGAGCAAGAAAAAAAACGAGAGAGTTTGCGAGCAAGAAGCCGCCGGACCAGAGTAAATGTGGGACTAACTTTTAGTGGTTGGTGAGAGCTTGGTGAAATAAAAGGCTGAAAGACAGACGCCGAGCTGGGCTGACTGCTGTTGGACTAGTCAGTAATATTAGCTGCTGCTGGTGACCTGGTTGATGTTTGGCTGTCAGCAAAGTTGTTGCTGATCATAAGTAATGTAATACAGAACAAATACTCGAGTACAGCTGAACATAGTTACCACAGTGGTGTTATACTCTGAAAGTGGAGGCAACAAATAATAATTTGTACGTGATGTTGATTTATTGTTGGGGGCACACAATCGGAAGATTTCAACACAACATGCTGCATTCCATGCACAGATGTGCTGTGGTGAATCTGTGGATGTCCTCGAATGCAGCACAGACCCACTTTTCCTTGTGTGATATCCAAAAAAACATTATTCCTTGTATTGAGGCCAGCATGATAACAAGTCTCACCAATAAGTCTAACCCATCTTTGAGGAAACAGTGCAGGGCGTGGAGGGAGCCACTTAGCCACAGAGGGAGCAGCTAATGAAGGTGTGACGGGATCACATCTGTGCTGCTGCTCGAGGTGTCAAGTGCTTCATATCTAGTCAAGGAGGAAACTAAGGTCACCAGCAAGTTCCTCCCCTACTCCCACTCCCTCACCCATCGTCCTTCCCCCGTCCCCCTTCTCCTGTACCAGGCTGTTACACACACACACACATACACACACACACGCCGCATACAGTTGTTCTTGTAGCTCGCCAAACCCAGTGCAGACCTACTTTTGCCTTCTGCGTGCTTGCTCAAATAGAGGTCTTCTTTGTGTGTGTGTGTGTGTGTGTGTGTGTGTGTGTGTGTGTGTGTGTGTGTGTGTGTGTGTGTGTGTGTGTGTGTGTGTGTGTGTGTGTGTGTGTGTGTGTGTGTGTGTGTGTGTGTGTGTGTGTGTGTGTGTGTGTGTGTGAAATTGCTACCCAGAGGCCTCTGCTCCATTCTTGAAGCTCTCTCTGTCTGAAACATGCACACAGAGTGGAGTATTAGTGAAGTCACATGAATCAGTAGTAGGCCCTGCTCTGTTGGCCTGACACAACACCACAGAATACTCACATGATGGTAATCTGTGTACGTATGTAGTATGGTGGATTTGTCAAGTTGTCAGTGTTTTTTCTGTTCTCTCAGCTGTTTTACAGCATGTCAGACTTTAATCATGCCAGCCATGATTGATGTCTGAGGCTGATCAGCTGCAGTAAACAGAACTCTTTGCTTCCCAGTGGTTTGGACCTTAATCTGACCAGAGTCATGTGAGCATTGTTTTATTTGAAGGATTCTAAATGAGTTCAAGAAGCAAACATAAAATACAAGTTTGTGTTTCTGATTGTGGACATTGTCGAGATGATGAGATGAATGGAGTGACTGAACATGGTCAAAAAAGACTAAAGATTCTATGAATCACCTTATTGAGTTGAGTATAAGTGGGCATTGTGAGGGGTCATGGTTGGGGGTCACTGACCAAACCTGTTGCCTGTTAGCTGCTGTTCAATGTTTTGTCTGAGAAGATGGTCACGCAGTGGTCATGTAATGATGCTGTGCTGTAAGTTCAGTTCAGTGAGGAAACACTGTCAGTAAATGAACTGCAGTGTGTCTGAACATATCACGTGTCTCTGTCCTCGCTATCATTCAACTACTTCCAGCTCACTATTTCACTGCTAAGACAGCTATGATATGACAAGTATCACATTCCAGCTGAAAACAGCTGGAGTCTGGCCTCTAGACATGTGTTTATGTGACACTCCGAAACCAGCAGTGAATTCACATCAATGGGACATAAAATATGAGATGTGAACACAAGTGTTGCCTTAAGGGATGTCATTACTGTAAGAATTAGTTTACACACACACACACACACACACACACACACACACACACTACAGAGTACTCTCTTCTTTCCTTGCTGTATTTAAAATCCAGTCCGTAACCTTTACGTGACGTCCATCTTGAATGTCCCCTGAATCACCAATGACACAAGCAGTAGTAGGTGTCATGTCCTGTCCAGATATTTCCAGAGAAGCTATGGTAGAGGTCGCTAATAAAAAAGGTCAATATCTAAATCATTTGAACTATCAAATGTGAATGAAATGTGAGGGATTTAGTGTCAGCGGTCAGTGGCCTGGTTGTTAGAGAAACCTTTGTGCCACCACTGCCCCCATGAAATAAATGTACATCCTGTGAGTCATGACGTGTCTACATGTCCTCAATCAATCACCACTCAGCACACACACATCTGCACTGTGCAAAAGCAAGAAGACAAACAGACAGAATCCATGTTTGTAGTTCATTTAAAAAAGATGTAAATATATAGTAATCGTAATAATAATAATAATAATAATAGGGTGCTCATCATTTAAAGGTCACATGTCATTATGTCACTCCACCTTACATTCCCATAGACTAACCTTCATGCTTATACATAAACTACATAAAACATTTGAAGACATTTCATTCAGGCACATGCAGCACAGTAGTAACTAAACTAATCTGAGCCTTTTCAAATATTCACTCAGTCAAGGCTCTGTGTGATCCAACGCTGACACGACTGTCGGAGTAAGATCTCTTATTAAGGGTCATTAAAGAGACACCACAGCACATTCATGCAGCGATGCTGTCACACATGGCTGGACATGTTTGATTGTTGACACACACAGTCCTTTCCACCACGCTTTGCCCTGTGTCTCTTTTTAACGTGGTCAAACTACAGACCTGAACCACATGGCAGGCTGCTGTAGCTCTGTAGTTTTTGTTTTAGCCAGCAGGCTACAAGTGGCCCACTGTAGTCACTGCTGGAGACCAACGTTTGCTGAAGTGTTTATCTGTTGAAGACATATCCCTGACTACACTAATTATTTGGTGCCAAACAGTTGAAGACAAATCCACGTACACGCTCCTTCACAGGGCTAATAATCATACTGCCATTATTCTACATATGACACACCTTGTGCTGCAGGAGTGATTTAAGATGGTGTGGCATAAACAAGTGGTGCTGACTTTGAGAATGAGCTGTGTAGATGTTATGTAAAAAAGTCATCAGTCCCCTGTCTGTTTCCTCCTGTGCAGGATGGATTAAATGATAACACACACATAGGCGTGCGCAGTCGGCACGCAGGCTGGAGAAGACGGGAGGGATTTTCCCATACTGCCTCTGCAGCGGCTGCCCTAGATTCCACCAAACGATTGTCTCGATGCACCTCGGCTATTATTAGAGCTGTATTATCAGGAGGGATGGAGTGAGAGAGGAGGGAGGAAGAAAAAGTGGCTGAGAGCAAAAGGAAAGCATGCCTTGGTTTCCTTCCAGTGTGTGTCCTCGTCCTCTACTGAATATTCAACACTTTGTCTCCCCTGGTTTCCGTCAGAAGTCACTGTGTATTCTCTGCAGGATTCCAGGCTTTATACACACTTTTTATTCCAGTCTGACTGCTCAGCTTCTGATTTGACTAATGCTACTCACCTCACATCATTTCATTAAATCTTCATATATTGCTCAACACAGCATCCCAGTTTGTGTTTTGTCCGAAGACGTTTGATCTACAGCGATATAAAAACAGAGACTTTGAAACGATTTTCAAAGATATGCATTGATTTTTTTTTTTGAGCAGTAGTTATTAGACTCTAAAGAGGGATGAGAAAGCTTTCTGACGTCTGCAGACATGGATGGTGGACGGTGCTGGTCACTTGTACCGTGACGTTTTAAAGCCATGCTCTGCATTCACAGCAGAGAAGTGTCGTTCACACAGCAGACAAAGCTGACTAACAAGTTTAACAAAGCCTCGACAAACAAATCTGACCTGATTATTTACACATGACAGACAGACAGCCCTAAAGACTCTACCTGAGAGACAAATTGGATTTGTCTGCGAGCAGGCTCGGGGTCAAACATGTCAGAATCAGTGGATTACACTGGAAGAGTCCACAGTGTTTGTATTCTGTGTTTACATCTGCTTACACTCTCCATTCATATTAAAAAACACTTCATTACCATGAACACACACACACATTGGAGTTTATTTGACTCACACATACAACGCCCTGCTGCCCCAAATACTCACCAGAGCACCAAATGTAGATTAATCCGCCACTGAAAATAGTCCCAATAAATTACCTTGTGTTTGAATACTGTTTGTGAGCAGGTGTTTCTGGATATTCCTGATCCTTTTGTTATAATGAAACCAAATATTTGTGTTGTGGTTCATAAAATGTGTCTGTCATGTACAGCTACATTAACACCATTCATCTATTTAGTGATAACCGAGTTTCTTTGTTTGCTTTGACACCTTCAGTGTGTTGAGTGTAATGGCCTGTGGAAGCAAAGTAAATATATTTGCATGGATATAGTTTCAGCAGACATAAGAACATGTGGAAACACGTTAAAGATGAAATCCGTGGTTCAGGCTGAAGCCTTCCTCGTAATGTGTCGTCGTCGTCGACAACAACAACACAGGGCTGCTATTTTTGGATGTGCCTTTTCCTTCCCTCTCTTCCTCTCACCTCTCTCTCCCTCCTCTCTCTCCTGGGCCCACACATCCTTCGTATGGAGGAGATGAAGAAGGAATAAAGGAGGGAAGGGGAGGGGGGTCACATCACTCTGCTCAAGGCTCTTTACTTTGCCTTTCTCCATCCTGCTCCATCTTTTTTGTTTCTCATCTATCTCTTTTTCTGTGTCTGCTAGCTTTTTCTTCTTCATGTCTTCTACTTTCTACCACTCCTCTTGTTTCCATTCTCAGTGTGAGCGTTGATCTCCACACTGCTTTCTGTCCTTCTTGCCATTCTGGGTCTGCTCTGGTTCCCATATGGGTTTGACAGAGAGGTACAGAGACAGACAGAGGCAGAGAAAGAAAGAGAGATGACCTTGTAGAAGAGGGGATGTCTCTTCATGCTGTCATTGGCTATTACTTCAGCTCATGTGCTCTCTTATTCTGTCTCTCTTCTTCACATTACTCGCACCCCAGCGAACCTCCACAACAGAGCCACTCTTCTCCCCTCTCTGTGCTCTGTCTATCCATCTCTGTGTTGGAGCTGTAACCTGGTTAGACCTGCGTCTTTCTTTTTTTTGTAGACTTGTTAAGCTGCATTAAGGGCTTTTTTATTAGTTTGGTGACTAAACGGGAGCAGAATGAATCTTTTCCAGACCTCAACTGCGTCTGTGTGTTGTTTTCAGTTCAGACTTGTTGCCTGTGGATTTTGACACTTGGTGATGTTGGCGAACTGTTTTTCACAGTGACTGCAGAGTGATAACGGTGTTGAAGTGACAGTGGAAACTTTAATAATAGCATTGGAATAAACATGTGTGAGGAGTCAAAACTAATCACCAGTCCTCAAGTGTAGGATTTAGTGGCACCTAGCAGTGTAGTTGCTGATTGTTACCCCCTCACTTCACCCCCTTTTCACTGGAGTGAAGCAGACAGTATGGTGGCTGCAGAAACACAGTGCTTCAACATGTTGGTGGTAACAAAAACATCATTCTTATTTTCAGGTGATTGCACACTAATGAAAACAGAGTTTTATTATATTTAATGTCTGCTGTGTTCTGAATCTTTAAGATACTTCATGTAAACACAACGAGCTGGATCTTTTTCAGCTGAATGTGGTGGAGGATCTCTTCTCACACATCGGAATGTGAAGGTGCACACTGTAAACAGTGTTTACACTGAGTGTTGGAGCACTTAAAGAGCTGCTCTGTTGTACACAGATGTAAGAATGGAAGTGAAAGTTTCAGTTTCAGGTTTAAAACCTGTGAGTGTAGTGAAGCTAAAGTTCAACATGACTGAAGACGTCATTACAGAAAAACTGCATGTAAGCAGTTGAAGTCACAGGTGGAAGGTGAAGACTCACAGTGGTTGAAGACAGGATGTCAGTTGAAGTGTGTGTGTGTGTGTGTCTGTGTGGCAATGTGATTTGGAGCCATGTGTCAGTTTGTATTGAGTAATGATAGATGGTGAACCTGTGAGGTAAGAGCGTCCTTTAAATACACGTCATAGATGTCTGATGTACAGGCAGTCACTCTGGAACATCCACGACATCCACAGCACGGCTCATTCACCTTCAATCATGCATGATCACCTCCATCTCCCCCTCCATCATCCTCTCTCTGGCCCTCCACCTCCCTTTGTCCCCGTTCATCTGCACGTCTCCTCACTGAGCAGGCTCCCTGCCGTCCTTCCTCGTAGCAGTTAGAGCAGTGATGAAACCCTGCATGTGCATGAGTCTGTGTTTTGTATTAGGAGGGAACATCAAACGTGTCTTTGCCCACAGCAGCCCTGCTTGAATTTATTTTTTGCATGAGATTTCTTCTTCTCTGCTCTCTGTCCCCACATGATGAGATTTCTCTCTCTCTCTCTCTCTCTCTCTCTCTCTCTCTCTCTCTCTCTCTCTCTCTCTCTCTCTCTCTCTCTCTATATATATATATCTGTATGTCTGTATGTCTGACTGACTCTCTCTTGCTTGTTGGTAATTGCGAGGGGAAGCCAGCCAGCAACCCAGCGACTCATATATTTATGTACCTCTGGGGGAGCATCTCTCTGTCTCTCTCTCTCTCTGTCTCTGTCTCTGTCTCTCTCTCTCTCTCTCTGTCTCTGTCTCTCTCTCTCTCTCTCTCTCTCTCTCTCTCTCTCTCTCTCTCTCTCTCTCTCTCTCTCTCTCTCTCTCTCTTCCTCCTGCTGATTGATATTCTGTATCAGTAGGAAGCAGCATCATTTGGTCTGTCGTCAGGGAAGGGGCGCCTTGGTTACGGCGTTGTCAACCTGGTTGCCGTTGTGGTAGGCTAGTCACTCAGTTTTCTGGGAGCTTTCCTCTCTCCTCTTTTTGTGTTCCTCTCATCCATCCTCCTCTTTTTTCTCTCTACCATAATCCTTTATGCCCTTGGTTATGACATCTTTTTCATCTCTGGGCACAGATGATGCTCTCATCTTCATTCCCTCTTTGTTCTTGACATCACATTCCTCCCATCTCCTTCCATTCTTCCCTCTGGTTCCATTTCATCCTCCTTTTTATCATTTCTTTTCCTCCATGCTTCATGTTGTGCTGTGTGTCACTGCTGTTGCTTTCCTTGTCATCTCCTCTCTTAATTCCTTGGCTTTCTTTGTCTCTTCCTCGGCTGTGCCGTCCAATCCTTTTCTTCCATTATCT
Source organism: Collichthys lucidus (assembly GCA_004119915.2). Classification (NCBI taxonomy): domain Eukaryota; kingdom Metazoa; phylum Chordata; class Actinopteri; family Sciaenidae; genus Collichthys; species Collichthys lucidus. The sequence goes on from CM014098.1 coordinate 25,999,156, forward strand.
CACTCCTCTTTTTTTTATCGCTCTTCCGTTCATTGTATAGACATCAGGTTTGTCCTTCTCGCTGTTCTTTCCCCCTTTAAAAAAAAAGATGGAATGATGCTCTTCTCCTTATTGGCGGGTCCAGATTCTCTTCTTTGTCTTGAAGCTCTCTCCTTTCTGTCTGCCTCCCTCCTCGTGGTCCACAGCTCTGCAGCTCTGCAGGTCTGTGTGGTCTCAGTGTAGCGCCAATAGCAACTGTCTTTATGGACTCAGCTGCTGTCTTCTTTGCTTTTGTGTAATCTTCTCTCTCTGCCTTATTTCCAAATAAAAGCATTCTGATGGCTCTGTTTGTGTTGTTCTCTAGCAGATCTCAGGAACTCTTGCTTTAAACTCATACAGTCGCCTCTTACTTCCACTGTTCTAGTACATGCAGTTTGTGGCATGTGAGAAACCCACTGCATTGTAAAGTGTGGTGTTTGAAATGACTTTGGTAATTGCAATTATTCCAAGCTGAAGAAATGCATAGCTGCAGGCTGATGTCATACAGTAATGTAAGTTAATTTAGTATTGCACTGGGCTACTATCTTCACCTATGTTTCCTTGTATGGGTGAAGCTAAAAACACACATTCCTACATGTCCCATAATGCAACTAGTAGCATCTTTCCCCTGATAAAGCCATATTTTTCAGGCTTCACACCTACGTTTCCTTCTCAAATCCCTTCTTGCATGTTGTCCCCTTCCTCCCTCTCCCTCCCTACTTCACCCTCCTCTCCATATTTCTATCAGTGGCATAAGCCAGTACCCAGTAGTATGCTCCTGAAACAACATGCAGCAAATCGAGAGGTGTTTGTAACGTGCAAGGGTCCACTATATCTACACACATATCTGCTTTTGCTACTACGACTACTGTACGACCTATGTGCAGGACGTCTGATGATCACATTCCAAACACCTAATCAACAACATTTTTGTCATTCTGTGTAATCGGATGCTGTTTATTGGTAATGATCCCTGTGGTGATGTCGGGTCTGACGTGACATTCCCTCTAGCACGAGCAGCAGCTCGGGTTCAAACACCCCGACTTGTTGTAATTTGGTGTGTGCCTGCTTCTTGTTGTATGTGTGCAGGAGAGGTGGGGGAGTTGTGGGTTAGGGGGGGGTTAAGGGGATAAAGGAGCCTTTTTAGCCTGGCTAGTCTACATGTTTTCTGTGCAGTCAAGCTCAATAAATCAGATTAGAGTTTTTGGAGAGCTTGGTGTGTGTGTGTGTGTGTGTGTGTGTGTAGGGGAAGGCTTGGGCTGAGAGACAGACGGACACACAGAGAGTGTGACAGAGAGAAGGAGGCTCATGTAGCTGCTTAAGAACTATTTGAAGTCATCAGAAAGGGTTGAAAAGCTGTGTTGGGCCAGAAACCGCTGCACAATGAACGTCAGGCTCATGGCCTGATTGACTCTTCACATCTCATCATTAAAAAAGAAATGAGTGAAGCACACAGCACACAGACAGAGGTGGACTACAAATACACACATCCTTGTAGTCCACATAATGTCTGTCTTTGTCTATATTAATGTAGTCTCTGTTTATTCCGGTCCTGGTCTCCTCTCTCTTATATATTCAGTATGGGTATGAGTTCTTTCTCTGGCGCTCTATTTAAAAGGCAGATTCTGCTCCTCTCTCTGCATTGGTTGTTGCTTTCATGCCTCATGCTCATTGGTTGCTATCAGCCTCATGTTCAGCCAGCCAGAAAGCTGCTCTGCAGCAGTTAGTGATGGGCAGATGTGTAGGTGTGTGTGTGTGTGTGTGTGTGTGTGTGTGTGTGTGTGTGTGTGTGTGTGTGTGTGTGTGTGTGTGTGTGTGTGTGTGTGTGTGTGTGTGTGTGTGTGTGTGTGTGTGTGTGTGTGTGTGTGTGTGTGTGTGTGTGTGTGTGTGTGTGTGTGTGTGTGTGTGTGTGTGTGTGTGTGTGGCCATGTATCAGCTGTTGTTCTGCAGCACACACTCAAGGCCTCTGAATGTACAAACCTGAAAGAGGCAGTGGGCTTGTAACGACGGGCTCGCCGTTACTCCCATATGCATGCACATATTGTAAGAAGGACGCATAGGAGATGTGTAAAAAGAACATTTATTGGTTAATCATATTCAGGTGTGCATTTCCAGCGAGGGCGGAGACACACCACGCCAGTCCGCTTGCTAACCGCCGCTGCTTAACCCCCTGAACACACAAAACACAGACACACAGACTAAGTACACGAGTATGAAGACTCGTTAAACGAACCAAAGTATATCCCCTTAATGCCTGAATCTATATAGCTGTATGAAAAAACGTGTTTTATGTGTGTTTTTGCCTTTAAGTAGATGGTAAATAATGTTGAGATTATTCATTTCACTTTTGCACAAAAAATAAATATAAATTTTGGTATGTTGCAAATTTGCAACAACAGGCATAATGGTCAATAATAAGATAACAATAAAACAGTAATATAACAGTGAAAAACAATGTTTTATTTATTCATCCTTTTTTTACTTATTTATATAAATCTGCAACAGCAGGTTTTCAATAGCAGCAACAGCAGTTCTTTGTAATATAACAATGTAACAATGTACAACGTACAATTTAAAACCATGTCCTGCTCAGGCTGGACTCTTTCTTCTATTCCCTTATCTCCGAGAGAGAATGTTTTTTTTTTTCCTCACTCGTGGGATGCACAGAAGCAGTTTTTGTTCTTGTTTAGGCACAGGTTAACGTCACATTTGGTACACTTGATGCTAGTGTGGCCCGTGCACTTAGGGAATTTGCATCGTTGCCGCACACTGTCGATTTGCGGCCAGTGACCCACAGCATCAATACGGACATCTTGGGTGGGAATAGCCTTAGTTGGTCCTCTGCGCTGCTTCTTCTGGAACTCTCGCTGCACATCAGACGAGGGCCGCCCCCTCTTTTTGGCCGACAGATCTTTGCCTTGCATGCAGAGGGCCTGTGCAATGGAAAGCCTGAAAGCCAGCAAGTCCTTCTGCTTCTTCCGTGGAACATTGATGTTATCACAATCACACCGATAGAGCAACCAGCCGTTGACAACCACCATGTCCACGAAGTGAAAGAAGAATCGGTGGTAGTACTTCTTAGACCTGATGTGGATGCAGTAATAGGCGATTAGGGCATCAAGTGCATCAACACCACCCATGAACTTGTTATGAACTTGTGAAAGTTTTAGCACGATGTTCCCACTTGCCCCGATGTCTTGTGAACCTGGTGGATCAGATTTCCCTGCATAAACATCAAATGAGTGCACCAGGCCTCTTGTGTCGCACAAAACAAAGATTTTGTATCCCCATTTGTATAGCTTTTTGGGGATGTACTGTTTTAAAACAGATCTGCCTTTGAATGGCACCATTTGTTCGTCAATAGACAACATTTGATCCTGAGGTAGAGCTTGGAATTTGGGGAGCAGAGAATCAATCAGTGGCCTAATTTTGAACAGCCTGTCACTGTTGTTGGTTGCCGTGTTGTCACTGAAATGAATGAAATGTTTAATTTCTTCCCACCTGTCGCGGGGCATCACATCAGCCACCTGCTGTACACGACATGCATTAGACCAGTAGATCGTAGAGCGAGGTAAGCGGATAACACTCATGTACAAAACAGTTCCAATAAACTGCTCCAATTCCTCCTGATCTAATTTCAGGACATGGATTTGGTTTGGTTTGGATTTCCTTGTGTGCTGTACAGATTGCTCTGATTGACAATAAGAGCCAAAAGTTCAGTGTCAAAAAACTGTCTGAAATAATCAATAGGCAGTCTGATTGAGTCGCTGTCTGGGAGGGCACCTTGCCACACTGGCACATTTTTGCAGAGCTCTGAGTCTGTTTCACCATCTTCCATGTCGCTTTTTTTGCTTTGTCTCTTTTGTTTCTTTCTTGCAGCATGGGCACTGGTGCTAGTGACCTCATCACTGCTGCTCCTGTCGCTCTCGCTACTGCTCTCACCATCACCAGCAGGGGTCAAATGGATAAACTGGTGAAATTCACTAGCCATTCAATAGGAAATCTGCATTTTCACCTGGATTGGGCACACATTTCTCATCACTGCTACTCCTGTCACTCTCACTGCTACTCTCTTCATCACCTGGCTTGGGAACATATTCCTCATCGCTGCAAGCACTATCACTGAGACAGCTATCTTTACTGTCCTATGGGGGAGGTCTAACATGAGGTCGCGCGCTTACGCACTTGCCGTAAAACATGGAAGCCTACATTCGGATCTGCATAAAAATAAATAGCAGTTGTATTCATATCCCAGTATGGTGTCTGTATAAAGACTATTGAAAATAACTAAACAAAATACAAACGATTACCTAGATAAGCCGTCCAGAAACCTTATGGCCTACTGTCGCTAATATGCTACAAAGCTATTTAGTATCATAACTTCAAAAATACTTATCACACATATTTCACCTCATTACATCGAGGGTATAAGCACTTAATAAGCAGGTGAGTATTTTTATCTTAGCACAACTTACCTTATATACGTCTCAGGATCAAACTTTACCGCATCGTACCGATCATAGACATATATACATAGACTCCACATTGAACGCTGAATCTTACGTCGACGCCGCCGCCATATTGGATCGGGCAGATCTGCCCCTAAACTAAAACAAGGAAATGGACTGAACTTCATAAAGCGCCTTTCTACAAAGTGCTTTAAGTTAATGTCTCTTATACACCCATTCACACACACACTAATATATCTGGGAAACAAACAGGCACCAAAAACAACGTATGTAACTTTTAAAGTAATGATTATAAATGTTTACTCCTTATGTAAGCACCAAAGCAACGTATGTATTTTTCTAATGCTGAGTGTTTACAGCTACTAATGTGTGTAACACTGTTACTGTGATGATAAATATTGAAATATTTATATTTAACATTTAATCTGTGACCTGCTGACGTATCGCGTTCAACGACCAAGGTTCCTTGGTCCATAACAAATATGCACTAACCGTCATTGGAGGAATGCAGACCCTATCTCGGCTGCTTGATTGAGTCAAGCGTCACATGGGGTCACGTGGGGTTATGTAAATAGGTTCATGTTCATATATTCATGTGTATGTATTTGTTGGTGTTTATTAATGGTATATGGGTTTGTAAATAGGTGTTTATATTGTATATATTGTATTTATGTATTTATGTAAATATTTATGGTTTATTAATATATGTGTAAATATGTAAAGACACCTATCAATGGTTTGAGCTAAATAAGTCACGTGATTAAGGGGAAAGGGATAAAAGGGACGGAGAAATGTTTGTTGGGGTAGAGAGTTGTGGAGTTTGTATTGGAAGGAGATTGGAGTATTGGAAGTCTGTGATGGGAATCAAATAGCGATGCACCTCATTAGTGTGTGCAGACAAAGGCCTTAAAATCAAATGTGTATCAACATTTCTGCAGATATGCTTTAAACGCTGCAGCATTACATCCTTTGAACAGTGTTGTTACCATCATTCTGATGAGTTTCTGAGAATGAAAGTACAAACCACAGCAGCATCAGCTGTGAATGGATGTGTATATACAGCCAGTGCACCATCACAATATGAGTAGACATAATAATATGTTCATTTAGTCCAGGAGAGGTACAAATGTGTATATCGGTCAACCAAACTGTAGTCGGAGAATATTGTTCAAAACATCTCTGGAATCAAATCCCAAATGTCAGGGTGGACTGTCATCAGCTCCCCTGAGAAACACATCTCTCTGAGGACCATGTTCAGCACATACACACACACACACTGCTCAGTGTTGTACTGACCAAACTGGTCATCTAACTGGTGCTGTGAGCAGGCCATAAGAACGTAGTGACCCATACACACCTGTATTGATGTGGATGTTATAGATCCGATCCAGATATTGGTATAGATGTTGATGTAACAGATGCTGCACAGTGTTGTTGTAGCATGGCATCTGCTCTCCTTTGTTCTCTGTCTCTTGTTTCTGCTCCTCACTGTGGCTGATAGAAGCCCACTGATTCAAGGGTGTGTGTGTGTGTGTGTGTGTGTGTGTGTGTGTGTGTGTGTGTGTGTGTGTGTGTGTGTGTGTGTGTGTGTGTGTGTGTGTGTGTGTGTGTGTGTGTGTGTGTGTGTGTGTGTGTGTGTGTGTCCATGACCAGTGCTCACTGCTGGCTCTGGTTACTATAGCAACAGACTCACCAGACATTGAATTTCCCATTCCCATCATGTGTATGTTTTTCTTGACTGAATACTCAGTGCTGTGTGTGTGTGATGTATGGTGGTTATTAATATGCTTGCTGATATTAATCAGTGCATGCAGACAGATTACACTCTCAGCAGGACACATCTATAGTTGTGCTCTTCACTTCTCACTGCACGTGTATACACTCATAATCTATATGCAGATGAATAAATGAGAACCGGTGCAGACGCTGGAGCAGGCAGCGGAAACAAAGACACGGCATCTCTCACACACACACACATGCACAAATTTAAACCACTTGCTGTGCGAGTGTGTGATGGGTTTCTTTTGTTCATCTATCAGAGAGCTACAGTACAAACTTGGTGTGATGGCTTTCAAGGAAGTCATATTCTTCAGTGAACACATACACACACACACACGCACGCACGCGCACACACACACACACACACACACACACACACACACACACACACACACACACACACACACACACAGATTGACAGGTTAAAGAGGAATGTCACACTCTCTCTGTCATCACCTCTCCTGTTTTGTGTCTTTGCATTTGTTGGCTTCCTGTCATCAGTATCAGGTGTTCAGTGTTGACAGGCATTCTGACTGTGAGTGTGAACTGAAGGCGGTTTGCAGGTTTCTCATGTCCACGTGAAGTGAGGATGAACAGAGGAGTCTGTCTGAAAGTGATACAATAAAGTCAAAGTGTGAGTCTGTGGATAGATCTCAGACTGCAGCGAGCTGTTGTGACTGCAGCACAGCTAAGCTATGACTTCATCATATTTTGATCAAATTGTGATGAGATCTGATGTTTTCTAAGAAAAACAGGATGTGCAGCAGAAAGATGGTGAGGTGACGTGAGCAATAGTTCATGTCATTCTTGTTTGAAATAATGAATTTGAATAATAAATAGCATTGAATATTGATCTATATTTCTGTCATATTACCGTGATATCAAGTTTAATCAGCCTTATGGAGCTTTAGCGTGACATTCAGCTCATGTTGATCTGTCTGGTGATGTATGCGTGTGTTAACTATCAAGTTCACATCACTAGATTAACTTGTAGTCAGAGATTAAATTGGGCCGGAGCCCTCCGGAGCTCAGCTCCGCCTTCTCACCACGACAGTACAGCCAGCAGTAGCTGAGCTCCCTCTGCTTCTGTGTTTATAATCATGGGTGTAGCTACCTTTTATAGGACTTTGGACCTCCTTTCTTTTAACATGTCAAAAATCAGCAGGCTACGTCTGTTCACTCACCGCTGCTTAATGTTTTTGTGACAAGGTCATAGAAACATAAAATGTCAGTTCTAAAATCGTTCAGTTAACTAACTGTTAAGTCGGGCTGCCACGATTAGTCGATTAGGCACGATTATGTCGACGAACAAAATCGTCATCGTTTTTTTTTTTGCATTTCTCTCGAAACTGCAGCTGCAGCTTTCACTACTGCATCTGCCTTGCTGTCACACACACACACACACACACACACACACACACACACACACACACACACACACACACACACACACCTACACACACACCTACGCACATGTGCAGTAGTGGTAATCGGCGTCAGGCCTGACTGTACCGCAAATGATACCATAACACAGACCCTCCAGGAATTCACGATGTTGCAACTTCAACGCAACGTGAATCCCCATGAATTTAGGGAGGTGTTGAAATTAACCAATTATGGCGATTTTTCCGCAACTTCCGCGCAGTCTGCCCGGGCGATTCAACTCGGCGGGTCAGGGACGGCCACACGGTGCAACAGGATCCCCTCGTGGGACCTCTCCCTGGCACTGGTGCTAATGCTTAGTTTTACAAGTAGTTGTCAGTTTTCCAAATTGCAGTGTATATTGATGGTGAAATGTTGGCTAAATAAGTTACTAATATGTGAATTGATGTGAGTGTGCATTGATAATGGTTACTTGTATAATTCTTGTCTCTGTTGTTGTTTTCAGCACAGCCCTGTCATTTCCTGACACTACATGCTCTGCTATTAGCCCTGGGCCAACGTTACATTGACTTCTAATGTCCTGGATTTCATGTTGAAATATGCATATACATGAGTGTGTGTCTTTGTGTGTGGCATGAATGCAAGTTTATGCGTATGCTATGTTTACAAGAAAACACACACACACACTGAAATGGCTATTGACAGAGGTTTGGCTGCACAGGGAACTGAAAGACTGAATGAAAGTGTCTCTATTTCCTGAATCCTGTATCATCTTAAGCAGAACTTGTCCATGTCAATAACACAGCCTGTTGTTTGTCATTCAGAGCGTCTCTGGCTGCTAAATTTGGAATGGTAGAACCAGCTCAGGGTCAAACTGGGGCAGACCTCTATGTAAGATGATCCATTAAGAACAGGGGTGTGTTAAACTTGTTTCCTGTTGAAGACTGGTTTTTGTGAGGACAAATGTTAAAAACAGGAAGTGAACATGGATTTTTATCTAATTCTTCAGTAACACGTCACTGCATTGATTCTCTTCTTCTGATTGAACATGTGTATTAGAATCATTGGGAGCAGATCGGCTCCTTTCTTCGTTGGGATCATCTTAATCCTGCTCAACATTGGTTAGAGGAAATAATTAATGTTGTTAATAAAAACGAAATTAATGGCAGATGTTAATGACAATCACTTGAAGTGAGACGGTGACAGATGGAGATTAACCTCTGTTGTCTGAAATGAATTGGAGATGAAAGGATGGTGGAGCACGTGAGATGGATTAGATGAGACGAGGGTGGATTGAGCAGCATCCTGGAATGAGTGCTACCGAAACAAGTGAAATGCAAAGACGGATCAATAATCGATGGACGTGGAGGTGGTGGAGCATCTTTCATGTTTGATAGATGGAGGTGGTAATAAATGGAGAGAGCGCGGTCGCAGTAAACAAAGGAGGACGGGCTGAGAGGTAGCTGGCCTCTGTGCCTGCTGGCTGTGACTGAACACTCAGTTGACTGCAGTAGTCCATTATGGAGAGGGGGAGGGTGGAGGCTGAATGAGGAGAGATGCACTCGTTGATCCCACTTCCTCTCCATGCCTATGGAAGAGTGGGGGGAGGGGGGAGATATATGGAACATGGAATGAGGGAACAGGGGGAGAGTAAGATCAGACAGAGGAATGAGTCAGGATGGAATGACAAGTAGAGGAGAGAAGGACGGCTGATGTGCGCGCACACACACACACACACACACACACACACACACACACACACACACACACACACACACACACACACACACACTCTCTCTCTCTCTCTCTCTCTCTCATAAACAGCACTCAGTGGATTGTGTGTATTACTGCAGTCCATTGAAAGGCTTTAGCAGTGAGATGTTCGAATGTGTGTGTGCTCATGTTGACTGATCAAACTGAATTGAGTATGATGACTTCAAACAGCTGCTGCTTCACTCACACACACTCTGTCAGTCAGAAGTGTATTGTTTTAAAGCACCCTTGACTTGGTTGTATGTACAGTGTGATGTACACCCTGAAGTTTAAATATAAATGTACATACATGTGTCTGTGTCACCTGCTCTACATGATTTATCCCACATTACCCTTCCTCTCCTCTCTTCCTCCACTTCCTCCTTCTGTTTCTTCATCTCTTTACTCTCCTTTAGCCTCTCGTCCTCCTCCTTATTTATTTCCTTCTCCTCCCCCTTCTTTTTTCAACCCTCCTCCTCCTTCCTACTCCTATTACTGTTATTATGTGTTAGGAAACGGGTGTTTAATGATTTAACATGAGTCTAGCTGGTCTAGGATGTTACAAACTGCTCTGTGTACATGCATCTTTGTCCATAACTCATCTTACAGTGTCTTTGTGTCGTGATGTTGTCAGTAAACATTGTCTCTCTGTGTTTGCAGGTATATGTGGAGTTCGATGACCAGGAGTGGGAGAAGAGAGAGTGGGTGAAGGTCTATGAGGATTTCCAGCTGTTTCTACTGGAGCACCAGCTGGTCTGGGCCAAGAGGAAGGAGGGAGCAGGAGGAGGAGGAGGAGCAGGAGCAGGTGGAGGAGCAGGAGGCCTGCTGCAGGGGACCAAGGCCAAACACATACAGTGGCCTGCCCTGGTAAGACCTTTGTTTTGTATTTCTAGACGGGACAATGCAAAGAGTGCTGCTTTACACATTCACTACAGTGCTGCACACCAAGTATTGAATCAAAGCCTCAGGATCATTCTTCATCCTCTGTGTTGTTACATTGATTTGTCTCTGTGGTCTCTCGTGTACGTGGTTACTCAGTGGCAGCCATGCCACAACTTTATCATGGTCTCCATCAGTTGAGTTGAACCTGTCTTCCAGATGTTCTGGTGCATTTCTGAGGAGTCGGTGTCAGCTGTTTGCCTCTTGGTGACAGAGTTTGTTTGTTGTTCATGTTCAGTCTTTTGCCTCACGTAGCTACTGCAGGACGTTTTCTAGAAATCCAAGAACCATTTAAACGTGCTGTAAATGTCTGATGCTGTTTCCACTGCATGGTTTGGCTTCATTCAATCTTTTTTTGCTTTCAGGAGTTGTTGATGGTAGCTAGTACCCAAGGAGAACAACAGATTACTGTTTGGGAGCAGCCACAGAGGTCTTTCACTCTACACACTCTCAAACTCTCCTTGTTTTTTTTTTCAGCTGCTGTTTCTGAAACAAAGTTTGTCTTCTTGCTGAGACGAGCAGCCATAACTTCCACATTTCCCTCCATTGTTGTGTATTTGTATGGTGTTGTCACAGCAGCTTCACATGGCATCGCCATGATGATCACCTAAAACGTCTGTCTACATCGAGGAGGACAAAATAGAGAAAAGTACCTGGCACCAGAAGTGAGTGGAGTGGAGCCGAGCTGTACCATGCGGTGGAAACATGGCTAATGCTGCTAGTGTAGTTGCCTTGGCTGCTTCCTTGCTGGATATATTTGGAAGTAGTAGTTTCCCTGTAGTGAAATGACTCCCCAACACACCACCACATACTACACATTCCTACCAGTCTGAAAGCCAACAAGCAGAATAAAGGCTCTGCATTTGATATGAGCAAACACACTGCACACACTCAGCCAAAGACAAAGCTGTGCACTTAAAGAAAATGTGTTTATTTTTGGAACACATGCTTTACTGTAGCTTCAAGTTTCTGAGCATAGTGGAGTGACTGCTGGAGTCAAGTGACAGCTGAAACCACAGTTCAAATGGAGTTGTCTGATAGTGGTTTTAACTGGAGTGTGTGTGTGTTTGTGTGTGTGTCATCATCAGTGAACACATCAGCACTCTGATGCTGAATCTACTCTGTGTCTTTGTCATCGCACACACATACACACATGCTTTGGTGTGGTGGCAGTGTGGTTGCTGTGGTGTGTTTGTTGTCGTCCATATGTCATACTATCCCCTATACATACACACACACTATGGTAGGCATGCTCATGCTGAAGCAGTGTGTGGTTGTGTGTTAGTGTGTGAACTCTTATTTTTAGTCTGTTTGTGTGTGTGTCTCAGACTAAAGCATTTGGTTCATAAATGTTTAACATTGATGGCATTTACTTTTGGGCTGTTTACGTGTGTATGTGTGTGTATGTGTGTGTGTGTCCGACAGTGGCTGTGACTGTGTGCGTAGAAATGTGATTCACTGTTTTGATTATGTAATAGCAGAGTGCACAGCGCCATCTGGCACAAGCATGAGAGATAAGAGTTCAAAGACTTCCACACACACACACACACACACACACACACACACACACACATTTTCCTGCTTGTTTTTCTCGCCGTCTGACTCCTCCTCCTGTTTTTTTTTACTCATTCGTCATATCTCTGCCCCTCTGCTGCGTTGTCATAGCAACACCATGAAAATGTAGTACACACACAGTGTAAAGCTGTACGCCTCACAAAGCAGTGAATTACTCTGATTTTAAGAAAGTAAAATGATGCCTTCCGTTTTAATTAATGACAATGAAATGATATAATGAGAGGAATAACAGAACATCTGAGAAGCATTTATTTGCTGCCTGCGAAACACCTTTCAGTTCAGTCACTTCAGCAGCCTGAGGCCAGTCAAATCTAACAAAATGTTACATGACATAAGTCTCTCACTAATGGAAATTATGGATCAGTAAATTAATACTTTAATGAACTTCAGTGGCCACAGATGTAATTGACTAAGCACTATATTAATACATTGACATGGTTTTTGATGATGTTGATATGTGTATCCTCCAACAAATCAAACACATCTTATAATGGCAGAGCCCGTGTTGACGACATGAGTCTCAACTGGAACCAAAAATGCTGAATAAAAAAGGTCACATGGTGAATCCAGCCTGATGTCATGTCATAACCACCCCTCTGTAAATCATGTCAACTTAAGGGGCGACCATAGCTCAGTGGTAGAGTGGGTTGTCCAGTAACCCTGAGGTTGGCAGTTTGATCCCTGCTCTTGCTGGCTCAAAAAAGATTGCCATGTCCGAGGTGCCCTTGAGCAGGGCATACCCCCCGAAGAGCCATGAAAAGTTGGTTCATATTTTGTATTTAAACTTTTCATTTTTCATAATTTTAGTAAAAGGAAGGTTAAAAGGTTGTTGCCTCTCAAGCTGTGGTGTGGCAGTAATGACTCTTCAGTAGTTAGTGTGGGGAAACCCACACAGTGGCATGTTACGTTAGCTCTCCTTAATAGCAAATTAGCTGTGAAGAAGAAAGTCGCAGTTAAGCTGCCCGATCACAGCAAGGTGGAAACACACATGAATGAATGAAGAGAAGGAAAGAAACAGAAAGGAATATCTGATCTAAAATGTAGCAGAACTCGCCTCTGGTCCACTATCACAGGATTGATCAGCTTCAGTGATGCTAATGACAGCAGAAGCAGTAAGAGTATTAATAGAGCATGTGACAACTGCAGCAGTACTGTAGTAGCTGTAGGCAGAGATGCAGGAGGATGCAGTAATCTGATAACCAATATTGGAACTGAAAAAGATCCAGACCAGGTATCAGCTACAGGTTGTAAAACTGATCTGAGTATGTTCATTCCTGCAAACAGAGGAAGGTATTTAAGCTATTATAAACAGGTGTCTGTCATGTCTGCAGGGTGGAATTCCACCTGGCTCAATGCTTAGTTTTAGCCTCTGTTTATAAAAAAAGTCTTCTGAGGGATGAGAGCAGCAGAGTTCGCCAGTCAGAGAAGCCCTCACACCTTCAGACATATTAGATTCTTCAATTGGAGCAGCCCTGAGAAAACACTGAAACATCGCAGACTGCTCTAGAATCAGGCTGAATCTGAAGCAGACACGGCTCGGTCGATAAAGGCTTCTCTGTATTACAAAGGCCTCATATGATAGCTGGCTTTATCGCTTTGTTTCAGTGCCTGATAATGTCATTGACTGACTGCCTCTGTTGTCTCTGCCAGTGTTAGCAGCCAACTAAACACTTGAAGAAAACATTTCTCCGTACTCTGCCTCCCAGTGTGGAAACCAAAGGGTTACCCAAACATCCAGTCTCGTGGGGGCAGCTATCCCTGACCGAACGCCTGGCAGATGTTGACAGACCCATTAATAATGGCTGATCATGAACTGTGTGAAGTAACCTGGTTGCAGCAGTTGGTTTGTTATACAAAACCATCTGGGAAGTTATTTTTTCAAAACAAAACAAACAAACAAACAAAAAAAACTTGGCAGGTGATTGGATGAAATGTCTGTCGTGGGCCAATTTCAACCAATCAGATCAAAGAAACATATGAACTCTTACTGAAGAAGAATAAATCCTTCAGTGTCGTTCTTTTCTCTTCTTTCAGTGTAGTAGTTCTCTCTTACAGCATCTATGCTAACAGCTTGAGCAGCTGACGTTGTTGTTCTGCAGCAACAGTCACATCTTACACACTCAGCGTTAAACCAAACCCATAGCTCCTGACGTGCCAGTCGTTCCTCAGAGGGCTCTGATTGGTCTGAACACAAACATGCTGGAAGCATGATAAGATGGATTGTTAGGTTAGTGTGGAAGCTCTACAGATACACTTAGGCCAGTCAATGGGCTTTGTCCTCATCGCACAGTCAGTGTCTTACCCACTCACTGACCGCCCATTCAGAACTAATCCATACAGTCCAGTTCAGTCTGGCTAATGTTTGAATAGGTGTACATGTATGAGGCATGTTCCTCTCTCTGTCTGTGATTTATCTGTCCTGTATAATCTTAGCTCTGTTTGATAATCGACACTGCCCATTTAAACACACACACACACACACACACACACACACACACACACACACACACACACACACACACACACACACACACACACACACACACACACACACACACACACACACAGCCATTTGGTTTTAATTTGGCCCTGTGTTTACCCTGCTCTGTTTTTCTATGGTTGTGCATTGCTTTTCTGCTGGTTTCCCCTAGATACAGCTCAATAACACTGCTCCGCTTACATTTGCTCTGTGGTGTCCCCAATAAGAAACAAAAAGAGAAGAAAAAGTGTGTGACGTGCTTTTATGCACTCCTCATCTATAGCAGGATCATTTATATAATTCTGAGAAGCCCATTTCACTCAGCATATGCTTGTAGTGTGCTTAAATGTAGCCTGGTGGCTGTGTCACATCAGTGGTCACTACAACACCCTGTATCCAAGCACAGCACTACACATCTGTCCCTTGTTAACATGTCAGTGTCTGTTATTTCCACAGTGAAGACATTGTGAGCACATAACATGGTGACCTGCGGAGCTCTGACTATGTCTTGATTAATACTTGAGTCAGCTGAAGGGTTGATTGAATGATGGGAAGATTTTCTTTGTTCCGTGTGACAGTAAACTAAAAATATTTTAGTTTGGGACTGTTTGGGAAGAAGAAACCCTTCAGGCTCACACAGAATGTGATGGACTCACCATTATCTAACCAAAGTAATGAGCAGATAAATAATGAACATAATCATTGTCCTCGTCAGAATAGAAGTTTATTTAGTTTGCTTGTAGGGTGAAACAGTCAGTGCTTCGTTCAGGCTGCAGACTGTTTGTGTGGACTGCCTCTGCTGTTGTCAGTTCCCCCTCAAGGAAACTCACCTTCCTATCACTCAACATGTAGAAGCTTGCTCCCTTGTGTACGCTGGTGTTACACACACACTGCAAGTCTGACACTCACGGCTCTGCTTTTGTGCTTTTGTTTTTGTCTGCAGGAGAAGAAGTGCTCGCGCGCGATTGAGCACTTGTGTGCGTGTGCGTGTGTGTGTGTGTGTGTGTGTGTGTGAATATTAATGATCCACTTTAAGAATCTTTGGAGTAAATTTGGAGCTGGTTCCAATTCTGATTCTACACTAATGTAGCTTTAACCAGCACTGTTTTTGCGTCTTCAAACAGATGATGATGATTGGCAAGTTGCTTCATCATCTTTGTGATCTCAATCTCTTTAAAAGACGAGTCAGTCTGCTCCTGTATGTCAGAATACATGTGTGTAAAATCCACTTCTGATAGTGGTCTGTGGGCTCCAGTTATCAGCCTCAGGTGCAGCATTGATGTGGCCACAGTGTGTGTTTCTCTATCTCTGCTGTAACCGTAACAAGATAAGTCAAAGAATGCCTTCTCCAAATAAAGATTGAACACGGTTACCACAGCGCTGCACGGTCAGGTCGGCCAACCACCACTGAGTGAATACAGCGGAAACACTGCAGCTTTAGCCATAGATGGTTCCTGCTAAATTTAGTTTATCAGCCACACACACACACACACACACACACACACACACACACACACACACACACACACACACACAGTGACTCAGACTCTCACCCCTTCTCTCTTAATCCTCGACACATCTTTTTCCTGTGCATATACACACTTACACCTTTTTGCTGACATACAGGATGTAATATAAGGTTGTGAAGTAACACAGGGCTGTGGTGTGTGCTATGATAGTAAATGATTCAAATTCTGGTGCTGTTCAGTTTCCAGTGGCAACTAATATACAATCACTTCTATCTCTTCATATTGGCACTACCCACATAACTACCTTCTTAAACTAAAAACATTGTCCTTATTCCTGTCATCAAGTTTGTATGTTTTAATTGGCTCATCAATCATTTATTTTGGACAGTTCATAGACAGTTTAAAACATGGACGTAGCCTCTGTGACCTCACCCACAGGATTCTGGAGAGCTGTTGTGAAGCTCAGTGTGGACCTACCATAAATCCAAAAATGGGTAGAGAGGTGGAGCTGGACATTTAACGCTTTGTTAGACAGTGACAGCTGGAGAGATGGACAGGAAAATCAGGGGATAGTGAGACAGAGTGAGACAGAGATCACTGCAGTAAGGACTTTAGCTGTGATACATGTGATTTATGCTCTACCAGGTGAACTACCACAGTGCCCCATAACTTTAAGCCTTAAAATAATGTGAACAGGTGAGTTGTATATAAACTCACCTTCAGTACAGTTGTCATGAACGGGGAAATTAGCTACAGAGACCAAAACAGTTTTTTGTACCAGGCTCTAAACATGTTTATTTCTGCTGTGACATTTGAACATAGGGACTTATGGAGAATGACTCACTTCTGGAGCCAACCTCAAGTGGACGTTAGAGGACCTGCAGTTTTTGGCACTCCCACAATGATATTATCTGTTGACACACTATGTATCCTCAGCTGTATTTTACAGGAGACAAAGCTTCAAATGTTACAGACAAGAAGTGACAGTTTGCATTGAGATTCTAGTGATGATCTTTTCAGTACTTCAGCTTTATATTACATGAGACTTTATTGCTCCTTCTGCGTCAGGTCTTCCATGTCTTATCAGGTAAAGCAACATGTCACTCATGATATTTTTTTCACTGCGAACACAGTCATATTACTGTAATCATGATGCAGCGCTGTAAGAAATGCTATAACTGAACCAATTTCCCATCTCTATTACTTAGCAATTTGTAGGCCATGGTGCATGAGTTAGTAGCTCTTTGCTCATTTAGTTGATCAGATGTTTGTTTAACACACACACGCACAAACGCGCCACAGAATTTTTGGCCCATTAGTCAAAGCTGACAGTGAGTGTCCGGCTGCTTAGACTATCCCATTAGTGCAGCTAATAAAGCTGATAGTGGCTGTGTTTATCTAGTTAACTGCCTCACTGTTGTGTTTGTACTGTGCTTAAGAGGAGACGGTGACTTGAGGCTTCTTCACACTGATCCAGTAGCTTTATGTTACACTGATCAGTAGAGACCTCTGCCTGTGATATGACTCCATTACTGAAGAGGAATGCCAGCATTATACTCCAGCAGGAGGAAAGAATGAAGCAACACTGTTGCATGACTTCTTGGCACACATGCGTATACCAACAGCCATCTTTAACAAAACATGAAACATGCAGTGGAACAGGAGTGCTCTTGTTTGTGTGCTTCTGTTCTCGTTGGTTGGGATACAATACAAATATTTCACTTTCATGTCATGGCAGCATTATGTTCTTTCTCCCTGTCAGGCCAGAAAACTCAGTTGTTCTGTCGATCAGTGGCAGCCCGTACCTGGCATGGGTGTTCTCTGCTTATGTATTTTGTCTCCGTATCAAATTCAACACATCTCATGACCACAAAAATACAAACTTCTTCATTTCTTCACACGCATCAGTGAAAAGACCAGGCCAGTTAACATGTGCAGATATACAGCCACCAGTGTTTCAATCAAGAGCTTCAGTGTTTCATCATTTGATGTTTTTTAAGCAGATAACAAACATATCAGTGATTCATTGCATCATTATGCCTAATGTGACTATTAATAGAAAATCTTTTTGCTTGTTTTACAATTTGAAGATGTCACATTGAGATATAGAAGGTTGTGATTGACGTTTAACCATCATTATCTGCCATTATCTTTAAAGACTATTTTTATTCATTTTTCTTTAATAATAACTATTGGTTCCATCCTTCTAGTTAAGTACTAAGAGCCTGACTTTTTAGAGTACAGTACTGTTTCTTCAGCATGTGATCACCACTGTGTGGTTTGCTTTTCCACCTGTGATTGTTCACTGTCAGCTGACATCTTACAGACAGGAAAATGTTGGGTGGAAGGCAGGAAATTCTAGAACAATGGAATTTGGCACAGTGGCCAACATAATGCACACATTTAGTGTTGGCTGATTTACCAATACAAAACTTAATCAAAGGAGGTCGATGAGAAGATTCATCAGCACCTGTTTTGATATTCTTTAATCTCTGAAATATAAATGCACATTAATCTTGTCTCCAGCTTCTAATTCGATAATAGATTGAAAATCTTTTGGTGCATTATGTTTGAATTGCTGTGATTTGTATTTATTTTTGATTTTAAGTATTTATTTGACTGGATTAACAAAAAGCAGTAGAATGTACAGACATGTACTGTGTCACTAGCTCTATCTTGTGTTTGCCATAGAAAACATTCCATAAGTTCTGATTAAATTCATATATCTCACCTCTACATACATGGATTGCCCAGTGGAAAGCTTGTAGGTTAGAACGAAGAGGTCATCCCTGCTTTAAATGGAGACGGGCTGCTGATCTGAGAGGTCACATGACAGTGCATCTGTGTGCCACCTCTGTAGTGAAGGCAAGTGGTGCAGAGCCAGTATTCAAACTAATGGGACACACTTCTCGGGGCGGCTGTGGCTCACAGGCAGAGCGGGTCGTCCACTAATCAGATGATCGGCGGTTCGATCTCTGGCTCCTGCGGTCTGCATGTCGAAGTGTCCTTGGGCAAGACACTGAGCCCCAAATTGCTCCCGCCATCGGTGTGTGAATGTGTATGAATGGTTAGATCCACAAACTGATGAGCAGTTGGCACCTTACATGGTAGCCAATGCCATCAGTGTATGAATGTGTGTGAATGGGGTGAATGAGACATGTAGTGTAGAGCGCTTTGAGTGGTCGAAAGACTAGAAAGGCGCTATATAGTACAGTCCATTTCCATTTCCACTTCTCGCTGACACCCACATACGCACACGCACACACACTGCTCATGCTGCATGCTGGATGCCCCATGTGCTGCTACGCACTACGCACCAACATTATCTGGCAAAGCTCTCCTCTGTCCTAATTTCAGACACACAGACAGGACAGAGAGAAGCTGTAATTTCACAGATCTTGTTTCTGTAGAGAACTAAAAGAGGTGTGTGTGTGTGTGTGTGTGGGGGGGGGGGGTTATCTGCTGCCAGTATGGAGGATTTGGTGCGTCCCAGTCCTGATGATCTGTGAATCAGAACCTTGTATTATTTGTCTTTGTCCCACAGAGAATCAGTGAAATGACCACAGAGATAAAAAGACCAAGTTTGATTCATGTCAGTGATTTCAAGATTTCTGTCTGATAAATGTGCTCTACATCGATCAGGGTTTAGTGTTCTGGTTATATTGGAGAGGTTAATGATGACTGCTTAATGTGTGCACACACTGTCTCAGAATCATACACAGTGTGGTCCACAGTCAGATACACACACACACAAGCTCTGACTGAGACTGAGTGTCACATAAACATATTGACAGCTTCACACACAGACACTACAGAGCAAGATGATTCATTCAGTGATGCTCTGCTGACCTGACTGTGACAGAAAGGCTGCTTTGATTCACACTTGACATTCAGAATGTGTGCACTTCAAAATATTGGCCAAGTACCTCCACTGTCACCTTTTGTGGACTGCTGGAATGTTGAGAATGGTAAGCCCCCACAGAGGTGGTGATGAGGATATTGAAATAAGTACTCACAGGAGTTAGTGGTGCTGCACAATATTATAGCCAAGTGTTATGTCGCTTCCTTCTCCTGCACATGCTCAGTACGGATCGGGCACTTTAAAGAAAGTTAATAAGCTGAAGCGCAAGCAAACAGAAGCTAGTTGGGTGGTGTGAGAGAGTGTGGGTGAAACTCCAACTAGTATTGCCAGTTTGGATCACGTTTGAGAGCAAGAGAGCAGTGTCAGGTTTGTGAAAAACAAGAACCAACAGCATCTCACATGCATGGCAGCTAAGAGTCTTTGCTGTTATTTAAAAACTGCTAATAATTCAAACAAGTTGTATTAGGCCAAATCAAACCTGACTCTGATCCACTTGACTAGAAAAAAACATTTAACATTAAATATTTAACTCTTCTTAGTCCTTTGACTATGCTGTGTTCTTCTTTGTTTGTTTGCTTCATGTTCTCTACATTGTCTGTTTAAATAGTTCAGAGCACCAGAACAGTGACCATGTGTTTGTTATAAACAGGCTATCCATTCATATATATTTGCATTGATTGAATATATAGATGCCATGTATGTACAATTTCCTGTCAATAACCAAACTGTAGTATTTTATCTTGTAGTGTCATCACACCGAAAATAAGATGTGTACCTGTTTATTTGTAGAAAAGTTTGTAATACTAATAATACTGTCATATGTGGTATGTTTTAGTGTACTAAAATATTTATTTTTTGTTTTGGCAGTCAGAAGTTAGAAACTGTGCAAAAGAAAGAGCTGCTTGAGATCTGTCACTATTGTCTTGTTATCAGAAAGCGTCTTGAACAGTGTTTAGTCATGAGCAGCTTGTAAATCCAAACCACAAAGACGTGTTTCTCAGTTAGTGAACTAGAGAGTTCTTCAACAATTGTGGCTTCTGTTAAACATGCAAATTGTTTGGAGGGTGACATTGTCTTGTTTGGTGGTATTTGGGTCAGTGGAATGCCGGGTCGATCCGTCTGTGAGAGGTTTTTTTACTGAGCGTCCTGATTGGTCTGCATGGCGAAAGTGACAGAGCTGAGGGAAGGTGGGGAGATGGTGAAAGACTGAGAAATGAAAAGTGTAGAGAGAAACTCTGATTCAGATAAATACGTGTGTGAAAAAGTTGAAAATAAATAGAAAAACGTATTTGTTGCAGTTTGATTATTGATGGTATTTCCTGGTCAAAGGTGTGCTGTGCACTGGAGCTCAGCTCTGTTTAGACACACCGCTGACCATGCTGTTGTATAATGGGAGTCATCTGCCTTTTCTAGAATTCCTTCAGGCCTCTGAGCAGCATGCAGTGCTTTATAATCAAACTAGAATGCAGTTGTCTTTTGAAAGGAACAACTGCTCCGTCATACTATAGTTTCATATTGGTAATAAACTTGAAATGACTACAAATATCTCGTATTATACTTGTACCACCTTGGCAGATCCCTGATCAGTTAGATAACTGTGAAAACTGACAGGCTTTACTTTGCAGGCCTGAGCCACAGATTAGTCCCTCAATCTGTCTGTCCATCTGTCTGCAGGTTTTAAACTGTAGCATTGTTACAGTGTTCTAAGGTTCCAGAGGTGGGCAGCGTGCACTAGCCATTACATTTGTCGACATAAATCTGCTGACAGTCGAAGACAATAAAACTGATCTGAGCCACACACCTGGAGAAGATGTCCATATTGAAGTAGCAGATAGACTCCAGCAGAGCAGACCTCCTGCACTGATCTGGAGTTCCTGCAGACATCAAAATCTCTGCTTCACCGCTTGGCTTCAAACTTGTGATTGACCACAGCAAAAATTGTCCACTTTATAAAGAGGAAACATTTGATGGAGAGCAAGTGATTGATACAGAATAAAACAGACTAAGGTTGTCAAAAGTATTAATACAGCCATATGTTTTTAATCTGTGTGTTTAAAATGTTACAATACAATCATGCAATAACATCAGCACTGCAATTTTCAAGATAGGTTGTGATTTTTAACCAAAGACGTGATTTTTTTTTCATTCCGTGTATCTTTTGACTAATGTTACATCAACGTTTAAATTGTGATATTGTGACAACCTTAAAACAGACTGAAGTGTGTAATATGTGACTTCTCTTTCCTGATACACACTGCTCTCAAATAGTGCTGTGTTACCTAGCAACAATGGCCCAATTTGTAAAATGACACACAAACACACACACACACACTCATTCTCTCTCCATCTCCTTTGTTCTCCTGTCATCACAAACAGATCCAGTACAGTGACCAGATAATAAGATGTGTGTTTATGTGTGTGTGTTCTCCATTTGAAAGCAGTCTCTCTAAACTGTGTCCACTGTTGTAGATCATCTCTAACAGCTTGTCTGGAGCTTGTGCCTTGCTTATGGGCTCCTCAGGCAGCGAGTAAACCAGGCAACTATGTAAGGTGTAGTTTTAGTGGAAATTGGGTCAATAACCCCCCCCCTCCACCCTCTACTCTGTCTCTCCCCCTGAGCAGATGGAGCTGGTCTAGTGTAATCTCCTGCCTCCTGTGGATGTGTGTGTGCATGTGTAATAATAGCTTACTTTTATGGCAGCGAGGGCTACAGAGAAAACATTTGTGTCCCTGCACAGAAGCAGTACATGTCTCTTCCTCTAACAGACAGTAGCAGCACATCACAGGGGGCGTCTGTCCTCCTTTTCTACTCCTTTTTAGTTCACACTCCTTCAAGGCCCCTACTCTGTGATGGCAGTGTCATACTGTACCTACCACTGCCACACTGTACTCTACACGTGTGTGTTATTCAAACAACCCGAGTGCTTGTGATTTTGTTGTATGTATGGTTATTTGTGAGTAATTTAATAGCAGGTGTGTGTGTGAATGACTGTATCGTAAATCCTGTACCAGTGTGGCAGATGGACCGCAGGACATTACTGCACAACTCTGTGTGCCTAAGTGTGTGTGGTTGTGTGTATTGTTACAGTATCAGAGTTTAAATCTGCTGAGTGATGAACAGATTAACACACTGTGTGTGTGTGTGTGTGTGTGTGTGTGTGTGTGTGTGTGTGTGTGTGTGTGTGTGTGTGTGTGTGTGTGTGTGTGTGTGTGTGTGTGTGTGTGTGTGTGTGTGTGTGTGTGTGTGTGTGTGTGTGTGTGTGTGTGTGTGTGTGTGTGTGTGTGTGTAGTGGGGAAGCCAGCTCTATTTAAAGTCATGTTTTCAGTATGTTCAGTATTCTTCATGCTGTTTTAAAATTTGTCATTTCCTGGGGCGGTCAGTAGCATAGTAGTTAACGCAGCCATCCCGTGTGTAGAGGCTATAGTCCTCACTGCAGACAGCCTATATCTTCAGCTATCCTATTGATAAAAAGGCATAAAGGTCAAAAAAATAAATAAAATAAATAAAAAAAGTAAATAAAAATAATTTGACATTTTCTAAAAAAACAAACATAAAAAGTCATTGATGATGTCATCCTGCACTCAGGGGCATGTACTAATTTTTCATCTATTTAAACGCTTCCTGTTTGATCCAGTCTGAGTGAGTGTGAGAGCTGCTACAGTCATCTGTGTCCGGGCCTCACAGATTACTGTACAAAAGCACAACTTTAGAACTGTATTCAAACTGAATCAGATTTTATACACAATATATTTGCTGCTTTCCCCTCTGATGTCCTCCAGATGCTTAGTAGCATTCAGCACCTCAAACCTGAGGCAGATTTCCAGAAACAAAGCATTCCACTTTCTCCTGTTTGACTTTATTTAGGTGGTACCCTAATATCATTTGTCTTTAATCCCCTTTACTACTGCAAGAATCAATAAATGTTTGAAGTAATTATTGATGAGTTTTTAAAATGAATTCCACCGAAGGAGGTGGTTGAGTCACACAGTTGTAACACCGGTGTGAAGTTTGAATCAGAAGTTGACCAATTAGCTTCATAGGTTGGATTACAGCAGTACACTGGTGGTGTTAACTGAGCTCATGAATAATAATCCCTTCTGTCAGCTAATGCTGCGACACACAAGAACAACCACAGTGACCACAATCACCAAAGATGGTGTTTGCACTGTCGGTGTGTTACCACACGTTAAAACACACATTTATCCACCACACTGTGATAAACCAATGCTGACAGTTGTGTGAATGATGCAACCTTTATGGTTGTTGCTGTGAGAACATCAAGTGTAGTCCGTCTCTAGAAGTTCCTCAGAAGAAAAGCTGAACCCATGTTCACTGTAGAGATTCTATAGAAGAGGGGGTGTCGATTGGCTTGGTTGGTAGAGCATCCGCCCCATGTATGAAGGCTCAGCAGCGGCCCAGGGTTCCAGTCGGACCTGCGGCCCTTTGCTGCATGTAGTACCCCCCCCCGAGAAGTGCAGCTTAAAGTATTGTTTTTAATCTACACAGTTATAGTGCAACCGCACATGATCAATCAATGAAAGTTTTACAGTTAGTGATGAACTAAGCTATATACATGTATGAGAATGCAAACGGCAGATAACAGACAGCAGCTCACAATACATAAGCTGTATAAGAAAATCTAAGATTCACTCAAACTGCTGCTGTGTTGTCTAAATGAAGAGCTGTTAGCGCGGGACGCATGTGCGAGGACACGAGCGTCAATGAAGCTGAATTGAAGCAGAGGAGTGGAAGTGAGACATGTTGATATGCTGAGAAAGCTGAGAGAGGAAGTGAAAGAGAGAGCATGGTGAGTAAGAGAGAGAGAGCCTGTGTAACACACACAGAGAGAGAGAGAGAGAGAGAGAGAGAGAGAGAGAGAGAGAGAGAGAGAGAGAGAGAGAGAGAGAGAGAGAGAGAGAGAGAGAGAGAGAGAGAGAGAGAAAAAAGTGTGTTGGCCGGCCCTGCCTCCGTCCCTCCCTCTCTGCTCTCTCTCCCTCCTTGCGTCAGCAGCAGTTAAAATGTCGGCTGTGTAGCTCGTCCTCTGCTCTGCTTTCTCTCCCTCTTGGCCATCTGTCTTTTCTTCCCACAAGAAGAAACCACTCTCACTCTCTCTCGACGTGCCTTCTTTCTTTTTTCTTTTTTTTTCTTTTTTCCTTTAACACTCGGCATCCTTTCTTTTCTTTCTTCCTGCCTCTCCCCTGCTCCCCGGATCAAAGCTAGTTTTGTCAAGTGTTTTTCTTCAGAGCCGTGACGTTGCTTGGAGACGGAGGAGAGAGAGGTAATGTTACAGTTTTCTATCGTCTGCTGGAGCTCAGATCGCAGCTGTTTTTCACTTAAAGCCAGAGCTGAGTTTGATTTAATCCACGAGGCTGAACAGGATGGACTGAAGTAACAAAGTGCCTGGAAACTGTGGACATTTCCCAGAATAGATTGTATGCTCATTCTAATCTGTTCTATCCTAGGTGTGTGTGTCTGTGTGTGTGTGTGTGTGTCTGTGTGTTGTGTGTGTGTCCTGTAGCTGTCTCTGAAGGTGATCTAGCTGCTGCATCGTCTGGACTACTAACCTATTATCTACAGCACAGCCTTATTAAATCCCATCTTGTAATAATTAGTCTTGTTTGTTGTAGAGCAGACTGTCATGAGAGCTGTCACAGAAACATTTCATACTTTATTAACACAACAATCTTGTAGTTTTTAGAGACCAAATGCACTTAGAATTCTTGCTGTGCTTAGTTCTATTTTCCATGATGAGCCTGCTCAGTGCCATCAACAGCCCAATCTTCCTCAACTCTGGGATCACACTGAACATGTTTTAATGCATGGGAGGCATCTCGGCCTCTTTATTAAATCGTTTCATGTTTGACTCATAATCATACGCAATACTGCTCACAGTGATGATGCTATCAGATTCATTATGTGACTTGTGCACCTACACAGCTAATATAGTTTGTGTAGCTCCTGATGCACAGCTCAGCCCTGCACATTTCATCCAGATACTGGTCTGATTTGACCTGTCACATGGAGCAGTCCTTAGCCCGTCAGAACAGTTGTGTAATATTTCATGGAGCTCTGGAGGAGGTTTGTCAGCCCTGATGACATCATCATCATCATCAGTTAGACTTCAAAAGATATGGGTGTGTACAGAGAGGATCTAACAACAGACACCTTTAGTTGCATGATGGGAAGCATTTGATCAATTGCTTTTGGAGCTTGACCTATAGCTCAGCCTCTGCTGCTTTAGTTTGTCCATTCTTCTATTTTGAAATCAGTCCCCCAGATACATTACTGAACAGCTAACCATATCTCTGACAAGATGATCTGTCAGTCATTCAGATAACAGAAGTTACTGGAGACTCACTGACTCATATATTATTATATGGCTCCCAGTGAATGATGATGATTTCAGTAATTATTAATAAATGCAGTAAAAACCTGACAGGTCAGGGTAACAGACAAAATGAAAGCACAAACAAACAGAAAGCAGAGTGAGTGCTCCAGCTGTGTGTGATGTTTCATCTTTTTGTCTTTCCACTCTTTGTGTGTTTTGGGACAGATCATGAGCTCAGTGAGTCTTTGCTTCATTCAAAGTGAACTCGCTCCGATATTTGCTCTTGAACTTGAGTCTGACCTACATTTTGGGATCGTTTTCCAAAATAAAAGTCTTCTTTTGTCTGAGTGTTCCCGTGTAGGACTGTGGTGTGTGCTGTGGAGCTGCCAGCTGCAGTAGCTGTGCGGAATAGAACTCCAGCTGCTGCCTTGGTTCCCTGTAGAGTAGACTAACTTAAGGGTTGCAGAGTGGCACAGAGGAAAAGCACTCAGCCACCTGTCTGATGGAGGGGCTGGCACAGGCAGAAACATTAGTTTTATTCACCCTGCTGAGTAGGGATGTAACGATACATCGTGACACGATTAAAATCGGTACAAATGCGTGACGACTCGCACCGGTTCACAGAAAAAATGAATCGCGATTCTTGGCGAATGCGAGAGTAAGTTTTTTTTTATTAGAAATAGGTCACGTTGTGGCTGCAGCTTCCACTGCCGCGTCTGCCTTTCTGTGTCTCACACACACACACACACACACACACACCCCTACACACATGCGCAGTAGTGGTAATCGGCGTCAGGCCTGACTGTACAGTAAATGATACCATAACACAGACCCTCCAGGAATTCACGATGTTGCGATTTGCAACTTCAACGCAACTTCAGTGAATCCCTGTGAATTCAGGGCGGTGTTGCAATTTTAACCAATCACCGCAACTTCTCCGCAACTTCCGCGCAGTCTGCACGGGGGACTAAGCACGGGTCAGGGACGGCCGCACGGTGCGGGAGGATCCGCTCGTGGGACCTCTCCCCGGCGCTGGCTGGCACCCGCCGGGCGCATTTCCTCCGCGGCGGTGCCCGCGACCGGCTCTGCGTTTACAGCACCCGGACCTCGCCGTTTCCCGGGGCCGTGGACTCTCATTAAAGGGTTAATGAGCTATCATCTTAATTGTTTTTATTTTCAGTTAGTTCATACTTCAAGCTGAAAGGTAATGGTCAGATCAGCTGCTTGCTGGCAGCCCTAATAAGAACACAAACAGTTTGAGAGTTTCTGTAAAGAGAGATTTTTTTTCCTACAAATAAAAAGATAATTTTATTTTGTCAGAATTTGTCTGTAGCTCATTTTGATTTTAAAAATCGTGAAAAAATCGTATCGTGAAAAAAAAAATCGTGACTCGAATCGAGTCGTGAGTTGAGTGTATCGTTACATCCCTACTGCTGAGACGTGTCATTCATCCCTCATATAGCTGCACGGCACACTGAACTGCTGTGCTCACACACTAAAGACTGGCCATGAAATCAAATGTCGCTCTCTGAACCAGTGCCTGGGACTAATGCTGGCTGTGTTAAATTGTTTAATAATTCACCATCCAGAGTTAATTATAATTGAGATGATGAATTCACTTTTCTCGAGCTGACGTTTGTTGTGCTTTGTGCAAGTGTTCAATGGAACCAAGCTCCGTGTTGTTTGGAGGTTGAACCATTATTTGCTGACCAGCCAATCAGATCACACTGTTAAGACTGTGTGTGTGCGTGTGTGAGTGTGAGCATCTGAGTTTTGACACCTCCAATCATTTACCATGAAAGCAATAAGCAGATTAGAACACAACCTCTGTGTGTGTGTTTGCGTGTGTGTTTGTCTTGGAAAGGAGCTGTTGTACTGTGACCCACTTAGAGAGCACTGCTCATCAGTGCGGCACTACTCCACGACTCCTTCTACAAACAGTCCACCATTTTGGATGTCTTTTTCGCAGGTTGTGGATAAATGACATCAGATGGTCAAATGTCACATGAAACTGTTGTGTGCAGAAGAAAGGACGTCGCCACGTGTGTGTTCTCATAGTGAAACTATCTGTAAGCTGTAATCGGGGAACAAAATAAGGTCTATTGTAGCCTTCATGTCCTCATCATTAGTATAAATGCAAAGACTTGATGACGGTGACAGAAGGGGCGCTCTCTCTGAGCTCTCTGCTCTCCTCTCCTGCCATCACCATCCAGCTGCTTTTCTTTTGCTTTATTAAAGTTCATAGTGTTTGTTTAGCAGGTTTTGTAGTGATGCCACATCTCTTGCGCGCCTTTATCTTCACATCTTTTCTTGTTCACCTGCTTAGTGAAACTATCAGCTGCAATTCTGGTGTTACGCTTCACCGAACCAGCTCCTAGCCTTGGGCAAAAGACTGACCCTGACACCCCATACTGATCAATAATGCCTTTGTTCTCAGAATCAGCTTTTCTCTAGTGACACTTTGGTTACATGTACACTGTTGTCCATAAGGTTGGAATCATTTTGTTTTTAGACACATTCCTATTACTATTACTTCTATTTATGCACATCAGGTTAATTGTGGTTAAACGTTCACTGAAATATGTTTGGAAGTTTTGAGAAGATTAGAAGATTCACGTTATCTATAAAGAATAAATCACATTGTCACTATCATTTCAAGAAAAGAGTTACAAATATTTTATTCCAACTCTATGGGCAACAGTGTACAGTTGTCCCTCGCTATAACGCGGTTCACTTTTCGCGGACTTGCTGTTGTTCGCAGATTTTTTTAGTGTCATTTTGCATGCTTTTTTTTTTTTTTTTACACCGTACTGTACAGTATGAACGCGCATTGTGTTCTGTGTCTTGATTGGCTAAGGGAGTGCTGTACAAAAAGCGTTCGGCTGGCCAGATTTACATAAATGTTCAATCGCTAGCAGTGTGACTCTGAAGTGCTGTATGTTTGCAGTCAGATAAACTGTAAAATATGTGTGAGTTACTGGTAATCATTTCTTATGTGTCAAACCTTGTAGATTGATCATTAAAATTAAATTTGTTAAAAACGTTTTGACGGGCTTGAAAACAGGTTTTGATCTTTGGTTTCATTTACTAATACAGTATTGTACTTATTTTTGGTAAATCTGAGAAAGTTTGAACTTTGAGAGTGTTTAAATAAGAGAGAAATGTGAGAAAATGTTAATGCCTGTCTGAGAAAAGGTTATAAAAGTGTGTGATTAGGGGTTTTACGGCCTTAAAACATGTATAATAATTGTAAAAAATAAAGCTGATTACTTTGCAGATGTCGTCTATTGCGGGTTATTTTTAGACCGCGATAAACAAGGGACCACTATATAATGAAAATGTGTAATAATCTGTATAATTTCATCTGTACAGGCAAGGACTTTGTAACCTCCAGGGCTCATGGGTGAGCACCCAGTACACCCTGATAACAGCATCCATGTCAGATGACACCAAGCAGCAGAGAAAGAGCTTCTCGTCTCTCTGATTCTGTCAAAAAAGCTTCTTCCCTTCTCCTTCTAATGTTTCCCAGACCAGAACTATAGAATACTCTCTCTCTCTCTCTCTCTCTCTCTCTCTCTCTCTCTCTCTCTCTCTCTCTCTCTCTCTCTCTCTCTCTCTCTCTCTCTCTCTCTCTCTCTCTCTCTCTCTCTCTCTCTCTCTCCCTCTCTGGGTCACTTAGTGATGCATGAGCTCCATCATCCCCTCACCATCTCCTTTACATTCTACTGCACTTTCATCAATGACTTTTTATGTTTGTTTTTTTAGAAAATGTCAAATTATTTTTATTTACTTTTTTATTTTTTTTTTTTTTTTTTTTGCCCTTTATGCCTTTTTATCAATAGGATAGCTGAAGATATACAGGAAAGGGGCAGAGAGGAATGACACGCAGCAAAGGCTGTCTGCAGTGAGGACTATAGCCTCTACACACGGGACGGCTGCGTTAACTACTATGCTACTGACCGCCCCAGGAAATGACAAATTTTGAAACAGCATGAAGAATACCTAAACATACTGAAAACATGACTTTAAATAGAGCTGGCTTCCCCACTACACACACACACACACACACACACACACACACACACACACACACACACACTCTCATACCCCAGACAGCGGAGGATGTGATCTGCTTTCTCAGAATGGCATTTTCTCACGTCTGTCCTCCTCATGTTCTGACTGCCTGTGGGTGTGTGTTTAGTATGTGTGTCTGTGTGGGGTAAAAGTGCTTTGTCATATGTCTTTGGTGGTCTTTGCTTAGTTTGAATTAGTTTCTATGGCGGTCCACTGGTTGTAATGTGTTGTGTGTTGACAAGAAGTGAATGTGTCTCTCCTGCTGCCTGTCTGAAAATACGCAGTGACAGGAGGCTTTTTCCTGGCACACTGTGGCAGATGTGAACCGTGTGTGCGTGTGTGTGCGCGTGTGTGTGTGTGTGGAGAAACTGTCATGTCCTCTTAGGTTGAGAGAAAGAAAAAGAGAGAGAGAAATCGGAGCAGGGATCCACAGATGGCAGCCATGCTCTGAGTCTAGATCTTCAGTAATGGAAGTCTCTTATTTTCTCCGTCTATCAGTTTCTTCTTGTACGTAAATGAATGCCCTCTTGTGTGAATATATCTTTTTGTGGACCTTCTTTATCTGTCATCAATTAGCAAATGCTGGTTTGACGATGTTAGTTGTTAAATTTAAGAAGACACACAAAACTGATTTGTTTCCAAAGATGGACATTGGTTGACTCAGCCCTGTGTGATTTAGACTGTCCAGTGCACAATAAATCTCGCCATGACGTGGATCATTCCTGAAAATCCGAGTGAATCACACTGCTTACTTTTCCTCGTTGACGGCAGCAACAGAAGAAAGACCTGTTTCAGTGTGTAAGTTCATTTTTAGCCTTTGGCAGCGGCAGCTGACAGAAGTAGTCACCATAAAACCCAGCAGCAGCTGCTGTTGTCGAGCTTTCTATCATATCACATCTACCATTCGATGACAGTGTTGGGGAACATCATGACACATGACTTGTTTTGTCTCAACTTGAGGTTCTCCAAATCGCGTGTCATTAGTACCCCTTTAAGAGAAAAACTACCATTATTTCAAAATATTTTTAGAGGGAAATAGGTGAAAGTGTGTTTTGTGTTTGGTCACAATTATGATTGGGTGGATAGGTGTTGTATTGACCATTTATAGACTACATTAACATATTTCTCCTATGCAGTCATAAAAATACTTATATATTCCATTTCAGTTATTAACAGATAAACAGACCAACAACTTCTCGTCTTGGGTCAGGACCTCAGAGGTTCCCCAGGGTAACCTCATGCAGTCTTTCTGTGGCTTGAATGGGACATGGAACCGACAATGCCTCATTGGTCTTTTTGTCACTTCACCAAGGGGTGCAAGTGAAGTAAAGAAGTAAAGAATGAATGAACCTGCAACCTTAAAGCACCTGAGCTTGCTCTGCAAGACCGAGAATGACACTGGGTCCCTCACCCAACCAAGTCTCAGAACCCAGTGTATCTATGACCACATTGTACAAAATTGAGTAATTCAATGCATATATGAATACTACAGATGTAGCAACTTAAAAGTTCCCGTGTTTCCGTGACAGGACCGTGACAGGGCGGTGACTGGTGCTTCGCAGGTCTTTCACAGGTCCTTCGCTGGACCGTGACCGAAATGTAATCCCCCGCGATGACGTAGTCAGTGAGGCCCTGACTGGAAATGCCCCTAAGCAGTCTGTGTGAAAACCAGCTGCAATGCCTCATTTGTCCACGGGGAGGAGCAGTGATGTTCCGCTCTCACCGACTGTCTAAACTAAGACACATCTAAACAGATACGCTGGGGTGAGCTGGTGAGCCAATCAGCTGATCAGCAGATCAATTGATAGGAAAAAAAAAAAGTTTTGATAAGATAACACGGCAGTGCTGCAGCCGCTCGTATCTGCAACTCTATGTCACGCACAACAACAACATGCCAACATAAACGTTTTATTAAAGAAAACTCCGCTCGTAACGTCAGTTTCTAAGTATATTTTTGGGCCATTTATGAATGTGACAGCTGAAGAGAGACAGGAAGGAGGGGGCAGAGAGACGGGGAATGACACGCAGTAAAGGGCCGTACAGACGTTTTGGCAAATGAGTCACCGTGGACTTTTGCAAGATCTCTGAACTTTCAAAAGCTGTGCGGTGTATTATTATAATGGAGGGGGGCATAGTGAAAAATAAACAGTGGTGTCCATGTAGAATAAAAACATAACATATATACTGCAAAATTTATTAAAACCAAACATACTTGACTTATTACATACATATTCTTTCCATTTACGCTTTACACCATTTAGCCTATGGAATGGACAAAAATGAAAAGGAGTCATTCATGTTCACACTCAAATCACAAGGCTACTGTATACAGTACTCAAACCAGCTGCATTCTCCGCTCTGTGATCTGTGTGACACTGGGAGACCAAAAAGCCCATCAGGTGCAAACAATGATAATGCTAATGAGGGGTTTGTATGGTTTACCTGGCCTAAAGTGTGCACTACAGTAAATACCTGCATAACAAAGGGCTTCCAAAACGCTCGTCTCTGCAGCTCTATGTCGTGCACAACAACAACGAGCCCTCCCCTCCAAATAAACTGTTAATTAATGCAAGACGCTTCAGTAATTATGTAAAGACACGTGGTGGCCATAGATACTGTAGATACTGTAATTAATCGATCAGCTGTTCCCGGAGTAAACAAAGGCAGCTGTCCAGGTGAAAACGGCATTTAAAAAACACGAGAAAAACTCAAACACTCTCTAAAAACAACATTGCTATAGAGATCAGGACTCCACAGAGTTAAAGCGAAGAAAACAAAAACGAACAAAAGAGAAAAAAGTGAAAAGGTCAAAAAGCTCAAATCATACGGCTACTGTATAGTGTGCAGTACTCAAACCAGCTGCATTTTTCACTCTGTGATCTGTGACACTGGGAGACCAAAAAGCCCATTACTGTAAGCGCAAACGAAAGGTTGAGCAATGAGAATGCTAATGAGGTGTGTAAGCTATGTCATCTCCAGGTAGAACAACTTTAGAGAACTCTGTGAGAGAAGCGCCATCTCCTGGTTATACCCTGTAATCATATGAATGGGTGGAGTGACCGGTCACTCCGGTCACGGTACTTAGCAGACAGCTGGCTGAAAGTCAGCTGGGACACGGCTGCCATTCAGCTGGCGTTCAGCTTGAACGGGAACTTTAAGGTTGCTACTACTGTAGACACCGTGAACATGATGTGTATCAAACATATGTTTCCTATATTTATGTTACCAAACTTTGTTAACCTTTAATGCAGCTACCCCGCTATCATTAGATGTAAATGGCTCTGATCAGTAAGTATGTGACACTGCACACATCATTCAGTAACATTTTTAGAGCCTTATAACTAAAAATTGTTTTTAAATGGTTAACAAGCTTCTTCCAGAATTGAACTGTCACCCCATTCTTAACCCCATCTTGACTTAAGCTAACATTTTTACAAAAGTAAATTTTCTTAGATTTTTTCTCAGAAGATTCGTATGTGGGCTTCAATTAGTCTGGTTTTACTCTAAATGGTGAGCAGAGACCATGATACTCTGGAAGTGAAATGTTGGTTAACCATGCTTCAGATTTCACTGGTATATTTACTACTGCCTTTCAATCTAGAAATGTGTGTGCAGAGTTGAGTCATTCTCTTCCCCCGAGGTCTGTCATGAATCCTTTCTACAGAGCTTTACCAGCCTACTGTGCCTTCACAGTTGTCATGGTAATAGACCTAGTTCATGTGTTCTGTATTAACATGCTGTAAACCTTGCCAGAGCCTCTACTAGTTCTTTATTTATATATGAGAATGGTAGAGCCATGTGATTTACCACGATGTTCAACATAATCCTGGAGTGTGTTGCTTCCTGTGCAGGTGAGACAATAAAAGTCCAGTTTTAGAAACCCGTCCTTGCACAGGGTTCTATCATTCTGTGAGACAGGATTTTACAGCTTTAACGTGTTGTGATATACCAGGAGCAGCTGCTTGCTGGACGTTGTTTGGAGTTTGGCAGAAAATTGACCATGACCCTTCTTTTTTGCTGGATGACCCTGCATTCACTCTATGATTGACCTCTTATCATATTTTTAAAAATGTTTGTTTGAATCCAGCAGTATGGATGTATGAGCAGAAGTATTTGATAGAAGGATTTATTTATGTTGCTATGTGTTGTGTTGTGTTGTTGGAGCTCCTGAAAATCCAGTGTTTATGCAGAGATGGATGGATGTGGAGGAGCTGAGGACAAACCTGCACCAACATCAGAATCACAAACAAAATTCCATGTTCCATGTTATCATCACCATCCTCCATAATACCATCAGAACTGTAACTGTCCTAATTATTTGTTGCAAGTGAGACAATGTGGTCTCACACTCAGGGGGTCAGAGGAGACTTTTAAAACCAACACAAATGCTTTCCACAATGATGGCCAGTCGTGTGGCTTGTGCTGCCGGCTGCATGCTGCCAAATGTGATATGTGACACACAGAAATAGAGCTCCACACACACACACTATCATGTTTTGCTTGCACACACAATGTGCCCCCTGTGTGTGTGTGTGTGTGTGTGTGTCTAATCTCTCATCTCTCTATCAGACTGACCTTGTTGTTATGTAACCATAAATCACAGCAGCACCAACGTCTGCTCACACACACACATGCACACGTTACACACAAACATGCACTTGGCCACTGCTGTGACTGTCTGCTTCTGTCTGTTCATATCAGGCGGTATACCAAGAAGTAAGAAGCGGTGTGATGTGGTGGTGAAAAAACCTTAAGACGAGTTTGAATTGTAGCGACTGCATCAGGACACAGATATGAGAGGAGACACGAAGACAGTGCACCAACAGCTGAGCTCAGGCCGCAGGCTGACTGACGCAGGCATCACTGACTGTGTGTGTGTGTGTGTGTATTAAGGCAACATCAGAGTGGAGTGTACTGCCTTTGAACTGTCAGACTTCCTCTACTCATTAATTTATTCATCACTCTGGAGCTCTCCTTTTCTCCTCTGCTCCATCCCTCTCTCCTCCTCTCCTTGTCTGCCTGAGCGTTTCCTCCCTCTAACCTTGTTTCTACTGTCATTCATCTCTCTTCATTCCTCTCTTTTCTCTGGCGTTTGCTTGTTATAAAGCACTGCAGCTCTGTTACATATCTAAAAACTCCTGAATTGATTGTGATGTGAGGTTTGGATCAGAAACGAACTGTCGTGCTGATATCATTATGTTGTTGTGTAATTGTTGCTGACCATGTTGTTTTGTGTTTTCTCTTTGCAGGCGTTTAAGCCAGTGGTGGGGAAGAGCCTGTTGTCACCAGTAACAGCAGTGGAATTCTTATTAGACCGACAACTGGACTTCCTGTCTGACCATTCAGCCTACCAACCATATCAGGTAATAATCACACTCACACTGTAAGCTTGCTGTGCTTGATCGTTGCTCACTTTTATTACATTAAGTAGCTAAAGGAATAGAATGACATTTGGGGAAGTATGCTGAGAGTATGAAGCTGCTGCCAGCAGCTTAGCACAAAAACTGGAAACGGGGGGAAAACCACAAGACAAGCTCCACCCTAAAGTAACAAAATCCACTTACCAACACCTCTAAATGTATCACAGACTGACATTTCTTAACTGGTTTGATGTATAACAATGGCATTTTACAGTTTATTCTATTTCAGTTTCATATTTTAAATGACAAGTTCAGAGCAAATATACTTCAATATCTTCTTCCAGTAAGGCTTCTGATTTCTTGGAATTTGTATGCAGAAATGCAGCAGAGCTGGGCTGTCAGAGCAGCTAACAGTATGAAATAGAAAAACAAAGCTACCTCTTGTCTTGATGTGTCTTGAATAAAAAGATTCTGCAGCTATGAATCTGGTGCTTTTTGGCAGATGTACATATTGTAACTGGATCTCGTTTGCTAATGAAGAATTAGTCATTCACAATTAGTTCTAGGCTGGATACTGCAGCCATGGAGCGCTGTTGGCCCCGGAGAGTAGTCCGGGTCGGCACTGCGTTCCATATGGAGCGGACCCTGCCAGGGTTTATTGTGAATATAAAGCCAACACGTGCAGCCGCAGTCTGGCCTGGTCTGGAGTGCTTTTACACATGACTGCTCATCACTGACTCATACATGCATCCACACACATTAATACTGACTGATACACACACACCCACACACACTGTAGCTTCAAAATTGGCAGCAATTCACAGTGATGTATAGTTTAGTTATTATGGTGTGTGTGTGTGTGTGTGTGTGTGTGCGCACGTGTGTGTCTGTCAGTGCTCTGCAGCTGAACACAGCTTGTTGTATTGTGCTGGCTGGAACACTGTGTTCCACTCAGTGTCAACCAGATGGGAAGACTGTGTTCTGCACTCTCACCATCAGTCATCAGTTTGTTCATATACCAAGAGAAACACTCTATTTTTATTTTTTCTTTTGTTTGCAGTCAATCAAAATCAGGTCCACTGTTACCGTGTCCTCCCGTGACTCATACTTTGAATGTGTGCAGCACTTTCTGTGGCTGTCCACTGTGGCCAGTGAATTGACTTGACATGGTCTGTTACCACAAATGTTCCACACTCTCTAAACAGATGTGATTGACACTGTAACACTCTGTTGGAATACTCCCTGAGCTTGGTTGTATTACATGAAGTTGCCCAGGTGAGTTCACTTAAGCCAAACTATTATGACACCAATAATATTTTTAAGTTAGTTTTAAGAGAAAGAGAAAGAGAGAGAGAGAGAATTACAGTAAGCGAGCGCCGGCCTAGATAAAGCAGTTAATCAGAAAAATAGTGAAGAAATAGAGAAAAAGTTATTTCCTGATTGTTTCAGTGGTTAAATTTAGCACGTATAGACACGCCCACAGCACATTGGTCATCTAAAAGGCTCCAATTATTTAGAACATGATCACTTTTCTCATATCAGCTGATATGAGTATTTATCTGGATATAAATGAAATACAATTTCTGTAAAGTTTCAAAATTGTCTTGAACTTAGCATTTTTTTTTAGTATTAGTTAGGATTTCTTTTTCGGTGGTGATCTCAGATCTCAGTCATGAGTCCACCACACCACACCACACCATGGCAGCATGGTGGTCAAGCCATGCCTATAATGACCATCAGCCCTGGGTCTTATGGCTTCATCTACAGCTGATGTCCAGGAGACCGTGACATGATGTGTGTACATCCTGTACCTGTGTGTAATCATTGCAAAGTATTTGTACTCCAAAGAAACATCAGGGGCAGATTTAGAGAACTAAGAGAATGCTTCTCACTTCCTCTGTTGTAGTCAAAGTTGTAGTCAAATGTTTTACACACACACACACACACACACACACACACACACACACACACACACACACACACACACACATCATGGCATGCCATTCAGGAAATTATACCTTTGAATATATTGAATGAAACTCTGAATATATTAAATGAAACCTTGAATATATTGATTGAAACTTCACTGACTTCACGGCAGTGCCTGCAGCCATCTTGTGTAACAGTCTGTAAAAGCGAAAGACAATAAGTCAGGCCGCCGGCAAACTAGTTGCAGCGATATTAAACAATGACGACATGATAAATACACTGGCGAATGCGTGTTGAAATCCTCCCGAAAAAGTTCGCTCAATTTTTAACCGTTTTCTTTAATGTTTCGCCATAATCTCATTATGCATCTGTCTGTGTGCAGTCCGCTGTGTGCCCAAAGCTGACATTGTGTCGCGAATCATAAAATACGATCAATACTAAACAAAATATTCACACTGCATTGGTCTATATATGCGGGTGATGCTCATTGTATTGAAACAACATATGAAGAGCTTCTCTTTCAGTTCATGAAATCCCTGTAGCCGCAGCAGCTTCTCCAGTCCCGGGGAAGTGTCGCGTTAGCGAGCAGTGCCATTACGCACGGCCATTCACTGTTTTACATAAAAATAGCAATAACAAATACATACATACAAAAAAACACCGGAGGCCACCGGCCCAAATGTGGCCCAGATGGACCGGCCCATCTGGCATTTGCCCGGTCGCACAGACTGCCAGTCCGAGCCTGCACTGGGTGTTGTGGGGCACTCCTGTGAGGTTGAAGGCATGCTGAGGTTGGCCTGATGAACAGCTGCCTGGCCTGTTTTATATCTGCCACGATTAAAAGGGAGCGAATTTCCTTGTCAGGAAAACTGTATTGATCAGGGGTATCGGGAGGATTTTGGCCCGTACACGCAGTGTTAATGATGTCCTCATAGTTTAATATTGCTGCAACGAGATTGTGAGTGGACTGACTCGTTGTCACTCACTTTTAGCTACAGCATCCACACGTTACACAAGATGCCGTGAAGTCTGACGTCAGTCAAGTTTCATTCAATATATTCAAAGTTTCATTCCATATATTCAAGGTTTTGTTCAATATATTCAGACTTCATTTTTTTATATATATATATATATATATATATATATATATATATATTAGTGGAGCTCCACTCACACTACTAGCTGCCAGACCGCACACTCAGAATACACTCCCACTACTCCTACTCCCGCTACTCCTACTCCTACTCTTTCCCAGCACCCCACATCAGCAGTAACCGGCAGCCATCTAAAGTGAAGGAAAGTGGGAGCCTCACTCTCGTCTGGCAATACTAACTGCAGAGAAGTACGCACACGCACATGCGCGCGCGCACACACACACACACCACACACACAGATTCCTCCATTCTTAAATCACCCATGCCGCACAGAGCCACCTATTCTTCTGGAGACCTTTGAACCCCACAGAGCAGTAAAAACAGTCCCACTCTCTCTTTGCTCTCTCTCTCTCTCTCCCTCTCTCTCGCACACTCGCACTCACACACACACACACACTCGGAGCAGTGAAGCCATGGCCACTCCCCTCTCTGTTTTTCCAGTTGGACAGGAAGACCGGAGGGAGGGAGGGAGGGAGAGGGAGGGGGCTACAATCTGTTTGGCATAAACTGTACAATGAAGTCACTGTTTAGTGGGCCAGCCTGCTGCTCAAGAGTGTGTGTGTGTGTGTGTGTGTGTGTGTGTGTGTGTGTGTGTGTGTGTGTGTGTGTGTGTGTGTGTGTGTGTGTGTGTGTGTGTGTGTGTGTGTGTGTGTGTGTGTGTGTGTGTGTGTGTGTGCGTGCTGTGTGCGCGTGCGTGTGTGGCTAGAAAGTTATGATGTGTGTTGAGGCAGGAGGTGGAGAATAAAACTTAGTGCTGACTCAAGAGTTTGACCAATCTACACACACATACACACACAGAGCTCAGTACCAGAGCAGTGTGTTTTCCCCAGTATTGTGCTGGTACCAGCAGCAGTTTCCGATCTGTCACAGTGCTGTGTAGACGGAGTTGTTTTTCTTCTTCAGACCAACAGTGTTAGTGGTGAAAACATTCAAATGAAATGACTGTGTTGTTCCTACATGGACGCCTCTGGCTGACGAGTGACAATGTTCTAAAAGGCAATCCATAACCTCTGAACACATTTAATTACGCTGTCGCATCAACTGCCGATTGCAGCTTCATTAGAATAAAGGTTAATAGAAAACATCCTCCACCTTCAGAAAGCCCTCAGGGGGCAGTTGAAGTTGTTGTAGTGGTTTTGTTTCTGGCTGAAGAATGAGCTGTGTCTGCAGGGCAGGAGTGTGCAGGCTGAGCCAGCTCCAACTCCCCCACCCACCCCAGCACTCGAGTCATTTAATGGAGATCATCCACAGTGACACAGAGCTGCAACAGAACTCATGAAAGGCAGTCGCTCATCTGCACTGATTGACCACACAAATCATTTCCCACACATTCTGTCACCCAGTAACACACGCTGCCTCTTGTTACTGATGTTGTGTCTTTGATGTGATTCAGATGATAGAATAATAAAACACTATTCAATATAATCCAGTCCATTAGAGCACCACCAGAGTCCTGCAGGCTCACATAGAATCAGCCTGTCTCCAGCAGGTTAAAGAGACTGAGGTGTGTGTTTATACGTGACACTTTGATAGTCTCAGCTCTGTCATCGAGCTCCATTGTTGTACAAAACCTCTTTAAAACAGACAGCTGTTAGTGGTGAGTTATCAAACGTAAAAAAAAAAAAAGCATGACATTTTCCCCCACTAAGAGGAAACCTAGTGATAGTATAATAATGTGTGTTCTTTAAGACCCCCGCCCACAGGATCCATTACAAAAGCCAATCTGGACCACTCACTCACAAAAATATCTGTTAATTAACGACCTGAACTAGACACGACACACAAACCACTAACTTCATGCTTTATACTAGCACAAATGTCAGACTGAGCGGTGTGGCGCTCTCCAAGGGGCTGATCCTGCTGCTGGAAGCCGCTACAAGCCGTCCAGAGCACTCTCCTTGCCCACAGGACTACTGCAGTGGGAAGATCTCGGCTAAATGAACAGACGAATTGTTCCAAACATGTTGAATAGCACCACAACAAGTAACCTTTCATCAATGACATGCTCTCTCCCTCTCTCTCACACACACACCCACACACACACACATACACCCACCAGAAAGTGTTGAGACATTGTTTCTTTGTGTTCTTGCATGGGAACATGTCGCCTTTAAAAGGCTTCACAAATTCACTATCCTGCAGGTTTGACACACAGGTGACATGAAATCACCGTTGGTCCTAATGATGTTGAAATAATTCAGATTGATCTCTTTATCTGCTGATTATTGACTCCTTTGAACAGTACTCTTGATATGATAGCTGTGCATTTAGCCTCTATAGTGAAATGGAATGTCTGGATAGCTTATCTTCTCCAGAGGGATTTGGCTTGGCAAGCACAGAGTCTGGGGAGGATCGCAGTGATCTGGAGCCGGGGACCACCTGCTCTAAAGTCATAGTAACACTGGCCTCCGCCCGAACCTCTCTCACCTGTTAGAACAGAAGGTGGAGAACAAGGGAGAAGCGAATCTATTAAATCTCACCTCTGTTCTTCAGCAATGTAAACAGAACTTTGCCATCTGATATCCAAACAGTCCTTGAGCTACTACATCCCACAAGCTCTGATAGAATGGGAGGGGTGCAGGATGAGTCATCAAAACTATTTTAAGAGAGTGATTTGCATTCGTACGCTCACTCTTTTTCTACTCACTTACTGTTTCACTGAGTTTTCTTTGACTTAAATGCCCAGTGTGTCACATTGAGGGGGCTCTGTTCACAGAATATGGTATTCATAAAGACTACTATTCTACAGTAGCCCAGAACAGACAAAATGAAGTACTGGTTTCAGATGGGGCCTTTGATGTTTTTTACACATTTTGCAGCCACGGTAGTTTCTCCTCAGTGCTTGGAATGGCCAGTCAGCAGTCTGCTGAATAGCATGAAATCCTACACACTGTTCCCTTCTTTAACCCAAATATTACAATGTTCATCATTTTTCTTTCAGTCACAAATAATTTGACTTTGTTATTGGTCACCTTTGTTTATTGTAAGGTTGTAACATTTAAGCTTTATGACAAGAGGAGAAGGAGGAGTGCAGTTTGACTGTGTGAGGAGGGAAACAGCAGCTGCCACACACACAAATCTACACACTCTCTCTCTCTTCTTTAATGCTGTTCAGCTGACAGTCCTTCCTCAGTGGACCTTTATAGCTTTATGCCCTGCAGTGCTCCAAATACAAAGCCCCGCTGTCACTTACTTCTATATTCATCCCAGTGTCACGTTACTTTGACAACATCTCATGCTCTCACACACACACACCCAAAAACACAGACACCTGTGGTGTCAGGTCACACTGATGCCAGATATAGAGGGATTGCTTTACATGTGATTTCTAGCTCTCTATCTTCCAACAATAAACTTCTCATTTTAGCAGGTGTCAACTGATTTAACCAGTTGAAGTGACACCTGTTAATGGGTGACTGTCAACATTCATTTCATAAATTATCCAGAGAACAGATGAAAGTCCTGGCTGGTTGTTTTCAGCAGATATCTGTACGGTCTAGATTCGACTACTTTTGAATTATTATCATTAATCCAAGTATTAGTTGTATTCTTGTCTGAATGATAGGATATTAAAGCATATTACTTTGTATGTTTATTATTATTATTATTATTATTATTGCACTGGACTGTACTCCTCATACCTCTATGGAATTTTCTCACGTACACCAAACGTGCACACTTTCATCACATTACTATGAGCATTGGTGCTGAAAGGATAAGAACATCAAATACGCTCCCACACTTTGTTCCCTCCAGCCTGAGCCGTCTCCACAGCAACGAGCATTGTCCCTGAAAGGAAGCGTGTCTGTCTTTAACAAGCCATCTGTCTTTGTCTCCATGTATGTGAATGTGTGTCATATTTGTGGTTATGTTACTAATTATCTGTTGCACAAGATGTCCTTGTGTCACGCTGTGGTGTGTCTGCCTCAGCCCTTTATTGTACTCACAGCAGGGTTTGAATAAATAGCCTTGAGTCATAGAATAGTCTGAGGAAAAGGCTAAAGACCATCATTAAAGTTGTAATCCATAATGTATTTTAATTAGTAGACCATGTAGATAGTACAGATACAGTATCTGTATCAGGTTTGTGAAGCACACAATAAATCCCATTTATTATTAAAGGGCTCTCTTTACACTCGGCTT
Source organism: Collichthys lucidus (assembly GCA_004119915.2). Lineage (NCBI taxonomy): Eukaryota > Metazoa > Chordata > Actinopteri > Sciaenidae > Collichthys > Collichthys lucidus. The sequence goes on from CM014098.1 coordinate 26,041,870, forward strand.
ATGAGAAATGTCGATCAGCTTGTGTGTTCAGAGCTGATCAGAGCCTGGTTTCACAACTTGGTTGCCTGTGGTCATGGCTGCGATATCTTTGAAGCTCGCAGCACAAAGCTCCATGCACGTCATTTCACGTACCTGTTGCCACTGAACACTTGATTCTGTGCTCATATTCTATTTCTCTCTGTACGGATGAAAAAGGACCAATTGGTGGTCATGGTGACCATGTTGCCATGGTATCACAGTCCCTGTGTGTATTATATCTAAACATGCCAACAGTAATTCAGATTAGATAGCTTGGTGCTAGTAGAAATAGACTCCAGAGCACATACATGTGTGCTATTTTCTGTCCGTGTAAAGCTAAACATAGAGACAGCAGCAGAGTGAGGCTTCAGAGCTTCCACTCATATTGCTGTCAGTGTTGACAGTGTTCCTTCAGATGAAGGATGTCATGCTCCTCTCACCTAAAATAATCTGCCTCCATCGGTGAAAGAAGTGTTAAAGAAATGACGATGATGATGGTCAGCATATATTTACATGTTTTCTCCTGAATAATTTCATATAATGCTGTTTGGTTTGCTGTTCTGCAAATGATTGGACTCTTTTACCTGCAAACACACTCTCCACATTTTACCCAAACCCCCCAAAAAATGCACAATTTGTGAACCAACCACAGCAAATGTTCAATCGAAGATGAGACACATTAAGTACAGTAAACGATGTAAGTTCTGTTTGTGGCAGCATGTTGGCCACCACAGTATGGCTGCTGGTTAAATGCAGCATTTGGTCTTTGCAAACTCTAATGATGTACATGTTCTCTTTTTTAGAATCCAAGAAAAGACGAAACCATCAAGATACTGTTTACACTTCAAATTGTGTGTTGTTTATGCATGTAGAATGGACTGGATTCATGGACAGTCTTAGCTGTGGTAAAAGAACTCATCAGAACACAAAAATCTCGGGGAGGTTTTATGCTGACCTCTGTAGCACTGCATTCCAGTGTGCTATTTTTAGTGTGTATGCTGGTATAATTTAGAGCTGAACAAGGCTATGAAACTAGAACACTGCAGCAGGGTGAGAGAGAGCGAGAGAGGGAGAGAAGATGAAATGAAAGCCATGACCTCATCCCGTCTGCTTCCGGCCTCCTTGTCTGTGTTTGACTCCTGCAGCTCTGCATCACAAGAAGACGTTCTGCCCACCCTGACAGTACAGTTCATGTCCGTCCCATATTAACTGCAGAGGGTTGTGTTTTGTATGGAAGAATTATCCTATCTTTATTCAAGAGCGGACATTTTCAGTTTGAGAGCATGACTTCTCCTTCTCGTGCTCAGATTTATTGTCCTCGTGCTCACATTTTACGCTCACACACAAATCTAATGTGCTCGCGCTCAAAACATGTCCTCTGCGCTCTCAAATTTTTCTGCTCTCGCACAAAACAGCACGTCCTCTCAGGTTGAAGTGTCTGTACAGACTGAAGGATGTCCCGCCCTGCGCTTAAATTAGTGTGTTTCACCAGCCAATAGGGAGACAGCTAGAGTCTGGCCCAATCTTGGGTGTGTTCCTTCACGCATTTTGGGCACTTCGCAGGGGCGGGTATATGGTCTGTTTGTAAAACTGCCTTTCTTAAAAATACACCAATTTACCATACTAGCCAGCTATTTGAATCGTCACCTATTTAAGACGCCAGTTTGTTTATGTATAATTAATCTTAAATAATCCTAAAAAGAGTTATCATCGTTTAGACACCGTATGATTCCATTTATCATAGACTGTTTCTAATTTTATATCAGTAGGATGTTTTATATACTATAAATACACCTGAAAGCATACCTGTGTTGTGGTAGCCAAGGGGTTAAGTACACCACCACCTGTTGTATTCTGAACCTCTTGCTGCATGTCATATTATGGTTTTAAATTAAAATTATGTGGTGACTGTTACCAAAATTATGTGGTGACTGTTACCATTGGATTTGAGTGTGAGCATAAAATGTGAGCACGAGGACAATAAATCTGAGCACGAGAAGGAGAAATCATGCTCTCAAACTGAAAATGTGCACTCTTGAATAAAGATAGGATAATTCTTCCATAGTTTTGAGGAAAAACAGGGATCTTAAAGGCCATAGAAGCAAAGATTCATGAGGAGACGAAGCTGTTCTCAGTGTTTCTTCTTGAATCTTTTCCAGGCTTGGCAGTACATACCATAGGGGGGACTATGACGAGGTGCATGGGATGGCATGTTGACAGCAGGCAGTCTGCAATTTAAATATGCCTTCTAATTTGTATTGACTCTGCTGCACAGACTTGCTGTGGCCTCATGATATGGACGTTTCACCACAGGAAGCAAAGTTATTGAAATCTTCATGTGACCAAAAGTGAAGACTTGTCTATATTTCAATTTGGTCATTTCAGGATAGATTTAGAGTCCAAAGCAGTTCTGAGGTGTAGCCCGGTGTGGTTCACGGTGAAGACATAACTTCAACGCAACTTCACTGAATCCCTGTGAATTCAGAGTGGTGTTGCAATTTTAACCAATCACTGTGCTTTTTCCGGTGATAATCTGTGATTAGTCGACTATCAAAATAATCATTCGAACTAACCACTGACTTCCTTTAGATGGCAGGAAGTGTCTATTTTCTGTATCACAGAGTGACAGAAATGTGGCCTCAGCCACTGAGGGGAAAATGTTGCCATGCAAATGTGTGCATTTATATTCATAACCTGCTAAGTGCTGTTTGCCTTCTATTCAGTGTGATAGCATAAAAAACATTCTTATCATTCTTGTTTCACATGTGGTGTGAAAACTCCCCAAAATAACATCACACACTCAAACACACACACAGAGCAGAAAAGCTGAGTGTGCTACCAGTATGGTGAGTGTGGTTTGGTTTCCTCTTCCTCACTCCGTCTTCTGTCAGCATTGTTAGCTGTGTGTGTGTGTGTGTGTGTGTGTGTGTGTGTGTGTGTGTGTGTGTGTGTGTGTGTGTGTGTGTGTGTGTGTGTGTGTGTGTGTGTGTGTGTGTGTGTGTGTGTGTGTGTGTGTGTGTGTGTGTGTGTGTGTGTGTGTGTGTGTTCTGTATTTGTAATTTCCTCTCCTTTCTTCTAGTAGTTCACCCTGTATGACCTCATGTGAACCTATGCTTGTGTGTGTGTGAGTGAGTGAGAGATTCTGTTACTTAGTGTTTACACACATATATTTAAAACTTAATTTGGTAGTCTACAGGAACTCCAGGTGGCAGTTATGGCCAGTTGAGACTCAGCAGAGTGGGGCTGCATCTCATTTCTTTTGTTTGTTATGTGATCCATTTTCTATTGGATCTGTCATATTTATCCTGCTTTCAACCAGTTTATGCTGGTTTCAAGCTGAACCTATATGTGTGTGTTTCAGGATGAGGTGGACAGTCAGAATCCAGTGATTAGAGATAACCATCAGCTCCATGAAGAAGTGAAGGGCTGGCTCAAAGACCAGAAGGTGCAGGAAATTTTTATGCAAGGTAAGCTTTTTCTCACCCTCTTTATATTGTATCATCGTTAAAAAATCTGAAGTGTGGTCATCATGCTCTGGTGACTGCTCATGTCATGTCATTACTATAACTAGTGTGTCTTACAATATGAGGAACCTGCTGTGAGGTGCTCTACTTTCTGCTTCCTGTGCCTTCCAGGTCCATATTCCTTGAATGGCTACCGTGTGCGTGTGTACAGACAAGACTCGGCCACCCAGTGGTTCACTGGCATCATTACACACCACGACCTTTTCAGTCGAAACATGGTCGTTATGAATGACCAGGTACACACACACACACACACACAATGTTCTTATATGTGTACAGTTTAGATGTGCCTAGCAAATAGTAGTATAATAATAAAGAAAAATGATAAGTCAGATACAAATAGTCTACTTGGTACTTGTTCTGGGTTTATATTCAGACTAAAAGAAATCTCAACACTGTTTATTTTAACACTTAGGCCCAAGTGTCAGATTTAAGGGGCTCCATTTACAGAGCATGGCAGAAATGGAAAATAATATTCATAACTCTGTTCATTGGTGTATTATCTCCTGGAAACAAGATTGGATGTTTTTGTTACCTTAGAATTTCTTTCATATGTACAGACGTCACAGATAATCCTCTTCCACAGATTCTTCTATGTTGAAGCACCATGTTTCTATTGTAGCCCAGAATGGACAAACTAAAACTGGCATATACTGTAGAGCATTTTGCATTTTTGGCACATGTTATGATTCTTAAGTTTAACTTTGTTGACAAAATGTTATGTTTTATTAGTTAGTTATTAGTTTTTCAACAAAAACTTTCCAAACTCTTCATATCATCCAGTCGTCGTTTGTTTGAACAGAGACACATTACTTAAACCAGGAGGTCATTAAGTCTAAATGATCATGTTCACGTGTGTTCAGGTGCTAGAGCCTCAGAACGTAGATCCATCTATGATCCAGATGACCTTTCTGGATGACGTGGTCCACTCCCTGTTGAAAGGAGAAAACATTGGCATCACTTCCAGACGAAGGTCACGATCCAGCCAGAACAATAGCTCTGCCCACGTGAGTATAATCATACAGAAAAAAACACACAACAACACACAACTTTTATGACCGCTGACTGTGGTGGTGAAGAGGATGAACACATTTCAAAATGTACTGACATACTTTACTGTCTGTGTTATATATTCAAAATGACAGGACATGATGTACTGTAGCTTCACACTTAGTCAGGAGGAGCTCAAAGGATGAAATATGTTTCTGGGTAGAAGTAAGATTAAGATTGAAAACGCTGCCCTGAAGTACAAACAGAATTCATATGCCATCATCAGTTCATGCAGGTAATGTCACTGTCACCAAAGCACCGTCACACCTCTGTGATAATAACCAGGCTATCCACAGCAAGACTGAAAAATGTGAACAAAATGGAAGCAGAAAACAATAGTAGACATTGCAAAGTATCATTTCAGGCACATGAGATGAGACAGCATCAGGTACAAACCAGTAAATGAAGGTTTATGAGCACTTCTGATACCTTCCTCTATCAAAAATCAAAGAGTTATTTTCTGGGTGATGTCCCAAAAAAGAAAACAGCATCAGTTGGAGTAAAACCTTCCATGTTTCATATTGTTCACATGTTGTGTTCTAATCTAATACAATGATGATAATGATTACAACCTGCAAATACTATTTTCTCTATTCATTTAAGGGCTTGACATATGATGACAATTTATAGACCAATTAAAGTGGGCTCTCCCTGAATGCAGCCAATAGGTGCTCATTATTGTTGTTTGCGTTGTTGTACATTAGACTACTGCTCCTTTTAATTTGCCAGCAATTCATGTGACCTCAACATCGTCTGCATTGCGTCTGTGTGTCTGTGTTTCAGAGACATCGGTCATCACAGCTCTGAATCTTTTCAATGCAAAGCCGAGCAGGAGAACCGTATGGTGGATGTTTTTGTCTCCTGAATCAGGCAGATAACTCTGTCTTTGAATTCTGCTTCCGAGCTGTGTGACCCATGTCTGCTGTCTCATTTTTCTGCCTCCTCTCAGTTTTTAATGGACATACCTTCAAAGCAAAATACATTGTTGTGTTTGTGTTTAGCTCTACATAAAAACTCAATACACAGACATATAGTACACTGTCGCACTGGTGACCAGTCAGCTCCTCTCATGTGACAGCCATGGCAAACACTAATTTGTGTTACACAGAGCACATATGGAAGGAACTGATTGGTAAACCAATCCGTTGAACATCCAGTCACTTCTGGTCCCGCAGTCATTAACAAAATCTCTCCTTGTCCCACGTTTTCTTTATATTCATTTCATTTTGTTATTTTTCTCTGTTATTTTTTTTTCTTGTTGTTGACACATTAAAGATGGCGGGAGGGAGACCCGGCGGGACCACTGGCAACACTCAGGTACCCCCAATCCCCCCTCCCCACTGCAACCCTCAAACCCTCCAGATCCACACTTTCATAATACACAACTAGTGTAGAGTCCCAGCTGACAGACATGACCTGTGCTTGATTGAAAGATTTTTTTATTTTATTTTTTAACAATTGGATTATATATAATGCACAGACTGGAAAAAAAACCCTGAGCTATACATGAGCTTTGGAGGAAGTTATTAGTCTGAGGTGTTCCGTCCTACAGATTGGCAGGAAAATCTACACACAGGAATGATTAATTAAGTAATTAAAGCAAGATTCAGAGAGCAAGTGCTCCTGGAATATAGTCAATATTTATTTCCTGTTTTGTTACAGTGGTATCTTTTGGTCATCAGAGAAGCATTCTGTTAAACAATACAACTGTCTGCCTGTAATTTGATGACATATGCAGAATCTCTTTGCTGGTACAGTCATTTAATGAATGAATGACATGCATAAAAAAGACTTTTTTCAAGCACTCGTCATGTCTTCAGCTCATTTATAACCATCAACTTTTTCCCTCTCTTAAAAACAATGCTCATTTTGACATGAACCGTTTCTTTCAACATTTATATGCTCAAATTTCTTCAGCCATTAGTGGAGAAAAGTCCACATTGAAAGGATCAAAGCAATATTTCTACATCAGTCAACAAAAAACATTTCTGAACACATTCAGAGAATTTGTGAAAAGAAATAAAAATCTTGCACTAAACATAACTGCAACTACATGGACAGACATTAGTCATAAAAGTCTGCAACAGTCTGGAGATGAAATGTCAAAGTGAAATATTCTTAAAGAGTAACCTCACCCACTCCAGAAATCCTGCCTGCACTGCCATCTAGTGGTTGCTGCCTCTGCAGCACACTGCACTGTACAGCCTTTCACGACCCACACATGCTACATCACAGTGTGGTGTGATCACCAGTACTCAGACCACAGCAGACCTCTGCCCGCTGTGATGATGGCTGCTGACAGAAGTGAATCAGCTCATACAGGTCATTGCAGCAGTGCTTTTGCGCAATGTGGGGTTACTCTTTAACTCCAACTTGTAATTCTAAGAAACGGTAACCTCTCTGTGGTTGGAGCTGCGGTTTATTTGTGAGGGTTGGAGCAAACACCTTATTTGCCTTGTTATCCATTTGCTTCAACAGCCTAGTTTAGGATCAGGCTCAGAGTGAAAGGTTGGATTACCAAGAAAGAGAGTTGCTCTGCCTTATAAATGACTAAACTCACTGTATCACACTCTCTGGGCTGCCTCACAGTCATTTCCGTCTGGATATTAGCCAAAGTCACAGTTTGTCCCATTTAACAGTTCACCCTACGAGGTGGCTTACTTAGGTTTCGTGTTTGAAAATCACCGGCAAGTTCCAGACAGGGTCAGGAACGTGGGGCAGTCATTAAACAGAATGGCATGTGGCGCTCTGTCAGCAGGGGACTAACAAACTCTACACCTACTTTAAACTGGACCTGTCTCGGTTCCATGGAATGCAGTACCAGAGGAACATGGAAACCATACCTGTACTCGTGACAGAAGTCATGTTGTAAATTCCTTCTGATCCTTCTGAGCTTCTTCCACCTCTTGCCTCACCTCACTCAGCTCATACCTACACATCTGACAAAACATATTAGCGTGGATGTTGCTGTTTCTTGAAAATACAGATTGGAACTTAGTTATTCCTTTCCAAATCATTTCATGATTTTCATGACAACTGTGTTCAAAGAATTGATATAAAACCTTAAAATCAATTTCTTTGTTTTCACATTAATTACTATTTATTGAAGCTTCAGGAATCCATCTTGCTTCACTTTAAAACCTCACATCCACTGGAAGTGGATGTAGAAAACTGTCCTCATGCAACAGAAACCAAGACAAATAGGAGTCATGTCCAGCAGAGATCTGTGGTGAAAACCCCATAAAGGTCTAAAAAAGTGTACAGGGTTGCACATACAGTTTAATGTGTCATAGGAACTCTTTTAGACTTGATTTTCTGATTTCTGATTTAAGATATAATTTATTTATTTCAAGATGTCAGGAGGGTGATTGTGTACCATGTTAGTAGATCCAGTGGAGTTGGCAGAGGTTATGTGAGGATAGTGTAATATACTGTCCATCAGTTTACATGCAACATTCACAAAGAGAGGTTTCATTGCAGTGCTGTCATGTTGGAGTGATTAATTAACCTTTAAAGGTGTATTTAATATAAAAACCAAGTTTATGCAGTCTTTTTAAAGCTTTGTGTGTTTCTCTGCATGAGCTAACGTGTGACTTTGTTTATTCTTACAGAGTCATTACACACGAGCCCAGGCCAACAGTCCCCGCCCCATCATGACCTCCTCAGGCCCCAACCCAAAGGTATCCCAGGGGACGCTGGCCTCCCAGCAGCAGAGCCAATCACAGCAAAGCCAGCAGCCAGCCAGCCAATCGCACAACTCGCCCGGCAGCAGCGGGCGGGAGCAGAGAGAGCAGCGCAACTCTCGCTCTTCCAGGAGGAAAGGCTCAGACAGCAGTGTCCCAGAGGAGGACAAAGACAGGAGGGAAGAGCCCGCAGGAAGAGGTGAGGACGGTCACCACCAAACAAAAGATTCACACTTACAACACATACGCGACATTCTGCAGCAACATTTTGCAATTCATATTGTTCCCCAAGTGATTGAAATGAGTACTTCTTTATCACAAAGCCATTTATAAACAACACAACCACAAAAACACACAGTCCACTCAAGTGTAGTGTTTCCTTGTCCTCAGAAATAAGCTTTGGCTGAATACAGACATTTATATCTTAAACTTTAACAAGGTGAGCTCATCGACATATTGACCAGTGAAAGTGAAGGTGGACCTGTGTTTGAGTGTCCAGAAATGCATACTTTCTTTGTTTTTTTCATTTGTCTAGATTGCAAGTCAAAGTCTAAGCTGGCGGTGAACAAACGCAGGAAGGGCGAGGAAGATGAGAAGAAGGCAGGTCTAAAGAGGCTGAAAACCGACATGACTTCAGATCTGTCAGAGAGCAGCGACTCAGAAAACCCACACAAGAGGACCGCCCACTCCTCATGCTCCTCGTCCTCCTCCTCATCATCATCGTCATCCTCTTCCTCCTCTTCTTCCTCGTCAGAGCCCAACTCTGAAAATGAGCTAAAGACTCGCAGCAGTGATGTGAAACCGAGCAGCGTTTCCAAAAAGGAGGAAGATGAGAAGCCGTTGTTGCAGGGCTCCACAATGAACGATTCTTCGTCTCTCATTGGTCGCCTTTCCCCGTGGGTGGAGCTTCAAGCAACAGAGGACAGTGAGAAGGGTGTGGTTAAGGAAGCGGGCAAAATGATAACGAAGGAGGAGGAGGAATTGGTTGCAGTAACACAGATCACCCAGCCTCCACGGCAACAGACACCTCTGACGTCCGACACCGTCCAGGGCAGCATTTTAGAGAGCAGCAAGAACAATGTGAAAGGTACAGTCAACTGCCGTATGAATCAGCCATATCTGTGGCCTTCAGGAAGTGTGGTATCCTTACAGTTTGATGTCTTTTCTAGTGTCATCTCGATCCCAGACGCCGTCGTTGTCCCACATCCATGGCAGCAGTGTCATCGACATCACGGATGACGCCCAGGCGACGGTGCACCAGGAGAGCTCCGAAGCGGTGTCGGCACTGCTCGCCTCCCAGAAGGCCGAGTCCACGTCCCTCTCACCTTACCTTCCCCTCAACCCCTCTCCAGTCTCCTCGCCTCCTGTCCCTCCATCTCCTTCCCCATCAGAAGGAGGCCGCAGGACTGATATTGAACCTCCCATGCAGCAGCAGCAGCAGAGCTTTATGGGAGGTGGCATGACAGCCTCCAGGAGCTTAGGCAGCAAGATAGAGTTTGCTCCCTCTGAGGTCATCAGGTAAGAACAGCAGTCCAGTTTCTGAATGTTACAACTCATGTCACTTTTTTTATGACTAAGTCCATCAGGCCCTTAAAAGATTTAATCGACATTTGATTTCTGTAACACATTTACTCACAGAGATCAGGTTACATCACACAGCTGGTTACTGTAAATCCACATGTGCATGCAGCGGCTCAGTAATCAGATTTCTCCCCTGACCTCGACCTGATTTCTAAACTATAGCTGGCTTATTTGAACTTTTATTTATAGTGATGAAATGCACTAAATGCACACCGAGAGAACCCCACTACTTGCGTCTCTGTTAGAAGGTAGCAGCAGAATCAACAAAAAGCACCAAAAGGCCTTTAAAAAGTAATCTGAATAAAAAGTGAAACTGATCAAATAAAAAATAAAAAGATCACGTGAAGAGATGAGTCAATAAATGACATTAAGGTCCTGAAAGATGGGACCTGGAGTCAAGTTATTGAGGGTCTAAGGACAGAGAGTTACATGCTGTATGGACTACAAAAATGGGCTACAAAAATAAAGTTTACTTTGAGGATTGTGTTTTTCTGCAATACATATTATTTTGTTTATTTATTCATTATCTCTCATTAATCATACAAACGTTCTTCATTTATAAAAATAGATCATTGTATCTGTATATAAGTATAAAAAAATCTTTTTTCCAGGCCTGTCACATCGATGGCTGAAAAGGTGGTGCTGGTGGAAAAGGAGAAAACTGTCCTTTCATCCCCTCATATGCTTCATCATCATCACCATCACCATCATCATCAACAGCAACAGCAGCACACACAACAGCAACACTACACATCAATCCACCCCGGCATTAAGAGCCCGTCTCTGTCTGATGAGACGAGAAAACACCCCCAACAACAACCACCCCCCCACAAGATGAACACAGTCCTTCCTCCTGACTTAGCCAAGTCCAAAATGAGTCCAAACACAAACCCCAGTCCAGCTCAGCTCGACTCCCTGAAACAGAAACTCCAGCACCCCAACAACTCTCAATGCCATCCTTACCCCAACACAAATCCAGCTGAACTGCTCAAGGCCAAGCCCCACCCGGGCCTGCTGGACATCTCCAAACCGAAACCCAACACCTCTCCAGAGGTCTCTAAACATAAAATACCGAGGTACTCTGATACGTCCCCACCTCCAACAGCCCGTTCGTCCACTAAAGTAGAAATAGCAGAACCTCTGCGATCTGGTTTCAAGCCGGTGCCTGCGCGGTCGGAGTCGGGTGGTGTCAGTACAAGCAGCAGCAGCAGCATCACCAAGAGCCCTCTGATCATCGATAAGAACGAGACCTTCACTGTTTACAGGGACCCAGCACTGGTCCGCTCAGACGCAGAGAACTCCGCCTCTGCCACCGTCTCCTCTAACCACGTGGCAGCCTATCTCCATCCCCACCTGCACACCCTCCACTCCCCCTCCCCTCACTCCCCCTGCCTCACACCTGCATCCCACCCCCACGCCGCCTCTCACCTCCTTGCCCCTCCTCACTCGTCTGCCCTACCTCACCCTCACCTTTTACCCCCTGGTGTGCTCCCAGCCATGCCTCCACCTGCAGCATCTCTCCTTGGGGGACACCCTCGGCTCGACTCCCCCGGCGGGTTGGGCCACCTCGCCATGCCTCACCCAGCAGCGACACACCAGCAGCAGTTTATACAGGTCTGACTCCATTTAAAGCTGCATTTGAAAAAATCCAGCTCTGGGGGTTGTGGTGGGGTTACATTGGGACAGGATGAAAGTGAATGACCAGCTAAAAATCAACTTAAAATGTGTCTTTGTTTTTCAGGGTCAGAGCCACCCTCCACCCTCTCTACTAGCCCAGGCTCACGGTGGGGCAGCAGGGCTGGGCCTTTACCCCATCCTCTGGCAGTACCCCAATGGAACACCAACCTCCTTCCCCCCAGGGCTCAACCTGCCCCCCACTGCTAAGTGGGTCCACCCTGAAAATCCTGTCACCGTGAACTCTGAGGCTTCTCTCAGGAGGGTGGGTGTTATTTGTGTGCGCTTTGGAAGAATTGTCCGTGCACATATGCACATAGTTGGCTTCCTGTTTGTCTTGGAACAAGGTGAATAGTCAAGGATGGATTGGATTGAGAAAGTCGATTTTGGCAGACAGGATGGAGAATTTAGATTCAGGGCTTCTTTTTGTGCCATTCAGATTTAGTTTTTGGATCGTGACAGCAGAGAGAGATGAGAAAGGCTGATCCCTGATCAGCTAATGTGCCAAGTTGTCACATTGAGTTTCTGCTGTATAATCTGTTTCGGAGTCAGCATTAATAAACACTTTTTTATTTGAAGTGACCCGGTCTGTGTTTGATGTGCGTGTCTTACAATCTTAATGATGTTGTATCTGTGTGTGTGTTGCGTGTGCAGAACACAGCCAGTCCGTGGCTGCACCAGGCTGCTGGTAGTGCTGGTGACGGTCTGGGTTTGCTGAGCCATGTTCCTGTTCGGCCAGCCAGTGCTGATGCCCACCGCCCATCTGTCAAGATCAACACACACGCAAGCCCCCCACTTTCAAAGGCCAGCGTTGACATCCATAAAGAGTGAGTAGAAAGATCAGGATTGTGTGAAATTCTCTGAGATGCTGGATTGGCTTCAACTAAGAATGTACTCCAACCAAACACAACCAGTAGGCCAACTGTGTGTTTTACTTTACAGTTTGATGGCAGGATATTCAAATTCCAATAGGTCTGTTCAACATGACACCTGTCAAATCTCTCAAACTAAAAATCTTTCTTTGGTCCAGTGGTTTGCTGAGCTGGATTGTCTTGAAATAGAATGAATCAAACTCCAGACAGAAAGTAGAGGTGGAAGGATCAAGTTCATAAAGGGACAGTTTAACAAATATTTTCCAAATAATTTCACACATTCAGTTGATGTTTTCCTCAATAGATTAGAAGCTAGGGAGAGTCTCTGAGAAATCCTGGAGTTAACACAATGCATTCCTTGTTTTTAAGGCATTTACTGTAAAAGAAAACATTTTGCTGCCTGGCTGAAAGGAATATGGGCAGCAGAATATTTGCTTTGTACATTTGAACAGCATGTCTTCTCCTTTGTAGAGCTGCATGTGTTTAGGGAACCCACACAGAGCAGCATGAGAGTTAAGTTAGCCCTGAGACGCAGACAGGCAATGCCAAGTCAGTCAGATGAATTGGCACTAATCCTGTATTAAAGCCGTTCACATGGAATGCTGTTCATTCACTCAGCAGTCTGTGCTATTCCTTGTATAGCCACCGGCCGTTATTTAGAATACCCATCCACACAACTACACAGCATAACACATCACTCAACATCATCATGTTTTCAGCACACCAGGAGAAAAAACTAAACAAGCTTGAATAACTTGAACTAGTAAACAATTAAATTAGCTGCCATTTCCTAGTTAGGTAGATGAAATAGGTGGTAAGAAATGTAATCAGTAAGGATTATCTTATCATAAATTGTGTCAAATGTAATGACTTAAATGTTTGACTTGTCTGCGTGCAGAGATGTGGATAAGAAAGGCTTTGTGGACCCAATAAGGAAGTTGACGCTGGGCCAGCTGAAACAGGAGCCATCAGACAGGAGTCGAACCCCCACAGGGAAAGACGTCCACCTGCACCGCCTCTTCCTAGACCCCCACAGCAAGGCTCGTCTGGCTAATACACAGGTACAGTGGCTCATATATTACCAAAGGACCTCTATTCAGACTTCTTTCTTTTGTGAGGGAGGTGGACACCACTCACTCACGTCTGTCTCTAAATGAGAATGTCAGTCCTTAAGAGTTTGCATTTTCTTTCCCAGGATGGAGTTCAGGCAGCAGATCGAAGCAGTAAATACAAAGAGGAGAATCGGCAAATCCTCAAAGAGAGCATCGAGGTCGCTCCCTTCACCGCTAAGATCCAGCGCTCCAGTGACCCCGGGATGGACAGGGACAGAGAGAGATGCAGAGATCCAGCCTTTCCTGTCAGGATACCAGCTCTCGCCTCCCCGAGCCCCAAGCCCAGTCATGGCCATCCCCACGTCATCCAGTCAGAAAAAAGCAACTACTTTACCACACTGTCCAACAGTGTGGTGAACGAGCCTCCAAGACTTTACCCCTCCAAGGAGCTCAGCTCTTACTATGAGAAAGTGTCCGCTGGAGCTCCAGGGGTTGTTGCCAGTGTCGGGGCTGCTGTGCCAAGCCAGGGAGCTCTTTCCCTGGGCAGCTACAGCTCCAAAGCCTCCCTCTCTAAGCCCCCTCCTCTCATAAAGCACCAGCCAGAGGGGGGAGAGGGATTAGCGGGGAAAATAACTGAGCAGCTTAGCCAACAGGTGACACTAGTCCAACAGCAACATCAGCACCATCCAGGTATAGACAGAATAGAACGCCGCAGCCCTGCCATCTCTCCCTCCTCCTCTACATCGTCCTCTTTCTCCTCAGCCCCCAACCACCACCATCACCATCACCACCACCAACAGCAGCAGCAGCAGCAGCAACAGCAGCTCAGGGCAATGCCATCTCTCCACCGAGCGCCTGTCTTCCATCCACCCACACAGCACGCGCTGGAACGCAAAGAGGCTGCAGAACGGGAGAAGGAAAGAGAGCGAGAGAGGGAGAGAGCTGGTTATGGTGGACGTCTGTCTCCACCAACGCTTACACCCATCCAGCCAGTTAGCTTAGCAGCAGCTGGTAACAAGACATTAGCGGAGCAGCAGAAGCCCCCCACGCTGCTGCCGGAACTCAGGGACGTCAAAGGTCATGGAAACACTGCCGTTGTCACGTCTGTGGCCTCAGCCATCAGTGGGGAGATTATGACTTCGTCTGCAGACGGGTGGAGAGGTGGAGATTTGATTCAGGAAAGAGTAGGCGCATTCTTACGAGATAAAGCAGTGTCAAGAGGCAAGCCCCATGCCGCAATGGCATCGGTCATTGTGCGTCCATCGACATCTATTAAGTACGACAGTCCTGTTGGTGTTAACAAACCTGGTGCTATCCATAAGGAGTTCCCTCAGGGGAGGTTCTACCCATCCAAGATTCAGGGGGAATGTCCTAGACTAGGAGAGAGTGTGAGAGAACCTGGAGCTGGCAGGGTTATCCAACCCAACTCCAACCTGGATGACATGTGTGTCCAGTATAAAAAGACTATGCGTGGCATGCAGGGAACTACCAGTACCATTAACTCTGTGTGCAGGACTGTTGTTTCAGCTGGCACGCCGATTAAAAGTGTGACATCCATCCCTGAGCTGGGCTACTCAGTCTCAGCACGGGGAGAAATTTCAGCCCATAAAACCTGGGTGATGTGCCACTCAGGCACAGGAGAGCACCAGGAGGGGTTAGGCTCACGCACCACATCTCCAGGAGGGTCTCTGCCTCCCTCTAGTCCAGCAGGGTCACTCCAGCCTAGTCCAAGCCTCACCCCAACACCTAGTTCCATTTCTGGCTCCAGTCAGCCTTACTCCTCCTCCTTTGTCCACCTTAAGAAGCACAAAGCTGCCTTGGCCGCAGCCCAATCCAGGAGCAACTCCTCCACAGCTCCTGCGTCCATCACAACTGGAAACTCCTCCCTAACTGTGGATTCAGTTGACAAAACTCCTATTCACAGCTCGCCCCCTCCACCCTCCTCCAGCCAAGCCTCATCATCCTCTGTCGACAGTAGTAGCAGCTCGGCAAGCGGCAGCACACCACCAGGCAAGTCCAGTCCCCTGCCTAATGGCCATACCTCTGGGTCAGCTTCAACAAGCAGCGGGCCGCCCAGTAACTACCACAAGCTGAAGAAAGCCTGGTTAACCCGGCACTCAGAGGAGGACAGGAACACAACTGCGACTACAAGCTCCACCAGTGCTAAACCAGAGAAACTGCCCAGCACCACCACCAGCACAAGTAACACCACAGCCATGACAGACATGATCAAACCGTGTACAGTCAACCTGAGCGCCTCCACCTCCAGCGAGGTGGAGATGAGCAAAGACAGTCTGAGCAAAGTGGAGAGAGAGAAGCAGCTGGAGGAGAAGGTGGGAGGAGCAACAGCGGGAGGAGGCGAGGAGAGGAAAGCAGCTCCTTTATCAAGGCGAGGGAACAAACGGCCGTACGATTCTGGTTCAGAAAGCGGGGGAGATGACTCTGATGCCAGCGAGAGCAAAATGGAGGGCCGAGCCAAACGTCAGCCAAAACCAACCTACAAGAAGAAACAGAATGACATGGCCAAGAAGAAAGGAGACAACGAAAAGGACGAAGATGACATGAAGCCCAATGGTATCTTCAGATCTGCCCGAGAGAAGACAAAACTCAAACTGGCCAGCAGCAGTAAGTCTTTTACTGTAGAAGTGACAATCTTTTGAAATAGTTTAGCACGCAGCAGGATTAAAGAATGACTGGCAGAGTTCTGTACTTTAGTCGTCCTTTTCCCTCCTCAGACTCAGCTCCAAGCCTATTGTTTTTTTCTGAAGACATAAATCTATTCAAACACCTCATAAATATTTCATTTTTAGAGGCTCAGTCATTTCTCAAAACAGCTGGTCATTGTAGTTTTTATCAAACAGGAGATAATGACAGTGCATCTGTTGCTTAATCCACATTCAGCGATCTAGTGTTTGTGAAGCACAGAAAAAAAACATTTTATTTATTAAAGATGTCCTGTTAACGAACAACAAAGGGGCTACTGCTCACATTTTGACAATTAAGCTTCACTGCAACAGAGCACCAAAGACGAGAGGGGTTCACATGAAAGTGTGGTTAGTTTTATCATAAAGGGTTCAGTAAACCAAATTCACAGCTTATGAAATTCCTTTGACTGAAAATGATCTGGATTAAAAGACCATCTTATCAACCATTATACATGTAGTACTCACCACACAGCACGTCATGACATGTCGTCTTCCAGTCTAAGCTGGCTTACTTTAAGTGTTCTTAGAAGGATGACTTCTGTAATGAGGAATTTCTGGATTTTAAAGGAACCTAGAATAGAACAAGTAGATTGCTCCTGCATACTTCATCATCTGCCCCCAGTAAAAGGAGAAGGAAAAATGTTCATGTGCATCATGGAACTGTTACTGTACATATAAGCGAGTGTTAATGCAGTCCTTGTTCATGTTGCTCATCTTCCCTCCTGTGATGTTTTTCCTGTCTATGTTGTGATGATGTATTAATGTCTTTCACAACAACCTTTACTCTTTATTGACCTCATGATGAAATGTAGGTGCTGTTAATGACTTCATAATATGCGCTTTTCTCAGATGGCATCCCCCGCTCCGTCCTCAAGGACTGGAGAAAGGTGAAGAAGCTGAAGCAGACGGGGGAATCTTTCCTGCAGGACGACTCATGTTCAGAAATAGGACCCAACCTGCAGAAGTGTCGGGAGTGCAGGGTGGTCCGCAGCAAGAAGGGCGAGGAGCCGGCACACTCCCCCGTCTTCTGCCGCTTCTACTATTTCAGACGGTAAAAGTCTCACCACTTTCCTTTGATAATGTGTGTCATACATTTACCTTCACTACTCTTTTCTGTAAAGAGCGGAAGCTTTGGAGCTGCATGTCAGGACAGAAAAACAGTTTATTCCTTGTGGCTACAACACATACAGTAGATTATTATCCATGTTTATTGTGAATGCACATTGGGAAAAAGTGCACAAACACACACACACACACACACACACACACACACATATTTGGGGTCTGACAGGGTATATCTGAAGAGGATTTTCTCCTCACTGCAGAGCTGCTTCTGCTGCAGTCTCTCTGCCCCCCTCCTTCTCTGATTCTTGCTCTCTGGCTCTCTCTCCCTCTCTCACCCTATCTCACTTCCACACTGTCTGAAGTAGGCTGGGATTTAGGGAACATTCACCTGAACTGACTGGGGTGTTGAAGGACACAAATACAATGGTGGTTTTACAGAGAGATGACTCATGTAGAAAACTATTCTCTTCTTTACTGAGTCATATAACCTGCTCACAGTTCACCACGCTGTAATTAGAAATCTACAGATCAGGATACAGAGGCAGCACAATGTCCAAAATGTTTTGAATGTGTGTGCTGCAGCGCTCATATCTCCCCACCAAGAATCCAAAATAAATACTAAGCATTATTTTGGTATTTACAATTCAATCTGATTTTTTGTCAGATACGACTTAATAATCTATGTCACTGTGTGTGTATGGCTCCTGTTCTGGAAGGCAGGATATGCTTTCTTTTCTTCTTTACATCGTGAAGCTAAAGTAGCCATAGGTGTTCTCATTGTGAGCTGATGTTTGGCAGAAAAAGCTTTTCTAATTTAGCAGCAATGTGACCTTACTCCAACTGTACATTAAACAGCATGCAAACACGCTGTATGAGTTCAGGTTCATATGTTTGTTTGGCTGACCACAGTGGTCATGAAAGATGATATCATTATTTATCCTTTCCATCCAGGCTTTCCTACAGTAAAAATGGAGTCATCCGGATGGATGGCTTCTCCACTCCAGACCAGTTCGATGATGAAGCCCTGTCCCTGTGGATCCCTGGGGGGTTGGAGGAGAGCCACCTGGACCAAACCACAGCCAAGTACATCCTCAGCTTCATTGGAGACAAGTTCTGTCAGATGGTTGTGACTGAGAGTACTGCTGCCACCTGGATCAAGAAGGATGGTAAAGAGTTTTTTTTTTTTTAATGGCTCATATTTTAATCAAATAAACTGTGTTTTTATATTGAAGCCATTTTTTTGTGCGTTGCAGCTAAGCTGGCTTGGAAGCGAGCAGTGAGGGGGGTGAGGGAGATGTGTGATGCCTGTGAGGCGACACTCTTCAACATCCACTGGGTCTGTCAGAAATGTGGCTTTGTTGTCTGCTTGGACTGCTACAAGGCCAAGGAGAGAAGAAGCTCCAAAGGTCAGTTGTGTGTATGTCATGACAGTTAGGAAGCCACACAAGCAGGCTGCACAGGGATTCATGCATACACTCACAGAAGTAGCTTGAATCTCAAGCTAGTGAAGTGACTAGCACCCACATTAAAGGTCATACAGAGCAGCTAAAATGTCAAGTTGTACTTTCTTCTTTAGAACAAAGTTTTTGTACTTTATTTTTTGTTTGTTGGCCCGTGCTAGCCCCTGCTGTGTCTTATGTGCATGTAAACAAACTGGGTGTGTATGCAGGCCTCCTCTGTGAGTCAGTTAAATCAGCTTTTTGTGAAGGTTAAGGTCTAAGAACCACTGATATGAATTGAAGTGAGAGGATAGGTCGGTGTGGAAGTGAAGTGTTATTACAGAAGCTGACGTATGTCTTTGTCTGTGATCAGATAAAGAACTGTACGGCTGGCTGAAGTGTGTGAAAGGCCAACCCCACGATCACAAACACCTGATGCCAACACAGATCATACCCGGCACAGGTACAGTACACACTCCAGTCTCTCTGCAGTCCATCGGTCTCTTTACACCATGTCTGAATTTCTTGAATCTATGTGTGTAGCTGATTAGATCATGTTCCATTTAATAGTGAAATGTTTCACTTCTGCCTAATCTTGATGTTTCAGTGCTGACAGAGTTGGTGGCTTCAATGCACTCTCTGAGAGAAAAACACAACATCAAATCTCACTGTCCGTGCACCAACAAACAGAACCTCCTCAACAAACTGCCAGCCACCAACGGAGTCTCACAGGTAATATTCCTCTTCCTGGGCTTGAACGCTGTGTTAAATAATCATTCTTGTTTTTTTACATTGCATGTAGTAAACGCTTTTATCCAAAGCGACTTACAGAGGAGGACATAAGCTGACAAAGGTGTAAAGGAGCACAGAGTAGTTGTTAGTTTCAGGGTTCCCTTGGGTGCTTGAATTCCTTGAAAATGCTTGAATTTCAATTCAGTGTTTTCAAGGTTGTGAAAATGCTTGAATTTTTTGTGAAGTGCTTGAAAATGCTTGAAATTTGTGTGATGTCTATCTCAATAAACCAAGAGAGAACAAAAATGTTTCCCAAGCGGCTACGCGCTTGATCCGATGCCTTTACATGCAGAACTCAGTTATCATACTCGCTTGGTGTTCTGCTGAGAAATAACAGTAGACTACTATCGACACCTGTTGGTCACTGTTATTGCGCTATGGTAGTTACACAATACACCGCTCACAAGCTGAGAATACAAGCCAATTCACACTTAGTTAAAAATCAAAACAGTCAAACTACCACCATATGAAATAATGCTAATTAGACCCATATTATTATGCCATACAGTGGCACCGCTGCGCTTCCCATGACCATCATGGCAAACACAACTAGTAGGCTACCTATTTAAAGGTGCTGGAAAAATGGAAAAACTAGTGCTTGAAGGTGCTTGAAAAGTGCTTGAATTTGTTAATGAAAAAGGTGTGGGAACCCTGTAGTTTTGTTAGTTTTGTTAGGCAGGGAAGCAGTCTCGGAAGACTTTTTTTTTTTTAAAGGTAGAAAGGGATGTTGCAGTTTTTGCAGCCGTTGGTAGGTCATTCCACCATTTGGGGACAACCACAGAGAAGAGTTTAGAGTGACCTCGCTTTGCGAGAGGCGAGGGTACAACTAGACGGTTTGTATGAGCGGAGTGTAACGCCCTGGTCGGGACGTGAGCCTTTAGTAAGACATTGAGATAGGCAGGGGCAGATCCTGTGATGGTTTCGTAGGCTAGCGTCAGAGCTTTGTGTT
The DNA here is from genome assembly GCA_004119915.2 of Collichthys lucidus. NCBI lineage: Eukaryota > Metazoa > Chordata > Actinopteri > Sciaenidae > Collichthys > Collichthys lucidus. The sequence continues at coordinate 26,062,274 of CM014098.1, forward strand.
TAACTCTGGCTGCTACAGGCAGTCAGTGCAGGTCGCTAAAGAGTGGGGTGACATGTGACCTTTTGGGTTGATTGAAAACCATTCGTGCTGTTTTTATATTCAACCAGGGCTGATTAGAATATCTTATGCTGCTATAGACACCGAATGTGTAGATCTCAACCAATTAATACTGTGTGATGTCATCATGGTGTAATAGTAAGAGTAAAATCCCAGTGTTGTTCCTATGGGCTCTATCACTGCTGGCAGTCGTGGTGTTGATGCTCTGATGTGTCGTAATTCTGGAGACACAAATGAAACCAATACAAGAAGTTCTATATTTATGCAATATATACAAAAGAAGGGTTGATGAAATAAATCATAAAGTTGTTACACATGTTGAAGCTGATCACATTAACTGTCTCTCACAAAGCAGCCATTGCCTTTTTGAATAAAAAAAAGTGAACACAGTGTTCTGTTAACCTTTAACTCTCGCCATTTTCTGCCAGGTTCTACAGAACGTCCTGAACCACAGTAACAAACTGTCTCTGGTGAAAGCTGAGCTGGGCTCTCAGCAGAACTCTGACCAAGGAGGAACCAAGGCAGAGACCAACGGAGGAGGAAGTAGCCCAGGCAGCAACGCAGGAAGTGCTCCTGTCACCCCGCCAGAGTCCCAGTCACCTCTGCACTTCCTGGCTGACCTGGCAGAGCAGAAATCCAGAGAGGAAAAGAAAGGTGAGGAGAGGATAGTTTCATCAGTGCTTCTTTAATGATTTCTTCTAAATGATCCAGTTCCTGATTAGTAACATTCTCCCTGCCCGCCTGCCTCCACCTCTCTGTCTAACAGAAAACAAGGAGTCTGTGCTGCTGGGTAAATCTCTGAAGGAGGACAAGGAGGTGGACAGCCTGGAGGTCCTGCAGCAGTGTAAAACCACCTCACTGGTGGCTAACAGTACAGAGCAGGGCTCCACTCTCAGAGATCTGCTCACTACCACAGCAGGGAAACTGAAGCTTGGCTCTACTGATGCAGGGATCGCCTTTGCACCGGTCTACTCGACTGCTTCACAGGTACAGGTACACACACTGACACATTTATGATGGAATCAATTATTAAATATTCTTGCTTTGGAATTGCGATTTCTTTTTTCTTTTTTTTTCTTTTTTAATTTTAAATATTGTTTTCCACGTTCCTCCTCTCTGTCTAAAGACTGGGAAAGGTGGACGGACCATGCCCAATATCCTTGATGACATCATCGCGTCAGTCGTTGAGAATAAAATCCCTGCCAGCCGCCAGAACATCACCACCAAACTGTCAATCAAACAAGAGTCTATCACCCCAGGCAACAACAACAACCCTGCTCCTGCTGTGACTGAGGATGTCAAACCAGAGAGGAAGAAGTCAGCGCCCGTCGCTGCAGAAGTGCCAGAAGAATCAACCAATCAGTATGCAGATATTTCCCATTGCTGGTTAAACAACAAACGGTTACTGTGGCTCAAAGATCACCGCAACCAGAACAACTGGAAGCTGTTCAGGGAGTGCTGGAAACAAGGACAGGTACACAGCAGGCGTACTCACAGTAGCTGCAGCAGTAGTCATGCGAACAGTAGTGTACTAATAGTACTAGTTATTAATGATAATAACAACCGTATGAATGGTTTTGTGTTTGTCCAGCCGGTGCTGGTGTCAGGGATCCATAAGCGACTGAATGCCAGCCTGTGGAAAGCTGACTCTTTCAACCAGGAGTTTGCAGACCACCAGGGAGACCTCCTCAACTGTAAAGACCAGGTGGTGTCCAACTCTGGGATCAAGGAGTTTTGGGATGGATTTGAGGACATCACCAGTGAGTTCCTCTTGGAGTGAATACATAGCAGCTTACACACATCACTTACACACCACTGTAAGATGATGTTGACATGAACCACTGGAAATGATGTGTTGATTCAGTCTGACTAAAATCTTCTTACCTGTTCAGAGCGGCCAAAGTCCAAGGATGGAGAACCTATGGTCTACAGACTAAAGGACTGGCCGTCTGGAGAGGAGTTCATGGCCCTCATGCCTTCAAGGTTCCTATACACTTTACTTCATGCCAGGCTTTACAACCCAAAATATTTTGATCATTTGCTAAAAATGCTAATGAACTGCAGCAGCACAGGTGAGATGTGTAGATATATAAAGTGACTGTGAAACATTCTAAAGGTTTTTTTTTTTGCAGATATGATGACTTGATGAAGAACCTGCCCCTGCCAGAGTACTCTGATCCAGAGGGCAGCCTTAACCTGGCCTCCCACCTGCCATCTTTCTTTGTCAGGCCTGATCTGGGTCCAAGATTATGCTGTGCCTATGGTACGAAGCCAGAGATTCAACTTCAACCTGTCATTCTACATCTTCACCTGACAAACATCTAATTAATGTCTTTGACCTGCTGCTAGTATAAACTTTTGAATAATTGTTCTCCTCTGGCACAGCTGGCACAGTGTGTTTACAAGTACAGTAAAATATCTGTCCCTCTGCTTCACCACCATATATTTCTGTTTCACATGGTTTATGCACCTCTTCTTAACAGTCAGTTGTCTGTCTCACTGTAGGTGTGGCTGCATCTCAGGACCAGGACTTCGGGACTGCCAACCTCCATGTGGAAGTTTCAGATGTGGTCTCTGTTCTGGTCTATGTTGGCGTAGCCAAAGGCAATGGAGTCCTGTCCAAAACTGGTGAGGCTTCCAAACATCAACTTTAAGAGCTGGTGGACTAACTCTCAGCACTCAGTCAGAAAACAGATGAATTTATAAAGAGTGACAGCTGCATTCTACAGTCAGCACAACATAGATGTTGGCTATAGTCTGACTAAAAAAACAAAAGACGAATGATTATTTGATTAGATTTTTAAATCCATTATTAAAAAAAGAAAGAATACAAACTTAAGTTTGGGTTTGTGCGTGTGTGCGTAGGAGTGTTGAAGCGTCTGGAGGAGGAGGATCTGGATGAGGGGGTTCGGAGGAGGCTCAAAGACTCCAGTGAGACACCGGGGGCGCTGTGGCACATCTACCTCAACAGAGACATGGACAAAGTCCGGGAGTTTCTACACAAGGTCAGCACTCTGACAGAGATACAGAGTTACTGCAGCAGCTTCAGGTGAAAATGCACTGACCTCACTAACACCTCCCTCTTTTACCACCTCAGCTCTGCAAGGAGCAGGGACTGGACGTGTCCCTGGACCAGGACCCAGTCAGAGAGCAGGGCTTGTACCTGAGCAGGAAGCAGCGTCAGCGGCTGCTGGATGAACACGGAGTCCAGGGATGGACTGTAGTTCAATTCCTGGGAGACTCTGTACTCATACCAGCAGGGTCCATGCACCAGGTATATGAAACAAGAACACAGAGTGAAAATCACTGTGTGCCAGTGATGTCTTTGTCCCAACTCAATCACACACTCTCACTCTCCATCCTGTCTCTCAGGTCCAGAACCTCCACAGCTGCGTTCAGGTCATCAATGACTTTGTGTCTCCCGAGCATGTGGCTAACTCCTTCCACCTGACTCAGGAGCTGCGGCCCAGCAAAGAGGAGGTCAACTACGAGGATAAACTACAGGTGATGAAGCTTATGAGCTAATAAGGTTTATTCTTTTACAGGTTCATGTAGTTAGGCATCTTAAAACTGTGTGTGTGTGTCTCTTCTTTGGTGGTGTTAACACTGACATTCAGAAATCAGGTGGATGGAGGATGGAGCCAGCTCCATTTTAGAGCTGCTGCTTCATACCCATTGATACTGTTATGAAGTGTTTGAGGGTAGGAGTCTCTCTCTGCATCACAGCACAGTGCTGCAAAGATGCTTTTTCATGTGCCTGCAGAGGAACTCATGGTCACGTGGGTCAGACACACACACACACACACACACACACTTCCTGGACTTGGTTTCCTGAACTTTCTGTTTCAGGTTCTCTCTCTTTCATTACACTGTTTACTGTGTGACGACAGGTGTGACAATGGTTGAGTACTGTGTGCTGAATAATGTCCACTAACATTCTCCTCCTCCTACTCCTCAGGTGAAGAACATCCTGTACCACTGTGTGAAAGAGGTGGTGAGTTCCCTGAAAAGGTCCAGCTCTGAGGAAGACGACGAGGAAGAGAACTCATGACAACCCCTCTGCCTCGTCCATACCTGCCAGAGACGGACCCGACTTCCATCAGCCCCTCACTCTCCCCACACCCATCTCCATCTCACGTGGAGGACTGTGACACGTGACCTTGTAAGAGGTGGTCAGTTCAGAGCTGGTCATGTGACCCAGGGGACCTCGCGGTTATGACCTGCACACATCCTGGTGGCCAGTGAGAGGCGCACACACCTCCATCATCACCCCAAACCTTCAGTGCCAAGAGGACACAAACACAAGACCAGAGGGCCCGCTGGACTGACGGGGATTAAGCCTCAACTACCACACCTCTGTGTGTTCCATAGACTCAGAACATGGGGAGGACAGAGGAACTGGGAAACAGTTGGTTGGGAGCTTTAAAAAAAAAAAAAAAAAAGCAACTCCGCTGGAGTGAAGCAGCACTACAAACCTGAACTCTTTAGTGTGACTGCTGGTGCATCCTGTTCACACTCAGACTGTCCTGTACACTCAGGCTCAGTGATGCTGCCACTCTCTGTAATCTGCTGTGGAGGCCACGAGGTTTAATCCCCATCAAGGCAGAAGCCCACACCACGTCTTGGACAGAACATTTCGCTGATCACGACAGCATCACCAGCAGCAAAACAGCATCAGGATCAAACTGTCATTTCTGCTGATTTAAGAAGAAGGAAAAAAAAAAAAAAAGATCTGAGGGTGAAAAAATGCAAAACAGAATCTCAGAAGTTTGATCAGCGAGCGCCAAGCTCTGCTGCTCCCTTTGTTTGTTCTTCTGTAATGTGTTCTCGTCCTTTTTTCTAGTTCTATCTGTCTGTTGCTGTTTTGTTCTTCATTTTCTTTTTCATATGAAAACGTTTTATTTCCTCTGTAAAGATGTATTTATTTTATAGCTCTATAATATGCGATGTTTAAAAAAGCATTACTGTAAATGTGACTTGTACAGTTTTTTTTCTTTGCTATGTGATTTTCAGTTGTAATACGGCTCTACTGTGATGGAGGACACACTCACACACGCACACACACACACACACACACACCAGCTAATGCCTGTAACTTTGGGAAATGTTGATGCTCTACAGTCCTCATGCCATAAATACATTTTTGAAAATGAACTGCCAAACTATTGTAAAGACTGTGTAAAGTTGTATTATGTAAAGAAAGAACAAAATGGCTTCTACACTTCAGCATTTTAAGAAAACAAAGTATTTGCTGTAAAATTGAGACATTTACAAAAAGATGTAATTTATTTAAGAAAGAATGAATTGTCTGTTTTTGTTTTGTTAAGATTTACTATGGTGAACTTTTGAAGTTAAAAGATAAAAGAATGAAAAGGTTTACTATAATGTGTAAATATATACATATATACATTCACTGAGGTATTTTTTTAAAACATGGCTTGCTTCAATTTCAAATTTTAAAGTGCAAGTGTTACATGCTTTGTACATTGAAGTTCAAAAGGGTTTTACATTTTCCATTAAAATGGATTTATCAAACATTTGTGCTGAGTTCCTCAGAGTTCACACACACTTCTCCTCACCGAGTTCACACACTCTCCTCCTCACCGAGTTCACACACTCTCCTCCTCACCGAGTTCACACACTCTTCTCTTCACCGAGTTCACACACTCTCCTCCTCACAGAGTTCACACACTCTTCTCTTCACTGAGTTCACACACTCTCCTCCTCCTAGCGTCTTTCGTTTTGTGCTGGAAGCGGTTAACTCTCAGCTCATGGATGCATCAAATCACACCAACAGTAAGAATGAGTTTGAGACAGATTTCTTGTTATGCAAGAAAAGAAAATCACTCTTGACACTGATCATGGAATAATTTATTCACCTGATATTTTATTAATGAAATATGAAATCAACAGGAACATTCACACAATTTATTTTGGAATCCAAACTTTGCATTGAACATGTTCATGTGACTCTTGCTGTGTGATCGTCACCACTAGGTGGTGCTGTTATTCCATGTTACGTTTGAGGCTCTGCTGCACTCACAAAGACCAAACAGGTCACAGTCACACCCGTTATGTCTGTGATACACCTCTGTGTGTCTTTCCTATATACTTCTACAAAGAAGCTTTTTGTGTTTCACTGCAAACTAAACATGGTGAATAGTCCAATACACACCTTTGGACAGACATTCAGTGTTTGTAATCTTAGTCTCTGTAGATCTGCTGTTGAATGATGGGAATGAGAGTTTTTGCTTCTTAACATTTTGTCCAACCAGTCACATTGATGAACTGAATTTGTTCCCAAAATCAGGAAATCATTGTTTGTCTCATCCCTTTGGTCTCAAAGGCATGTGAAGGTCAGCCAGCTGAATCGAACTTCTTAAATGATTATTCAGATGTTTTGTAAAAGTCTTTAATAAGTAACAAGCCTCCACCTTCACCGACTTTGTTGTACAAGTATTAAACCTTTTTTAGACTTAGACTCAAAACGTAAAGAATCTTTACCACATCCCATCTGTCAGTCGCTGTGTTCGCCTTTTGTTGTCAGTGACATGGTGCAGTGGACATGATGTCAGGTCTGGCTCAGAGTACTCAGACTTCACCAGAAGAGGGCGATGCAGAATAACTGTAAGAGCTGACTGACATATTCAACAACATTAAACAATGAGCTAAAGAATAAACACACCAACAACAGGTGGCATTCAGAAGTTCTGCAGTAGGCTTCAAGAGGCAAAACTAGACACTACACATATACACATAAGCTCTCCTCAACATCACACTTTGTGTCCTGCCTTCTAATCCACCTGGAAAAGAATCTCCTGCATGTCTGATTCATCCCTGACGGTCTTCTGCAGATGTGTTCAGACATCTGATTATGTGTCTGCTGCTCATAAACTTCCCACCTTCATGAAAAGGATTCCTCTGGGGGGCTGAGGAATGGAGAGTAAGGTGGAAGGAAAAGTGACACCTTCTGAGGATTATCTGTGAATCAGTCAGTGAAACATGGCCACGCGGCCACATACGATTACAAAGTATTCTGGATTCTGGCTCACTCAAGCCCTTTCCTCAGCAGACACGGAATGAACAACATGCTAAAAAAATAATAAACATACACACACACACACACACACACACACACACACACACACACACACACACAAAGAATACAGTCTGCTATGGTCTACATTTATCATGTGACACTTGGTTGTCAGTGTTTTAAGTGACTGTGTTTTGACTGACAGTTCTCTTGTTGGCAGACACATGCTGATCCTGAGTCTGGTGTGTTTTGGTTGCTGCTGAACTGTGTAAAGAGCCGTGTGAGCTCAGTACAGAGACATTTGAACTAAAGCCATCATCTTATCCTAGCCTTCAGATTAGAATGTGTGGATTGTGTAGAGATGCATCGAGACATGGTGACTGGATGTCCAAAGCTGTCCTGATCATTGATGCTTTTTGGACCTTAACAACTGCCTGAGATATAAACTGAAGTTTGTTTTTAATGTGAACATTCTTCTTTATTTATCAGCAGTCTGTCAGCTTCATGTTGTCCATCTTCACTGATAAACTATTTGACTCTCTGTCGTGTTTTCTCTGCACTGACCTTTTTACAGAGAAAAACTGGAGGTCATGTTTGGGTGTATGCATGCTTGTGCATTTATGTGTGTCCATGTGTGTGTGAGAAGAGCCAGTGCTGACATGACTAATGCTGGGATCAGCTCCCATTCATACTTCCAAAGCTGAACTGGAAACACACATATTATCCTCCTGCTCTCCATTATATAAGCTGAAACAGTGCCTCCTGGCACTGTTTGTGTGTGTGTGTGTGTGTGTGTGTGTGTGTGTGTGTGTGTGTGTGTGTGTGTGTGTGTGTGTGTGTGTGTGTGTGTGTGTGACAGGTTAACTGGAGTACACTGAGGCAGAAGTTCACGTAGTGAGTTCAGACAGAGGTCACTCTCCTCTCTTTCTCTTATCCTCCTCTCTCTTTGTTTTCTCTGTCTCTGCTTATCTGACCCTTTATTTTATTTTATGTTCTATCTCTCATTTTCTTTCTTTCTTTCTTTCTTTCTTTCTTTCTTTCTTTCTTTCTTTCTTTCTTTCTTTCTTTCTTTCTTTCTTTCTTTCTTTCTTTTCCCTTCTTCTGACCTTTCTATCTCTCTCAGCGTTAATGGCTTTTTAACAGGACTTATTATTTGCTGACTGCTTGTTTTTTAACCACAACAACTGTGTGTGTGTGTGTTTGTGTGTGTGTGTGTGTGTGTGCGAGTGTGTGTGTGTGTGTGTGTGTGCGAGTGTGTGTGTGTGTGTGTGTGTGTGTGTGTGTGTGTGTCCGTGCGTGCGTGCATCAAGCGTGTGTGCCACTCTCTCTGTCAAAGTACAGCTAAAGGAAGTGTCTTCAGGGTTCAGCCATGGGTCAGTTGTAATGTAACTCCACCCACCTACACACACACACACACACACACACACACACATGTATGTATGTATATGTGTGTGTGTGTGTGTGTGTGTGTGTGTGTGTGTGTGTGTGTGTGTGTGTGTGTGTGTGTGTGTGTGTGTGTGTGTGTGTGAATGTGTGTGTCTGGCACAATAATTTTCTTCCAAAACATTCTTTTACTCAGTTTGCTGACAACAGCTGTGTGTGTGTGTGTGTGTGTGTGTGTGTGTGTGTGTGTGTGTGTGTGTGTGTGTGTGTGTGTGTGTGTGTGTGTGTGTGTGTGTGTGTGTGTGTGTGAGACAGGTTGCTGCAGTCAGTGTGTACAAACAGAAGCTGTTTTTCAGAGTGAGATGAGGTGTCATAAATCGTGTGTGTCGACAGCAGGCAGCTTCCTGCTGCTCCTCCCTGTCTGAGGCTGAATGAGTGACATCCAGGACAATGCAGCACACAAGCCCACATGTACCTGCAAACAAGGTCAGACCACACGGACTGCTTCAGCCATGCGCCATGGAGGCTTGAGTGAGAGCTGGAAGTCCTGCAGCTGAAACCAAAGCACGCATGAATTCAAGAGAGGAGAGCCTGTGAGTCAGGTTCAGTCCCCGGACAGCAGGATAAATCTGGGTGGAGCACTTTTCCCTCCCTCAATACCACCACTCACCTGACTTTTAGCCAGGTACATAACCCCCAGCTGCTCAGATCAGGCTGTGGTTGTACTGGGCAGCTGTAAATATCTCAGAGACAAAAAAGGTTAAAGATACAACACTGGTGGGGTGAACCAGCAGCTCACCTGGTACAAAGGAGTCCTAGTCTGCTAGGTAAACACATGTCACCTCCTCTATCTCCTGCTTTTTTTTCCTGCCAGCTACACTGTCAAACAGAAAACAATAAATGTACAGTATATACAAAAAAGATGATTCTCTCTAAAAATATAGAAAATAAACAGGTAATATTATTAGCTACTTCAGAAGGCTTTTTATATTTCATGAATTCATTTATTAATATAGTGCCATATCATCATCGGATTTATCACATGACACTTGCCTTACAGAGCAGAGCAACTTAATAACTATATGACTATAATACAAAACAACAACCAGCATCATAGGAGAGGTTATCTCATGACACGTTCTATGTAGAGCAGATCTAGACTGAACTCTATAGTATTTACAGAAATCTGAGCATGAGCAAACACTCTGTGACAGTGGCAAGGAAAAATGTCTTTTAAGAACTTTTCATGTTTAGCTTCGTCTAATGTGTTTTTAGAGTGCTGATGTTTTTTGCTGCTTCAGTGTTTTGATGTCAATTATTTAGAAAAGCGCTTATGAATAAAATGTATTATTATTTCTATTTTTAGGAGACAGAACCCAGCTCATGGTGGACTCATGCTGTGTTAAGCTTTAGATGGAGGTACACTGACGCAGTAAACTCTAATGTCAGAGAGAATTCTAGATACTTTTACGACATATGCTGATAATATTGCTGTACTTTTTAAACACACGCCCTTTATTTTACTTTCACCTGCAAACTGAACTATTTTCCACCACTGTCAACAACTACATGTATCTACAGTATAGTCTGTTTATGAGTTCAGAATCAATACGAATGCAATGTTTAAAAAACGCAGGACTCTCCCAGCAGCAGCAGCAGGGCTCTCCAGAGGCTCCAATCTTATTTTAGACACCAAATAGTCTCATTCAGTCAACAATAATAATATTTTTTTTTAAATGATGATGCCTAACTTTCAATTCTACATCGCATCACCATTTCAGTGTTGCAGGGCATTTTTTGTCAAAGCTGCGAGAGGTTTGTTTGCTACACTATGATGCCTGTGATCCACAAATAAAAACAAATCCTCCCCTGATGAATAGCGACGTTTCAGACTTTCTGTTATAGATTTACTCTCTTCAGGCTCAGGCTGAGACCCCCCACAGTCCATCTCCTGTACAGCCACAGAACACACGATACCACAGGACGAGCAGTACTACTCATGACTTTGACATGTAAAACCTGCAGACTGTCCCTTTAATGATTAACAGAAGACAGTATCTGCTGCCAGGACCTCAGAGTTCAACATCAGACAGACGCACAGCCCTCCTCCCTGATTCACCATCAGATCACTGTGTGTGGAGGTCACAGCCTCCTGCTGTGTCTTCACCAACGTGAACTCGCTCAGAGCTTGCTGACAACAGCTGTGTGTGTGTGTGTGTGTGTGTGTGTGTGTGTGTGTGTGTGTGTGTGTGTGTGTGTGTGTGTGTGTGTGTGTGTGTGTGTGTGTGTACAGCATACCTCCATTTGGCTGACTGAGGTTTGCTCCCAGTAAAAGTGAACCACAGGTGCTCGTCTCTCACACTCCAACAGACCTCGAGCTCTCCGGGACTGATTTCCGACCTCAGCCGCACACTGCTGCTGCCTGTCACTTTATTCCACATCTTTTTACAATTCAATACACAAGATGCATGGATACATGCACAGATTAGCGAGAGGCTGAAAACATAGACAAGGTTAGCTGTATCTGTAAGGAGATTTCACCAGAGAAGACATGACCTGAAAATGACTGGGAAGTGTTATCAGAACTTCAGACATGAAGTAAAGAAAATAAGCACGCACAGATGTTGGAAAAGAAGAATAATGTGAATTTGGCAGCTTGTTGTTTACAGAAGGTTGCTCAGTGATGCAGCAGCAGAGGCAGCTGTACGGTGGGGGGGGGGTGCTGTTTCAGAGAGATGATGATCAGATGTGTGAGGACAAGGGTCAGACTCCTCAACCAGGATTTAACAAATCTGAAAAGTTTAATCATTTTATCTTCAGTTCAAAACATCACCCGAAGGACAGAACCGTCCCTCCGTTCATGTTACAGAGTGACATGATTGTACAAAGCGGCGTCTTGCTGGTTGATGTCACATTACACTGGATCACCTTTTACAAAACAGGTCTGAAGGAGAGGCTGGACTGGCAACAAAGAGAAGACAAATTAGAAGATATGTTTTTTGTGAAGCCAGTAACTTCACACATCAAATGAAAAGGGAAAGAATGTGTTCTAGTAAATAACACTAGGTGAAGCTGTAAATACGGTCCACCTGCCGTATGTTTGTTTGTCAGTGTAATGTCAGTTGCAGCTCAAAGTTTCATATTTCTAAAAGCGGTTTCACTTGGTTACCACAGAGAACAGAACGTTCCATAGTGTGTGATGGCCCTGCAGCCGGTCCGCTCTGGATCAGTGTTTTCACTCACGCTTTGATGTCAGTCGGAGTCCATCTCTGCTGGCTCTGTGAGTATCAGTTTCATCAACCAGTTTAGATGGACTTGGATCCAGTTTGGACCTTGCAGACTGAGCCTGGGAGACAGCATACAAGGAGGGGGGTAACAGGGTAATGGGGCGGTGGGCGTTGTATGTTGGGTGGGGGTTAAGGCTACGTGGAGAGGCTGGGGTAAGATTGGGGTGAAGGTTTAAGTTGAGGGCAGAGGGGAAAGAGAGGAGAGGAGGCGTGTGTGTGTGTGTGTGTGTGTGTGTGTGTGTGTGTGTGTGTGTGTGTGTGTGTGTGTGTGTGTGTGTGTGTGTGTGTGTGTGTGAGTATGTGTGTGAGGGTTTAAGTGAAGGGCAGATGAGAGACTGCCTGTGAGTTTCTGTCCTCTGAACGACCCCCTCTACTTCTACACATGAACGAGAGGCTCCCATCTTAGCACGTGTAAGTGTGTGTGTGTGTGTGTGTGTGTGTGTGTGTGTGTGTGTGTGTGTGTGTGTGTGTGTGTGTGTGTGTGTGTGTGTGTGTGTAAGAGAGAAGAGATGGGTACAGGTGAGAGCATTGTGTGTGGCATGTATACCGTATGTGTGGCTGAACCACAGAATAATCTCTCCTCTAAAAGTTTTTTTTGCATACATCAAAGGTCCAGTCTGTAGGATCTAGTGGCATCTAGTGGTGGCAGATAGGATCCAGTTGAATACTCTGCACTTCACTCTAGTGGTGAGTTCAATGCCTACCAATCCTTTGGGGATTTCTCAATGCAAACTTACTTACTTTAAAGACAAGCACATGTCTTCCATGTCACTAACATGTCATCGCCAACAGATGATCCCAAATCGTCCCAATGAACAGAGACACAGATCAGATTCAGAGCTCCTGCCTGGACTGCAGATTTTGAGTTTGGTTCTGTTAGTTTGAAGCTCCTTCGTGGAGTTTTCTTGTAAACAAACAAAGTTATTTTGACATTCTGAATTTTCTTTGACATCAATATTTCATCAGATTTCTTTTCTCTTGTAAATCCTGCATCATTTCCACCCAGTGTTTGCTGTTCTGCACACTGAACTGAAGATGAGACTTAATGGAGAGTATTTGAGATTTTCTATATTTATTTTTCTCCATTTATTGAAAAATTCAATTGTGACCGAAGTGACTCAATTATAGTACGATTGTACAGATCTACACACATGCACACACACACACACACACACACACACACACACACACACACACACACACACACACACACACACACACACACACACATGCACACACACACGCACGCACACACACATGCACACAGACACATGAACACACTCCACTGTCCCACCAACACCTGCAGTGCTGGGCTGGCAGCCATGGAGCAGACTGCCGGTTTCACGCTCCACAACATTTTACCGGAACATTCTGCAGGAATCTGACTCCAACTGGCAGCAAGGCCAGGAAGGACAGGTGTGGCAGAAAGTGTGTGGGTGGCTACGTGTGTGTGGCTGTGTGTGTGTATGTGTGTGTGAGAGAGAGACAGAGAGACAGAGCGGCCAGGGATATGTAACTGAGAACATGTGCATGTGTTGTAAGGTCTGGTATGAGTGTGTTCTGAATGTTTGACAGTCAGACAGAGAATGAGGAAGAGTGGAGGTGCAGATCTGATCTCAGTTGGATGAGGTTTCGGTCTGAGAGTACGCTGTTACTTCAAAGATCAAATGAAAGATGAGTCAACCTTCAGAACATCGTGTTGCCGTGTTGATCCAACAGTCTGCAGACAGATCAGATTCAGAGCTCCTGCTTGGACAGTAAGTTTTCCGAGAAAAAAACTGGGTATCATAACTCAATATTAAATCATTCATACAGCCCCCCTGAAAGTTTGAGTTTCATACTTGTGAACTTGGTTCTGTCAGTCTGAAGCTCCTACATGGAGTGTTCTAGTAAACAAAGTTATCCTGACATTCAGTGTGTATCCTTCAGCTCTCACAAACAAATACATCCAGTGTTTGCCAGCTTGTCATCTACTTCTTCATTGCCTTTCTTAGCATATTGTTGCAGTTTCCTGATGCAATCTTCACCAACATTTTAGAAATCAGAGTGTGTATTTTATCATCCATGCATGTATGAGTCTTGGGTGTGTGTGCACAGTCCAAACAAAACATTGATCTATAGCACTAACAAGTCAGAAACTCTACAAGGAGCTGTTAAAGGTATACCTGTTATAAGTGTGAGTTTATGTGTGTAGGGGGCTTCATTTATTAAAGTTTCTTAACATAAACATCTGTATGATTTGGTTTCTCTCTGTAGATGAGCTACAAAATAATGTGTGTGTGATGATCATGTCTCTGCCCTCTCTGTGACAGCAGTTTGTCTTCAGGGTGTGCCTGGTAACATGAAAATATAGCAAGAACAGAAAAAAACTGGATTAAAAAGACATTTGAGTTAGAGATAGCAAACACAGGCATGACAGCAAGAAAGAGATATTGTAAGAGCATACCTCCAAGGATTCTCCTTTACCAAACACAAGGAGCAGTGACGCTCTTACTCATGCGTTGGTAAAGTGAATGGACGGGGACAAGCAGCAGGAGGAGGTGTTGATTACAGTGAAGCAGAGAATAAGAAAGGGGGGGAGGGCTGACAGCGATGTTCTGTCGCCGTGGCCTAGGCAGTGATGCACGGTGGACTCTGTTTGACCGAGGAGGAGGTAACTCAAGTTCAAATGTTACATAATCTCAATGGGCTCCTGTAGACATGATGTTAGACACACACACACACACACATCTGAGAGGCATTACATACTAAAACATGTATGTGACATAACTCTTATTCAATGCATTGCTTTTCCAAATGCTCGCATAAATTGAAGGACTTATTTCAGATCTCATATTTGTTCAGCTGTCCCAGAGGATGTTGTCCTCTTCACGTTGCTGCTGAATGGAGAGAATCAAACGGGAGTCCAGTAAACAAATCCACTGCTCCCTGAGTCTCCATTGGAAAAAGTCATGAATGCTGTTCTGACAGTCAGGTTCAGCTGAAAGGCACAGTTCAAACAAATGGACAGAAAAACATGTAATACTGTACTGCAACGTTGATTGCACCAATTATTGTATTTGTGAACTTTGAGCCTCTGTTGCTTACCTCCAAAGGCCAAAAACATACATAGCCCTGGACAAAGGGGGTATGGACAGAAAGGAGATGGATGGATGGATGGATGGATGGATGGATGGATGGATGGATGGATGGATGGATGTTATAAAATGTTGATAATGGAAGTCATCAGCTAAATGTTCACTGCTAATATATATTTCATTTGTTCTCCTACAAGATGTTGAAGCAGCTAAGTCATTTATTTGGTTGTCCAATACAAGACAAATCTCAGTGGTGATTGGATGGATCAGTGTTGTCCAGAGGATGAAACCGAATGACTTTTCATTAAATGTCAACTACAGGTCAAGATGTTCATGAATACTGTGGAATAGCTAAATATTTACTTCCTGGATTGGCATAAATTTTGATACAGATACTTCTGATTAACTGATTTTGATGATGGTGGTCCTGAGACATGTGTGGTTTGGAGTGAAATATGTCGACAGGGCTAGTGTGGCAAACACTGACTAATTATTGTTAGTCTGTCTGTCAAACTATTCATCATCCAACAGAAACAGTTTAGAACTATAACCCAGCATGAACCAGTTCTGCTCAGGGTTTCTGCCTCTTGCTCTGGGGATTGTCGGGTCTCTGTAAATAATGCTCTATGGAAAGTGTCATGAGATAACTTCTGTTATGACTTTGTGCAAAAAAAAAAACCTTTGCATTAATCATTTTGATCTGCTTGTTTCACCACCTCAGAATACTCTTGGCATTGGCAAACCTTCCAATAAAAGTGATTAAATGACATCAATTCATCAAATAACAGGACTTAGGGAGAGAATGCCCTGTGTTACCCTGGGTGAACTGCTGCTGAACTTTGCATGACTGTGGTCATGAAAAAGTCACACACACACACACACACACACACACACACACACACACACACACACACACACACACACACACACACACACTTAGGCATGCGTGTGCATGTTCTGTTCTGGGGTTCCCTCACTGGGACATCTGCCTTTTTAATGACCACAGACATTCTGTGTGTGTGTGTGTGTGTGTGTGTGTGTGTATGTGTGTGTGTGTGTGTGTGTGTGTGTGTGTGTGTGTGTGTGTGTGTGTGTGTGTGTGTGTGTGTGTGTGTGTGTGTGTGTGTGTGTGTGTGTGTGTAGTTGTTATGTACATGTGAAGTGAGTATTTAGGTGTACAGCAAATGGTAGTTCCTGCCCTGCACTGCTGATGCAGAGGCTTTGACCCTGCAGTCACCACACATCATTCATCAGTTCGTTATACATCCATGTTAACAAAATACACAGTGACCTTACATGAACTCCATAAATAGTTAAGACAGTAAGAGATTTAGCCTGGGGTTAACTATTAACTGAAGTGTTCCAAAATTGAGTGTTGGGCCCGACAGAAAACAAACTCCTTAGAACCTGTCACAGCACAGGACATCTCAGTGTCTAAAATATGATATAATATGAAATATGTTAAATATGAATTTATTTGGACATTTCTTTGGTACTTTTGCTGACTCGTGTGACGACTATGAGCATGCACATAGGTGTTATGTTTGTTACGACCTTGTTGCATAATATCTATGACAACACACAATGCCTGGCAGCTGTATTAAGACTGATGTACCACCAATGATTGTATTTGTGAACTTTGAGCTTCTGTTGCTTACCTCCAAAGGCTATTCGACCTTTTTTTATCTGTTTAAGTATGAATTAAACATGACGTAATGTGTTATTAGTGAGCCACCGCACACACACACACACACACACACACACACACACGCACGCACGCACGCACGCACGCACGCACGCACGCACGCACGCACGCACGCACGCACACACACACACACACACACACACACAGGTTGTATGTTAAACACTGGGATGATCATCCAGGGGTCACACAGGGGTTTAAGTCTGGAGGTGGATCCCTGCTGTCTTCACACACAAACACCCACACTAACTTTCACATACAGTACATGTGCATAGTAAGATACAGACACACACAGTTACAGATACACACCTATACACAGGCACATAAACACACCCAGAGAGAGACAGAGAACACACGTTATTTTTATTTTAATCCTGGTTAATCTGAAGTAGTCTGAACACACACATAGCCCTGGACAAAGGGGTTAGAGTATGGACAGAGAGGAGAGAGATGGATGGATGGATGGATGGATGGATGGATGGATGGATGGATGGATGGATGGATGGATGGATGGGGGGTGGTAGTGGTTGGGCAGGGGGATGATGTATGGGAAGAGGAAGAAGAAGAAAAGAAAGGAGATAATAGACCTCCTCCAACATGAAATCTATAATACTGCTGTCTCTACCGCTCTGTTATCTAAGTGATGGAATTATGTCACACATGGATAGCCACAGTGCTCAGAGAATTCAAAAGTTAAGTTGTGAAGGAGGAAGAGTGTGTTTCTGGATTTTAAAAGCTATTTTGTAGATGAATGACATACTAGAGATCCTCACTAATCTATATATAGGGACTGGCATCTATGACAACTCAGTCACCACTAAATGAGACTGTCAATGCAATCATGAAATATACCCCGAAGATATGGTAGCAATAATGACAGTAGTAATATACTAATAAACTCCAGGGAAGAAGTTTAGTTACTAACATGCATTAATGAGAGATGAGAGAGAGAGAGAGAGAAAGAGAGACAGACAGACAGACAGACAGACAGACAGACAGACAGACAGACAGACAGACAGACAGACAGACAGACAGACAGACAGACAGACAGACAGACAGACAGACAGAGACAGAGAGATCCTATGGCAGCATAACTAAGGGATGACCTGAGCCAGCCCTAACTATAAGCTTTATCAAAAAGGAAAGTCTTAAGTCTACTCTTAAAAGTGTTGACAGTGTTCTAGAGGGGTAGTAAGGTACTATGAGTGCTTTTTTCCCTGTTAAAGGTTTTTGTGGGCAAGTTTTTCCTCACTCGAACCGAGGGTCTAAGGACAGAGGGTGTCACTCCCTGTACAGATTGTAAAGCCCTCAGAGACAAATCAACTTTGTGACTTTGGGCTATACAAATAAAATCTGATTAAATTTGAAGACCAAAGTCAAAACAGATTGACTGATTATTGTAATACTTTAATGACACAGTATTGTATTAGTATATAACATTTGACATTGTGATTCAATTGCATTATTTTCTATATAACCTTCAATCAGCTGCTTTCTTATTATTTTATTTTATTTTATTCTGGATGGAAGTAGCTGCAGACAGAGGAGGGAAAAGATGATAAAAGAGAAAAGGAATTAAAAGTGACTGCAGCAGTAGAGAAGGAGGGATGGAATAGAACAGAAGAGATGAGCTCTCTCAATGAAATGGCTGGTAGTTAGAAGATCTGAGGCCTGTGGTGTCTATCACTACACCTCCAGCCTCCTGTCCTCTCTCTCTCTGCCCTTTCAAAGCTCCTCACATGTGTGAAGGGCGTAAAATCACTTCCTGGGTGGATCGCTTTTGACCCCATCATCTCTGTGGGAGGTGGGACTGAAGGCCAAGCCTTTCACAGGGCTAAAAGGTGACCGCTGTCTCACTGAGACAGACATGGACAGATGAGAGGAGGAGGAGAAGGCTGTTGATAGTTCCAGCTGGAAAACCAGTCAGAGAGGAAGACTGAGAGTTCAGGAGATAGAAGGAAGAGAAAGAAAACTTTCCATCCGACATCGCTTTATGAAGGATTTTTTGAAATGTAGAATAACACAGTGACAAAGTATAACTTAAAGGCACCTTATTGGGGTGCGTCTATGATACATATTTATTATTTAGCCATAGTTATTTTAGTTTAAGTAAAGTGGTAGATTGAAATTGGCTATTCTAATTTGCTCTCTTTAAGCCCTATTTCTGAACCCTCTAAACTTACTCTAACAACAGTAAATACGACACACTCTCACACACACCTCCACCCTGTGACCTGCAGTCAACCTCTGTCCTGCTAACCTGTATTTATTGGCCATTAAAGGCCACAGTTCACTCGAACCCTGACAACTCTGATTTATAACAGATTCATCACACCATGTTACTACAGCTCACACTTACTGCCCAGTGCAGGTACACAGGACACGGATGGATGTGTGAATAGATGGATAGATATGTGGAGGGATGACAGATGGATCAAAAGCCACAGAGATCACCATCGCTGAGATACTGAGAAATCATTTTTTTGACTTGTGTATATGAGAGCAAAGGTGTATAGAAATGATTTGATACCTGTCTATCTTCCTTTGTGTGTGTGTGTGTGTGTGTGTGTGTGTGTGTGTGTGTGTGTGTGTGTGTGTGTGTGTGTGTGTGTGTGTGTGTGTGTGTGTGTGTGTCAGCTCTAAGTGCTGAGCCATTAGCCAGGAGTCAGGTCGTCTGGTTACTTCTATTGTTCTCAACTTCCTGGTGATGACCCTAAAGGCGGTATGTGTGTGTGTGTGTGTGTGTGTGTGTGTGTGTGTGTGTGTGTGTGTGTGTGTGTGTGTGTGTGTGTGTGTGTGTGTGTGTGTGTGTGTGTGTGTGTGTGATGTAGCTCAGTCTTTTGATGTACTTCAGGAGCAGGAAGTGCTTCCGGTTATGGAGACCCCAAATTCACTAGCCTGACCAGTAAAGGATGGCACGACTTTTAGGCCACAGAGGGTGTGGGGTGCAGAAGTTGAGCCAGATTCTTCCCAGAATTTTTGGAGAAACGCAACCCAACATCACACTGTAGTGGCCAATCAGACCGGTCAAACTGTTCCACAGTCAGCCTGTCAGTAAAACTGAGCGCACTCCATGTGGATTCTGTACATACTGACACTCTACCTGTTGCAGTGTTTGCAAAATAATGACACCAAGAAGTTTCATTTGGTTTGTGTCTGATGGTTTGAGAGAGCAAGAGAGACAGAGAGACAGCTGTGGTTGAGCGACATAGACAGTGAATGAGAGGGAGGGGGGCGTTATTGGGAAATCAAATTGAAGTTGATAGTTTTTTTTCTGATTGTTTCATAGAGATTGTATTTTAGGTTTAGTTTACATTTTGGGCTGACTGTGGAGCAGTTTGGTCACTGCACACACTGCACCCCTGTGGCCAAAACGTACCACCTACATTAAATGAGTGGAAAAAGGTGTTTCTGCTGCCGTGCTGGGTTGGCCTAACTGTAGCCTTCAGAAACAACAAGGCCACTTATGAATGGGACGTATTTCCCTGCACTTCACAGCCCTGTCATTAACTGTGCTGTGGTTGGAGCTTTTGGACAGTAAGGTTAACAGTGACAAACAGCCTGGCTGCAGTTATGTAGCGTTACTTCTCCACAGACACATCAGAGAGCTGCTAGCTGCTAGCAACACAGGTACCCACACAGTGAATCTCACAAATGGCCATGCAGCTCCTCCTACACTCTCCTACTCCTGCTGCATGTTTTATTCTGTGAGAAAGAGGCTGGGGCTACAGTTAGCCTTCTAACCTAACCATAGACAGTCCTCAGTCTGTGGTGTCTATGTCCAGTCCTTTCTATGGCCATCATAGACTCTGCTAGATCAACGTAGTGCTTCATTCACTCCAAAAAGCACTGGCTGTGAACATAATCTAGCCAGTACTTATGTCTGACATAAAACATTTCAATATAACATTATATAAACATTATCATTATCAGAGTAGGAACTCAGATCTCTGCAGTTTTATGCCCTACCCTACAGTAACTATTTTAGCAGTAGTCTTATTTACTGGCCACTTTTAAAACGTCTCCTGCAGGGACTTTTCTTTCCAGGAGGTCAGGAACTTTACCTTTGTTTTAACTGACAGAACCACGGACTGAGAAAAGAGATACAGGTTCTGGAGTGAATGAAGGATAATAAAAAGGGACTTAGACAGAGCACATATACATAGTTTTTATTCTATTTTGTTTTTTAGTTATATCACTTAAGTTCTTTTTTGTTTTTTTATTTCTTTACTTGTGCAAAATCTATTCCCTGCAGCTATATAAAAAATGGTGTACTTATTCATTTGCAAAACAAGGAAGTATGACATCAATATTAGAATTAGTAAGACAATGAATCACCATTTCTCGTAATTTTTATCTATCTCATTTCATAGAAATGAATAATCATCACTCTTTCAGCAGATCATCACTGAGCTGTTCAGTGTAACCAAATGTTCACATCTGCATGTCTCCTTTTCGTTTATCAAATCCATTCAACTGATCAGACACATCAGCTAGATATATACAACAATTATTTGCCTAATTTAAATGGTTCTTTCAATGTGGTGGAAATGCAAAGAGAAATCTCGATCAGGCTTTAGGAGCTATTTCACTGACTGCCGCATGTCCTTTAGAGGAATCACCATTCATATTTGGCCTGTGTGACTGCACGCACTCCATGTCTTCAGTTCGTCATTACTTTACAGCAATTTACCTCTTCACTCCAGAACCTCCAACTCCTGTGTCTGATCTGTTTATATGTGATAGGCAAGAGAAACTAAACACACACACACACACACACAGGCACACGCGCACACACACACACACACACACACACACACACACACACACACACACACACACACACATGCGCACACACACATGCACACACAGCCAGGCATGCTGCTACTTTGGGGTTAGGAGGTGAGCAGAGTTCATGTGCAGGCCAGATGACAGTATGAGATGCAGGGAGGAAGGGAGGGGGAGGATGGGGAGGACTGTCATGGCGTCTGCCTTTTACTTGTGTCAGCAAAAGCCCTTCAGCACAAATGCTGATTTCAGTTCAAAGCCTGCATGTGGTAATTTGTTTATTCTTGCTTTGCTCAACTTGTCATGCGTGTAGAAAGGATGCACTCCAACAACAGTCCTGCTCTCATATTGTGCTTTGACTGCATCACTTTCTCTTGGAGAATTCTACATGCATTTTTAAATAACTTTACTCATTTATGTTTAGGGACACTAACATCAAACCACATACTACTGTGAAGTTAAAACCAAATTAAAGCTGTTATAAAATGGAAAAATACAAGCACAGATGACGTATTGTATTTAGTATTAAAAGCTAATACAGCACACACAGTACACACATATAGTCATACAAAGAACAACACAACTAATATTAGATGCCACAGATGCAGACTTTAGATAGTCACTTATTAACAATGCAAGATAAAAATATCACGTTAGTTAACAGCTAAGAGTCAAAAGAGGAGATAAGCAGAGAAGAGAGCGTGGCTGCTAAGTTGTTTAAAATCTAATGAATCTGTATATTATACTTAGATATTGTATTTGTGCCAAACTGTGAAGCGATGGTGACAGTTGAGTTTTGCTGCTGCTGTCTGCTCTGAAAGATCTTCCACCTTCAGACTCCTTGGATACTAAATGATCCTACCTGGGACTGCACCTTAGGAATACTTTTCTTACTTACATATTCACATTACTCCATTCATATTACTTCCATAATAATCATTGTTACTTACAACGTCTTCTATTTTTAATACTATCTTATTCTACCCTGTTTTTACTTGAACACGTCGTAGGAGCTTGCAGAGACACAGCTCATTATGACTGTACCTGTATGATTATACAGTATGTGACAATTAAAGTGAACTTGAACTAGAGCCTTTCACATTCATTTTTCATGTGTATTGTGGCCACCATAGTTTCACAGGAAGAGGCAACAGGTTTGCAATCAGCAACTGCACTAAATGCCGCTAGATCCTACACACTGCTCCTTTGAAAAAATCATTGGATATCAACTGTGAGACTTAATAATGCAAATCCATTGGTCCACAGTGTTTAAAATACAGGTTTGTTGCCGAGCTGATTGTCAACAGTAAATTATTCACTGTAGTAACCACCGACTCCCCACATGCCAGACACAGCCCATGACACAGACCCTGTACGATGATTCAGCAGTGACTATGAAAGCTAAATATCAAGAAAGTCTAGACAAAAAAGTGCTTTTTCTTGCTTTTAAATCACCCTCCACCTGTCTCTTCCGTCTCTTTGACAGACGAAAGAAAACACTGCTTGGTTATGCTCCATTTAGAGAACACACACACACACACACACACACACACACACACACACACACACACACACACAC
Organism: Collichthys lucidus; assembly: GCA_004119915.2. Classification (NCBI taxonomy): domain Eukaryota; kingdom Metazoa; phylum Chordata; class Actinopteri; family Sciaenidae; genus Collichthys; species Collichthys lucidus. Next base: position 26,085,183 of record CM014098.1, read on the forward strand.
ACACACACACACACACACACACTCTACAAAGAAGACAAGATAGTCCTTTGAAGGTGACAATGAAAGATGGCCAATAGCTGAGCAAATGCTGGGACTATGATTGATCACAGGAATACACTTAGCCAACAGAAAGTGAAACTGGATGATAAATGTGTTCACACAAATGTGCATTTGTGGGTGTGGGTGGACGACTTTGCATGTATACGTGACCATGTGTGTGTGCAGGACATGTTAAACTGCTCAGACCTATTATCCTGTATCCAGGTGTATCCAGATTGTGTGTACAGCCAGCTGACACAGTTCACACCTGACATCAGAATGTGTTTCCAGTGACCACTGGCGGTCGAATTTCACTTGATTGTATCTGTGTGTTAGCTGTTAACGGTGTTAGGCCATGTTCTGACCCACTTTACTTCATTGGAGTGAAACCAGTCACAGTGAGGTGCCCTCACAGAGATCTCAGCTAAAGAAAATGGTTCTATAGCAGTCTTTGTGTTGCTTTATTATATAAATATAGTTTATATTTTTACATATCTTTAATTATATACCCTAATTAAAGAAAGCATGCAGACAAAGTTTCAAAGAAATCACACCACTAGGACAATAATCAGGTGAATATAAACCCACTGGTACATTCACACAATACCACTATGACTGTCCGTCCCTGCTGGTGGACCAACATGGTCCAGCATCAGAGTTATTCATACACAGTTTATACAGTATACACCTCCAGCCAAAAGCCAAAATCACTTCACAAGATGTAAACACAACCTCTGCACGTGTAAGGCTAGAGCACTAGCATCAGATAACACAACCTAAACAAATGGACACATTCACTGCAAACCAGTAATGTGATTGTGATTGTGAAACCACAGCCAATCACATGACGGGCTCTGCAATGCTTTTCCTGGCTGACAAACACAAACTCAAATCAAAGCGTTATTATAAAAAAATGATGTTTTGAAATAGAAACAGATCAGATGATCAAACCTCCTTAATTGAACTTGCATAGCATTTAATAACAAGCTCAGTTCAAAATGTTGATTATTTTACAATATCACAGTAATATTATATATTTGTTCTATATTCATTAATCTGACTAATGATTTCATATCTTCCTTTTTGATAGAAATAGTTTTACCATTACAAATCTGAACTCTGAGATGTCTCAGTTCTAGGCCTGACTCGAACTCTCCCTCCTTACTTTTACCTGTTTATTCACTCAGCTTGTGCACCTTGGTTGAACTGTAAGCTTACACCAGACTTGTTTTCCATCTTAACGCTCTCTGTCTGTCACCAGGCTGCCCTTACACCTTCAGTACATGTAGCTAAGTGCTGGCCTTTGTGAAAAGTGCTTGGATGGTAACCTCTAAATGCATTCCAGACCTGGGCATTCTTTCACGCCTACTCTGTCTTTCCCTCCCTGCCTTCCTTTCAGCCTTTGTTTTAATGCATGATGGTCATTTGATGTTCACCTTTACATCCCCTCTCACACGTTCCCCCCACAACAGTGACTACTTTGTTGTGATCAAATCTGTGACTCCTCTTTGTTGTACTTATTCTCTGTGCTACTGAAAAGGTTCATTTGTGACTGCAGAAAGAGTTTGTAATTCCATCTCTTCACTGATGTCGACGTGATTATGGTTACTTCACATAAAGATTCTAGTTCATTCAAATAAACAAGTCAGATGTGTGAAAACAGTTTTGTCGTTTACCTTTCATAAATGTCCATAACAATATTAATACTGCATGAAAACTATTAGTAGTCACGTAAGGGGGAGGGAAGTCTTTGGTCTGGACCACTTTGGTCCATACTAAAATATCTCAACAACTATTAGATGGATTGCTATAAACTGTGGTATACACCTTCAGTCCTCCCTTCAGGATCATTTGTAACTGACTGTGACTTCACATCTAGTGCCATCAGACTTAAACTTCAAGTGAATCCAATACTTGCCTGTAAAGTTATATGTTCTGAGGCCTCGGGGTCAGGAGCATCATTCTTAAATTATCTGTCAATATAATTAGAAAAATGATATATCAAACCGGTTCCACTGAAACAATGACAGTAATAATAATGTCTTGGTTTAAAAAAATAGAGTGACTGGAATATTTATCACATTCTTTATCTCTTTGAGTTAGTGATGAAACACATTGTACCAATACTGCATTCACTAGCATGGACCACACACCATCAACAAGAAACGTTAAAATTATTTATTGACAAAATGAATGATTGAGAGTGAAGTGTGATCTCATGTAGTTCTTCGGTCTGATGCTGCAGTGTGGGGAAGCTTCTGTAGGGAATCCACCGTAGCACCTGGGCATGACGGACCCCCCTCGGGGCCCTAGGAAAAAGAGGAGAAAAGGAGAAAGAAATGGGGTGGGCGGGAAGGGTGTCCGGAATACGAGAGCGAACCAGAGGTTAGGAGGGTATTTATAGGACTGTGGGATGTGGCGCAGTTGAGGTGTGATTCGGCTCCTGAAATTACACTTTATGCTCCAACAGTTAGCGTGCATTCACACAGGATCAGGGATTGCAGTAACTCGTAGCAGGGTTTTCCGGTTATGGGCTATGAGGGCAGCAGAGGTGGGTTGCTGTGGGCCTGTCTATACCTGTTGAAAGTAACCGCTGTGAAACAATCAGGAAAAAACGTTTTATTTCACTGATTAATAACAGCTTTATCGAGGCCGGTGCTCTCTGTTATTGTTACTGTATGTCTCTACCAAAACTCTCTCTCTCTCTCTCTCTCTCTCTCTCTCTCTCTCTCTCAAACCATCAGACAAATCAAATCAAACTTCTTTGTGTCATTATATTTTGCGGTGTAAATTGTGAGTCGGAGTCAAATTTAGAAGCTGGCACATAAAATAAACAAAGTGAGAACACACACACAGGTAGATTATCAGAGTTTAGTCTGTGAATCCACCTGGATAGTCTTTAGAGACATTTCAGGCTGTCTGTGGAGGTTTGACCGATCTGAGCGTCTGATTGGCTTACAGAGTGTGACGTGGGGCTCAGTTTTTACCAAAGTTGGATCTGGCTCGACTTCTCTCCTGCACACCGGTACGTTTTTTTGCAGTCCTGCGTTGCGGACTGCCGATGCGGAAAGCACACGACCCCCGCTAAAATGAATTGAAAGACCTCCATTTTTGCACCTGATCCTGTCTGAAGCCCCACTTATGCTGTAATATTAAAGAGTGTTGTTCCACAGTGAACACATCAGTACTGCAATAACTATTTCTACTATATAAATGTGATTCAGAAATACATTTCCATTTCCACAGACAGTTTTCCATTTTGTTTAAAGGGCGTTTCTGTGCTAACAATAATATTAGTCCCAAACAAATATACCGTTGACTCTTGACCACAATGAGAAAATGAAATGAAAATGAAATAACCCTATTATTTGTCCCGTCATGAAGTTCAAGTGAGGGTCATTGACAATCTTTAAACCTTTTCTAGCAGCTCCATACAGTAATACGGGGTTCTGACATTTTATTATGATATTTGATTATGAATATGCAGACCTGATTTACTCATTTATTACATTTTTTCCCTCTGTACAAGTTATGCAACATGTTTATAAATTCCTGGTGATGACCCTAAAGGCGGTATGTCTGTGTGTGTGTGTGTGTGTGTGTGTGTGTGTGTGTGTGTGTGTGTGTTTGTGTGTGTGTGTGTGTGTGTGTGTGTGACTGTAGGTGTCTCTGTCCTTCCTGACAGGTTCATGAAACAGTTATATTGGGGTCTGCTCACAGACAATGGCCCTTTTTCTTCCTCATCAAAGCAGTGAAATGTCTGAAATGCGACGTAGACCTGTTAGATCCTGTGGCCTCTCCATGGCCTCCTCACACACCATCAGAAAATCTGAGGCGTATGTAGTGTGTGTGTGCATGTAAAAATGTCTTGTGTTTTGTAATAAAATTTATAAGTGATTTGAATTTGGTATCTGTTGTATATGTATGTATATGTTGTTTATGAGGTGGGCTGTTGCATTAGAATGTAAATGAGTCTGAGGAGACGTTAACGGCACTAGAGAACGAGTGTTGTTTGAGTCTTTTATTTCCTTTTTGTTGTCTTTTAGATGTTTGATTGCTCATGGGCTCATGAAAGCGGGGAATCCTTGTAAAGGTTCACTGATGTGACCTTTGTGACCCCCTCACCTGCTCTATCCTGTCTTCTAGTCCCCGGCTCAGCCTTATATAAGTGTAAATTAGAGAGTATGAATGCTCACAGAAAGCTACTGTGGAACTCCATTCTATCTGTTTTGACTCTTATTTAACAAATGCACATAATCACTTCAAGTATTCAGCAGGCAGTAGAGTGTAAAGACATTTCAGAGCTCCATCACACCATCACATCTCCAAGTCCTACACTGACGTTATGTGATGAGGTCTGGCTCATAATCAGCATTCCAGTTCATCCCAAAGGTGCTGGATAGGGTTGAGGTCAAGGCTCTGTGGACAGTAAAATGTTCCCACACCAAACTGGGAAAACCATTATGAACTGTGATCTTTATTGCCAAAAACACGTTCTTGATGTGAATAGCTGCAGTAAAGATTCATGCTGGATAATATAACATGTACAAACATATTTTATCTGAGTTGTTAAGCTCATGACAGATTGGTAACATAATCAGTGGGATCTGTGAGGGTTTTAAAGAAGCTAACAGCAACTATGATCTCACAACAGCCTCATAACTTTTTTGACAGCACCTACAATGTGAATAGTTCACTGAAGCATTAATAACACAGGCAGCTATTTGCTAAAGTCTTTACACCCTCATTTCCCATTTGGAAGAATGGAACATGGTTTAAATGAATGCAATGGTGTAGTTCGAATCAATAACCAACATGCAAAGAGGACCAAGTGTGGCAGTTCTTTTTGTTCATGAGAACCATGACTATTGTTGAGTTGATTGTCAAAGAGATAGATGAATCATTTGTTGTGAACTACATGAACGTGTGGTTCACACAGATAGCTTGGTTCAGATAACATGTGACATTTTTCTGGCTGTGCAATCAGTTGTACTAATATGGTGTTAAAAACACTTGTTGTCCTACCAATGTACCTCATATATTAATTTCCCTCACACTTCATGAGAAGAGATTATGTTTCCAGTACACCTGAGGGGATGAGAAGTGGGAGGCAGGCTGACCCATGGGAGTCTCAGTCAATGGATCTGAAAAAATATGATATGCTTTGTTGTGGCTGTGAATATAAGTCATTTTTAGCAGCTGATATACAGGCAGCGGGTCAGTAACCACATTTGGACTTTGGACAGATTTTTATTAAGACACGATTATCATCTGCCATCATATGTCACCTATTGCATGTTATAGCCTACATGCATGTATAGACATTGCTCCACCCTGTACCATCTTATCTTTATATGCTGATAACACATTTCATTGGCTTGAATGAGATTATTTATGGATTTTACTGGTTTCATACTTCATAACTTTCTATAATACAGACATTATATTTATCTTTACTGTGATGATATATTACTGTAAAGCGGTTAGAAACGTGGTTGCCCACATACATTGCATCTTGGATCCTAACTATGGATTTCTTGTTTATAATTTAGTTTATATTTAGGAGATCATCTTACTGCAGTACTGCAGAAAGTAACCCAGTTACTTGAGTGCTTGTAAGTGTTACATGACAAATCATGAGGCCTCTGTAGAGCAGGTTACCATCAGGAGAAGTAATGAGAAAAGGAAAACATAAAGTGTCATCTGGTCATCTGGAGTGTTGCAACATGTTACAGTAAAGAGCTGTGATGCTGTGACAAATGAAGAATGTAGCTGCCTATCTAAAGAGTATTCTGCTGACAGAGTTCAAATTACAAGACTCCATTATGACTTTACACTGAGTTTTCATATCCCAAGTATTCCCTGAACCTTAGTAGGAATAGCTGTTATTCAAAAAGTACAGACTACCGAAGAATAGACTGCCTGCCTCCAGAATCACTGACAGAGTTCATAGCTGTGCTGAACTTTTGAACTTGGTGAAGTATGTTTGAGGCAATAGGCACTAAGCAACATCTGCACACTGTAATCCATGTGGACTTTGACAGCAGTGAAACAGAGAGGATTTTCCCTTCAGACACCAAGAGAACTACTCATGTTTGTTCCACTGAGCCCACTCTATACAAGATGAGAAGAGCTACAGCTGCTCTTCCTTTCCTGCCACATGCCTCTATCTATCTATCTATCTATCTATCTATCTATCTATCTATCTATCTATCTATCTATCTATCTATCTATCTATCTATCTATCTATCTATCTATCTATCTATCTATCTATCTATCTATCTATCTATCTATCTATCTATCTATCTATCTATCTATCTATCTATCTATCTATCTATCTATCTATTAGGGACTATCTATCTATTTATTTGCGAGACTGTTTCCCTGCCTAACAAAACTACAACTACTACAACTACTCTGTACACCATTGTCAGCTTATGTCCTCCTCTGTAAGTCGCTTTGGATAAAAGAGTCTGCTAAATGCAATGTAATGTAATGTAATGTAAAAACTGGGCTTGACTTGACCATCTGAGGCTGCTTTCAACTAGACCCTATGCCCAATAATTTTAAGTCAACAGTTTAACCTATTAGGCAATCTGTCATTTCACAAAGGTAGATAAATGCCTTCTATAAAGATACAGTTCAAAGTAGCAGTGTATGACAGTACCAGGAAAACTGCTATATGGTTCACAGGTCTTATATCTGCTGTAACGCCTGACCTCTGGGTTTCTTAGAAAATGTGCAAACATTTATTGCAGGCTAGATACCAACTCATGGTATCAGTGCTATTGACTGTAGGATACAGAGAGGATTATTAGACAACTGCGCCTGTTGATAGTTTAATCCAATACTACTTTGAAATTTCAGCAACATTATGTTTTATGTATAAATTAGTATTTTGTGATTTACAGCCCAGAGAGCATTACCACTATTTAACAAGTCAACAACTTCGCTGACAGCCAAACATCAACCAGGTCACCAGCAGCAGCTAATATTACTGACTAGTCCAGCAGCAGTCAGCCCAGCTCGGCGTCTGTCTTTCAGCCTTTTATTTCACCAAGCTCTCACCAACCACTAAAAGTCAGTCCCACATTTACTCTGGTCCGGCGGCTTCTTGCTCGCTCACTCTCTCTTTTTATTTCTTAGCTTCCTCCTCAACGTACTATTCGGTCCTTCTCTGTTGCCATTTTGTCCATAGAAGCTGCTGAGCCTGGTAGTCAAGTTGGCAATATGACTAACATGTAACAAGCTGAGCTAGCATTAGCTAACAGCAGCTACAGCTGGTAGCAGAAAGCAAAACAGAGTGTTAGGGACAAGAAAGAGGCTGGATTTCAGCTTTACAATACAGTAATTACCAATTTTGACTTCATTTTTATGATTTTGAAGGTTTTTTACGATGATAGCAGCCTGTAATATTTTGAATCTATGAACTTAAATGACCTCATTATTACCAGTTACCACAGTGTTACCAAAATATTACGAGTGCTACTGATGTGTGTTCATAGTTTGACTAGGATTATGCGTAAACTGCTGTGGCATAGCAACATCTTAGTGCTTCCCTTTTGGTTTTCATCATCTGGTATGGGAATGTTGAGATGATGCGTTCTGACATATTTTTTCCCTGATCCCTCATCCGTATTTGTGTTGTTGGCCTGTTTGGTTCAGAGGATGACAGAGGTTGCTCTGTAGCTGTCAGATGTTTTACGTTCTACTGTGAACAGTGAACTCATCCATAGCAGCTAACTGTGGAAGCATTGAATCATACTGACACCTCCAGCTCCAATCAGCTGCTTTAAATGTCTGAAACAGCTGTTCCAATCACAGAAAAGCATGGCAACACTGTTGCAACAAATGGAAAGACTCTTCTTTAGCAAATCATGTTGTTGTCTGGATGGTGCAGAGCAGCACGACTGTGTAAATCCAACACTATTTCAGTTTTGGGCATAGTGGCATTGGACTTTCAAGAATCATCAATCAATCAATATTATACTGATCAGTTATTAATCAACCTATGTGTCCTGCTGCCTTCAGGGCCTGCAGGTATTTCATAAACTGAGATAAACTGTTCATACAGTTTAAAGCAGCTGTCTACAACAAATAATGTAAAAAAAATAGTCTTGTAATTTATAAATAAATGTAACTGAACACTCAGCACAAAGATTTAGAGCTGGGAAAACTGCATGGAAAAGTTGATTTATGCGCAGTTGTTCTTTTCTTTTTCTTTTTCTTTTTTTTTAGCTTTTTGGCCTGTTCATGCCTCTAAAGCATTCCCCACAGCACACCTCTGATAAGGGTGTCTTTGTGCACTCAGGTAGGCTCACACTTTGTGTATGTAACTTCTGAAAGGTGAACCGCTAACAATCGATCAAACAGAGACACTTTGCATGCAGTGTGTGTGTGAATTTAAAAGTGACACTATGCAAACACGTGCAGGGCTTTCACTTTACGGCTGTGCTGTCTGACAGGAAGCAAATGAGACGTGACTTCCTGACAAGTTGTAAGTAGCTCAGCTTGGGTGAGTTACCTGCTAAGTGAAGATCGAAGCAAACATGATAATAAAAACAAGTTCCAATCAGCAGGAATGGTCAATACATTATATTTTTCAGTTAGTTTATCTGAACCATTAGATGTCATTACATCCTGGGATATGCCACATTACCTGATGTAATTTCCAACTTGACATCATTTAGAATGACAGACTGGATCACTGGACTGCTCACACTGGAAGAGTTTAGCATGTCTGATAAAAATGGACACATCCCTAACTAAGTGATATGCAGACAGCACTGGGGTCCTTGCTGATGCTAACAAAACAGTAAACTGCCATCAGCTAGTCAAGATGGCACAGCCTGAGTGACCTGATGAACACTCTGGACTCTGCATGTCCACTGGATCCCACTCAAACGTCTACATTGAGACGCGAAGCATCTTAACTCTCTTTTTCAGCATACATTTCCTATATTGTTGAGATGAAGAATATTAAAAGCACATTTTTAGCTCATTTGTGATAATTATGATGTGGTAACATATATTTACCTGTTTGTAGAGAAAGACTAGGTTAGTAATGGAAGAGGATCTTCTTTGATAGCCTGTATGTGTACACACACACATAAATATATATATATATTTATGTGTGTGTGTACACATACAGGATATAACATGAATAGTGCCAAAAAAATAAACATTATATATGGATATACACAAAATGGGTGGTAAACTGTATTGTAAAGAGTACAGTCTAGACCTATGACTCTGTATGAAAAGTATCATGAGATAACTTTTGTTATGATATGGTGCTATATAAATAAAACTGAGTTGAATTCAGTTGAATTTAACGTGTTTATATACAGGATAGAACATGCAGGGTTTATATTTGACAGTGATGGGTGGATGAACACACTGAAAACAATGTGTTGAAAAGTGCCACAAATAAAAGTCATACACTTAGATCTAAACACCAAATGCTCAGCATTGTACAAAGTAATCCACTCCGGGTATATGTTGTTTTACACTGAGCCCTTAGTAGCTCCCTAATCTGTCTACAGCACAAACTACAGTATTGGATCTGACCTGAGATACTTTCTGCACTAAGGTTTAATCTGACATAGATACTGACAATATTTTAGGCCCCCACAAATGAATTTGTGTATATGTGTTACATTATAAGCTCCAATCATTTGTAAAGGATCCTCTTTAACATTTAAATGATCTCACCACAAACAGTTGTAGATAAATTTTGGTAGGGCAGTTGTATGGTAAAGAAGTATTGATGTTATAAGCACCTCTCTCCCAGGGTGCTGAACTCTATCTGACCTGCTGAACTTGTCAACAGTCTCAAATTATGAATAATCACAGTAAGCCACCAACTGCCATGCTAATGATTCTATTAGCATCTCTCATTGGGCACTCATCTGACTCCACAGCAGGGGCTGAGGGCCGAGCAGACGCCGTGCAAACACAGTTTGAGGAATTGACGCTCTCACTGAGTTACATTGTCTTCTCCAACACAGACACCATAAGCCGATTGACTCTTAATGACCTTGGTCATCAGACCAAATAGCTGCCTATTCAAGTTAAAGTGCATCCTCACTGTGTCTGATTAAACACACGTGATAGCATTTGATAACATGATTTCCTCATTCTGCTGACCATTTGTTTGATGTAAAGAGCTGTTAGTGGGCCCTGATCAGAGTGCATTAAATGCTAATCACATGATAACCACCGCCATAACATAGATTAGATAATAACATAGCATCCAAATATAGGACTGTAATGTTCCCAGCCAATCTGTTGCCAAGTTCATTTTGGTTCATCAACTATATTAAATGTAATGAATTAAATGTACCCATCATAGCTGTTGGCTTTTAAATGTAATGATACAATAACTTCAGTTTATTGTTGGAACTAAAGCTGGATTTAAACTTGCCGCAAGGACTTTAACAACAGTTCCTCCTGGGTAGGTAGGTTTTGCTTTACATTTCCACATTGATTGCTCCTGTTGTCGGGCCTTATTGTGTTCAGTAACATAGTTTAGTATCATACATTTGAATTAAAGATTGATTTTTTTAATGCTTTACATTTTGTTGGAAAGTGGCCCTTCATGTTTGGACGTTCCACAACAAACTTTAAAATGCACAACTCGACAACCCCCTTAACAATCAACCAACAATTGGTTGGTTGAGCAAAAAGAAGCTGTTTTAATATGAAGTAAAACAAAATTGTGCAAGTAAAACTGAGTCAGTGGGGTGACTCAGTCCTCTGTACAGAATTCCAGTTTTGTTAGTATGACAAGGCTATTAGCAATATATCTCTATAGTTTGGAGTAAGAATCTTGATCAGATAGCATATAAGAAAATAACCATAACATTATGTTACATCAAAGATTATAGGTGTGCTGAACAGCGAGAAAGTCTGAAATGTTTCCGGAACTCAGAACCATTTTGAATTATTTTACTTTGTCTATTTGTCATGGTGTCCAATGTGTTAACAGTGTTCCAGGCTTTAAGTGTTTGTACTAAGCCAGAACTACAGTAGTCAATGCAGAGAGCTGAAATAAATCAGACTTTAATCTGGGTAAAATGGTACACAGTCATATTTTCCTAAACCTTCAGTAGAATCTACAGTAAAAGCACAGAACTAGCGGAAGTGATGGATTGCACTAATGGTTTCGCCCACTAGTCCACCAGAAAACTCTCCTCTGCTCTGTGAAGGCGAACTCATTTGCACCGAAACAATTCAATACTGTAGTTTACAATATACACAATGCACTGTTACAACCAGTGATGCCAGTAACGCGCTACTTAGTAACGTGTTACTGTAGTCTGACTACTTTTTTCAGTAACGAGTAGTCTAACGCAACTACTATTTCAAAACCAGTAGTCAGACTACAGTTACGTATCTAATATTAGATGCGTTACTTTTTCGCATTTCACTCTGTAGAATCAATGAGTTCAACGCGGCGTTCGATTGGAACGTCTGGGCAGTTTTGGGTGAAATTCCCGCTCAACGTGTTGATATTTGTTGCAAACGTTTTATCTCCTCATATCTCTGTTCCGCGGCGCGAGAGAGAGTTAGCTGCAACTTTAGTGTGCTATGGAGGAAGAGCGGTTCGCGTTTAGCAGTTGGAAATACAACCACTATTTTGATTTTATTTCAGTTAATGATGGTAACATCAAGGTCCGATGCACGCTCTGCCCTGGCAAGAAAGTACTCTCGACTTTCAAAAATACCACGTCTAACCTAAAGAAGCACCTCGATAAACAGCACGCCACAACAAGCTTAAAGGAGCGAGCACCACCCGGAGTGAAAGAAAAAGACATGGTAGGTCCCAGTCCTAAACAGATGAGGTTTGATTTCGAAGCAAAGCCAACTAGTGGTGCAGAATTGAACCGGTTAGTTGGACGTTATGTGGTTGCTATATGCTGCAAGTAACTAAAAGTAATCTAACTTAGTTACTTTCAAAATCAAGTAGTCAGTAACGTAACTAAGTTACTTTTTCGAGCAGTAGTCAGTAGTCAGTAGTCAGATTACTGTTTCAAAGTAACTGTGGCATCACTGGTTACAACTATAAAACTTTAAAACCAAACACAGCCAAAACATCGGAAAGCAGATCAGTTTGTTCTCCTTGTTTCTGTCCTTTCATTCGTGTGGTTGACTCTGCTTCCTCCAGTCTCCACCCCTCACTTCTATCATGTACTGTTCATGGAAACAAAGTGGTTTGGTGTATAAAAGTGCTGCCTTCAATAACACTACTTTACTAGCTATTACAATGATTTACTCTGGACCATGTTTAGGCCTGAGGATCTAATTGAAAGCAAGCTGGTTTCAAACCTCTTTCAACACTGTGTTGTAAATTCACTACAATGGTCACAAATTTAGACAAAAATGGCCTTGGCCGTGCAGAGTTTTGTCTGCACTGGGCGATGGTGAACAATGGAGGGAAGCAGACGCTCTTTAGAATAAGGAGAGGAGGCAAAGTTCAGAAAAGTTCATTCACATCGTTCGAGGGCTGGACCAGCAGGGATAGGATGGCCGGACATAAAGGTGTCAGCTACAATTTACTATTACAATTTGGCCATTTAGCTGAAACTCTTATCAACAGTGACTTACAATAAGTACAACAGTTCAGCATTTGTGGATCCAATAATCGCAAGTAGCACAGTAATAAACAAGGGCCAGGGACAACAGCACAATGCTAAGAAGTCGACGCGGAGTGGCGGGAGGCTGGGTGTAAATCAGAAGGGCACCAGAAAGAGAAACAACTTGTGAAAGAGGCCAAAGCACATCTGCCAGTAAAGCTGCCATCAGCCTGCACAAACACTGGCTCTCATTTACCGAGCTAAGTGAAGACTTTTATAAAATGTTACAAATATGTGCTTCATGTTGCTGATTAGACTGACAACAGTTTAGAACATCTGCTGTCAGTCTGTGTGTTTGCATGAACTTTGGTAACCAGGTTACTGAGACAAACAGCTTACGTGCACTGTAGTAACCTGCATACAGATCCATAACCAGATTTCTTTCCTACCACTGGCCTTGCCTTGAAAGCATGGCATACTGATTGTACTGACTGACAGCAGTAAGAACAGACTGACAGACAGAGCAGAGCTTTACCTCACAAAGTGAATCCTGGACTACGATGTCTTGTTCACATGACATTCAAGAAGAGGTACGGCATGTTTGTTATTTTAAATGTATAATATCAGCCGTAATCACTGATATGAGATAGGACATCTAATGTGGTTAGCCTAGTTTAGCATAAAGGCTAGAAGCTGCACCAACACCTCTAAGGCTCATTGTAACATATCTGTCACTTGTACATCTACATCTACAACATATCTGTTGTATGCACATGAAAAGAAATATTAAATATACATGTGTGATGCATCCTGTAGGACAGCTTTATAAAGCCCAATATAAAGGTCATTTTTTGGACATATATCTGTCCATGGTGTATCCTGCCTCTCACTTAATGCATTCTGGGACTCCATATAATGGATGGATTGATTGGTTGTCACGATGTTGACCTTGAGGACAAATCTGGGCTGCCAAGATGTTCCTTATCCTGAATTTATGGAATTTATACTTTATTATTTACATTGTGTTTTTACTTCTGTATATTAGTTCAAAACAGCTGATGGCTTTAGTGTGCTTCAAACAAAGTTCTTGTTAGACTGTCTAAAAGCATCTGAAACTCTCAGTATTACCATCATGCCCATTTAATGCAGTGATTGTCGGTGTAAAGGTTTAAAAATGGGTTCTCTTTTGTCATTTTTCACACAGCTACCTTATCACTTTTTGTGTGTAGAGCTGAGTATGCTTAAGATGCACCATCATTTTCATTTCTAAGACCAAAGACTACTTCTGCCTTGAGTAATTGTAACAATAACTGCATGTTATGCAAACCTACCACTTTTTTAAGTCCTTCAGAGGTGCCACGACAAAGGAGGGACGTGAAACATATACATGGTTGGTGTAAGTGGGAAGTGGGAGGAGGGGTGTTTGACTAATTATGGAAATATGTTTATTTATGTATATTTATTTTTTGGTGTTTGATAATGGCATATGGGTTTGTAAATAGGTGTTTATATGGTATATATCGTATTTTCTGACTTATGTACATATTTATGGTTTATTATGATTTATGTAAATATGCAGGAACACCCGTTACGCCTAATTAGTCATGTGACTCAAAGGTTATGTATAAAAGGAAGTCAGATTGTTTTTGCAGAGGTTGAGAGTTGGAGATTGTTGTAAACTGGAATTTGGATTGCTGTTATTATCGGTAAAGTCGGCGCCACCTAAACAGTTTTATTTGTCAATCTGACCACTTGGGCAACTGACACCACAGCACCGGCCCTGTTTCAAGACATTTCAATGAAAAGCAATAAAACTTAAACAAGACAAAGAGGTGAAGATGTCAACTCAGAAAAAAGAAATGCTTTTTTTTTATTTCAAAATTCATTTCCAGGGATTGGACATTGACTTCTCAATAAGCCTGATGAGTTATTATAGTGGTGTTTTATGATACTCATATTCAAGGATTCAAGGATTCAAGGAGTTTTATTTGTCACTACAACACATGTAAACATGGGATGCAACGAAATTGGTTTCCCCTGGTCCTGGAGCAGCCCAATATCCAAATATAAAATAAAATAAAATATAAAATAAAAAAATATATATATACATATGTATATATAGAAGATAAAATATATCATATATTTGCAAACTTCTTTTTATCTGCTTTTATGGCTTTTATTGCTTTTCCCCTGTTCATTCATTTATTTATTATTTCTTAGCTTTACATTTTAGAGCATGTGTAGTAGTTTGTGACTGTTAAGCATTGTGAAGTTAATCACATTAAATACAATTTTCAGTAGTGCCCCTTAGATGCACTTCTTCTGCTCTGATCAGCCTGAAGCCACACAACCGTATACCCATCTTGTTATGTTTTTAAAAAATGTAATACAAATATTTGATCGTCCTCTCTAATATGTTTTATGACGACACTGATAAAGGTCACAAATGTGTTGGTGTGACTAGCTGTGACCTCTTCAGACTCTGCAGACTGACAGCAGAACTTTAACACTTCAGGTCGTCTTATTAGAAAAAGTGAATAAATCTTTTGTGGCTTGTTTCTATTGCAGACCAAAAAAAATGCTGTTAAGCAGCTGCCGTTCAAAGGTTATGGCAGTTTATTGGACCAACAGACAAACAGCAGAATCCTTACTACTTGTACATTTGTCAATTTACTGCAAAGACCGTAATCAAAAAAATGAGAAGCAAAAAAATCAAAGAAAAAAAAACAAACAAACTACCAACTGAAGCCAAACCAAAGAGTAGTCAGTTGTCACATTTTTGTTGTTATTGTCGGATGGTTTCCAACATTTCTTTGATTCTATTTAAAAAAAAAAAAGAATCCCTGGAACTTTGTATATTTTAAGCATACTCTTCAACTTCAACCTTTTCATCACCCACCACTCATTACCAATCATCTCAACACAAACCCCTCTAACAGTCATCCATTAACTGTTTGTTACCCCAAATGAGAGAAAAGACTCTTATCTCTGGCCATGCATGCTACCGCCCTACTTCCACTGGAGGTCTGTATGGGTTCAGTGCCCTGAAACTGAACTGATCAGTATGAACTCTGTTTCACCCTCTGTCTGCTCATCTGCCAGGGTCATCAGTCCTCTGCTTTGTTTTCCCTCCTTCTATGGATTCCAGATTTTTCTGCTATTTTCCTTTTTTTTCCTCACAACTTATTGATTCTGTAAAGATAATGGAATGTCAGGACCACCCACCCTCTGTGTGTACAGAGTAAATACACTAACTGTCATCAGCAAATTTACCTGGTGTTTTCAAATGAATCACAGAGAGCTGATCTTTATGTTATCATTTCCAAACAACAAATCACTAATGACTTAATTTGAACCTTTTGTTTTCATGATATTCTGTGTTTGCTGATTCACGGGATATCAGATCAACATGAGCAGTGTTTTCCCAGGTTCCCTGAAAATAAATTTAAGAATATTCTTATTACAAAATGTCTCTTACGATAAGACTGATTCTCTATGTTAAGTACAGAGCTTGGGTCAGGATTGTGTTAGCTATCCTAGCCTACCTAGACTGGAAGCAGGGGGAAACAGCTTGACTCTGTTCGAGGTGAAAAAATACTTTAAAACACCTGCTAACTACACTAACTCTTAACTGGATACGACATGCTAATTGTTACGTTAATCTATGCACAGAAAGAGAAATGTGCAAACAATAGCCGGCACAGTAACTGTACTCCACTAATTTGGCATTACAGTTTGACTTTCATTGAATTGACAAGACAAAAACAAAGATCCCCCACAAAACCGTTTTATTAAATAAAAAGCCCATACAATATAACATAAGTCATTTAAATAAGTTGGGGTAAGATACAAAAGTTATATAAACAGACTCTACATTACATATGTACATCATCCTATAGATACACCTCTGAGCTGATTAAAGTGTTCCATGTCTGTGTATAGTGCCTCTCGTTTAGTTTGTTCATATCTTTAAAAAATATATACAAATCCAAGTGTATTAACATCAAAATATAAAATGTAATAGGTGCATAATCATCTACAATATGTACATACTATGTCATGCCATAAAATTCACAAGTTCTGATTGATATTTTCAGTTCATGTGTGAATGTGGCCTCTGTTTCCTTAAAAGTACCAGAGTCCTTCTAAAAAAAACCCATGTACCTGATTAGACTTGTAGTTCCCTCGTGGATTCAGAGGTAAAACACAGATTTGATTTGAGACACCCCCGCCCCCACCACCTCAGTCTAATTTTGTACATAGCTGGTAAACTTGGTTGGTAGATTGTCCACAGGGTAGACTGTAGGTCCTGTTTTCATAGTGGGTGGCCCATTTAAGAGAGTCCAGTGACACTTTGTGACCACTTCCACTAAGAAGATCTTCAACAGGACCTTAGCAAACTCCTTCCCCACACACATCCTGGAGCCCCCTCCAAATGGTATGTACTGGAACCTGGAGGAGTCGGTGGACGGTTTGGTCATGAAGCGCTCAGGCTGGAAGTCTTCCTTGTTGGGAAAGATCTCTGCCACATCATGGGTGTCACAGATGCTATAGATGACATTCCAGCCTTTGGGAATTTGGTAACCCTGAAGTGGAGAAAGGAAATGATCAGTAAGCAGACAGGTTGATACAAGTTTACAGTTGTGTCTCAGTTCCAATCTTCTATTTACAGATTTATTGTGTTTTTTGTTAACTTACATTGAGCTCAAAGGTCTTGAGTGCCACTCTAAAGCCTCCAGGAACAGGAGGGTTGATCCTCAGAGTCTCTTTAATGACACAGCCTGTGTATTTCAACTGCTCCAATGACTCGATGTTCAGATTCTGGAGATCCATCCCCTGCTCCTCCTGAACACACATAGAAAATGGGCATGTGAGCACTTGAATTATTATTAATTACAGAATATTGATTTACTATTATTGATTTCATTGGCTGAATCAAACCAACAGGTGATGCTACAAACTGAAAAAATCTACTTCACATGTTTCAGTATGTCAGCTTGTTAGCCCTGCTGGCCTTCCAAGTTCAGACAAATCTACTAAAAACCCATGTTTGTCACTGATGTGAGCAGTTCAGTCCATGACACTAGCATTCATTGGAGATAATTGAGCACGATTTACTAAGGAAGACCGTGAGATGTGGTTTTAAGCACAATAAAAGGTAGTAGGTAGCCTGAGACATTTTTGGGTCAACAACATCTCATAGACATAGAGTTGTACAGTGTAAGTTACCTTCTCCATCAGTTCCTGTCTCAGTCTATCCACAGCTTCAGGGTTTAGGCCCAGGAACATGACCAGCGAGGTGGCTGTGCTGGCTGTGGTTTCATGGCCCCCAAACAACAGCTCTGTAGCAGACTCCTTAATGGCCTGGAAACAAAAATGGAGACACAGAGCAAGTTTAGACCTTTAACTTAAACTCAAACTATGTTGTTTGACAAAATGGATGTGATGTGATCATGTCGCTACCTGCATGCTCAGTGCTTCCCCATTCTTCCTGCTGCTGTCTATGAGCTGCTGCAGAGCGTCTCTGTGTTTGGACTCCTTTTCAGATTCCTGCACCTTCTTCTTTATGTTCTCCTCAATCTTGGAGTGGATGAAGTTCCTTGCCTTCACACCCTGGAGGACACAATGTAAGAAGTGAATCAGACTGACACTTGCATTCACTGAAAAAAGACGTGGATGTCCATGATTTACTTTGAAATTTACTCCACATGTTCAAAGTTAAATTTTTCTCTTACTCGGTACAGTCCGCTGAAAGGCACATCAATTGGCAGAGAAAATAGATTCTTGATCATTTCCTCAAAAGCTTCCACCAGCTGCTGCTCGTCGGTCCTGATCTGTTCCGACTCGAAGCCCAGGAGGATCCTCATTGCTATGCGGAACATCAGCCGCTTCATCTCTGGATAGACCAGCACACAGGAGTCCTTGGCCAGCCACTCCTTCACTGCAGCCTGAACCTCCTCCTGGATAACAGGGATGTAGAGCTCCAGAGCCTCCTTGGAAAAGGCACGCATGATGGCCTGGACAAGGACAGGAGGGAGGTTCAATTTATAAAAAATAACGTGGTACTATTTTAATACAAAAGCTACATTTCTAAATAAATAACACGTTTAAGAGTACAAACATTAATTTATTTAATTTCTTTGGAAAGCTGATTTCTGTTGGAGTCAGGCTGAACTAACATTTTCGTTCAATCAATAAAAGGAAGTTCAATGGATCAATAAAAACTAACTAAAATATTTTTGGATCAATAACCAAAAATGATTTTTTTTAAAATTCATTCAGTGTGATTAATTCATCTGGCACAGTATTGATGAAGCTATAACTCTCCAAGCGGACATCTCCTCTCATGCTGAAGTTTTCAGATAAATGAACTCACCTTTTTCTTGGTCTTATGTTGAGCTCCGTGCACGTTGGACAGCGTGTCCGAGCCCAGTATGGTGCGCACAGAAGCGGGCCACTGCACGGACACGAGCCTGTGCTCCCCCAGCAGAATCTGCCTGACATTATCTGCTCCGGTCACGCGCACCGTTGGGTTTCCGAAGAGGTGTGTGCGGTAGATGTAACCGTACTTCTGCCGCTTCATGCGCAGAAACTTTCTCCTCTGCAAAGACCAGACAAAACGATAAACAAACTGGGACTGACGCAGGTCGGGAGATTCTAAACACGGTTTCAAATTCATCTGCAAAATCACAGATTATCCTGATTTTTTAAACTACGCTGTCACGGTGACTGACTTAAAAAAAAACTTTAAATTTAAATTCCACAGCTCAAACTAAACACGTTCCTGGACTCTCTTTAACTCTGTTGGTGCCAAACGCGCTTCATGGAAGCGCACAAAGTTGAAAACATTTTTGTTGTTGTTGTTGTTAGATAGACAGATAAACACCACGAAAAAAATGTCCACAGCACATGTCCTCACAGTGCCTGCAGCATCCTCAATTCACGCGTGGATAACACGCATCATCAAGTGTTTGAGCCGCTGTTGCTGTGTGCTTACCTGCAGGATGAGCTGCAGCGTCTCTCCAATGAAAGGTAAACCCATGGATCCGGGGGGCAGCGGGCTGGGGCAGGTCGGGTCTCTGCCTCGGATCATGTAAATCTCCCACAGTTTCACCGCCACCAAAAACAGCAATATGGGAAGCACGATGGTGCACAGGAAGGTGGCCAGCAGCGTGCTCAGAGCCATGGCGCAGCGGGTCAGTGACAAGCGGCAGTTCTCTCGTTGGTTGGGTAGAAGTGGCTGCAGTTCAGGTGAAGCTCTGTCAGCGATGGAGGCTCCGGGCTGCTCATCCAGCCCTTTTATAGGCTGCCAGGACTGCGGGCAGCCTGTTACCTTCTCCTCCCTCAGATAAATTAGTTCACTCAAAGTTCATCTTTAATTGTGGGTGTCGTTCGGCCCCGCCTCCGGCCTGTACTGGCTGACTTGCCTCTCACCATTTGTTCCAAGGGCCGCATCTTTTAATCCCTACCTCCTGTTGCACGCAGACAATCCGCGGCGGATTTCAGTGAGAAGAAGGTGATGATTCCCCCCGAGACAATGGAAAGCGCGTCCCAAGACGCCTTTGTTGGCAATCAGGCAGCTAGTTTACACACTCATTACCTTGGCTTAAGCCCCGCTTGTAGGATCAGTAATCATGCCTGCAGGGCGGCCTGCATTCAAGAGCAAAAAGCTTTTAAGCAGCACATTTTCAACTGCTTCAGAAAATGGAAAAGAGGCTAGAGCCTGAAGAATGTCTTAATCCCTCTCCCCGTGGCTCTCACCGGTGCCATTCTCATCTGACTTCAGATCAGTGTGTAGGCGGTCTGCAGCTGCTTTAAGATATGATGTGGATTTCTGTTTATTCAGAGCAGTTTCCTTCATAATGTATCAGTGAACTGACTGACTGGGATGACTCTGTGAAAGCAGCGCTGCCCTCTGCCTGATTCACCGCGCCTATCGGTCTGCGCTCAGGTCGAAGCTCTTCCTAATCTAGAAGAAGACTTTAACCTGCTCTCTCCCCCCGCGCGCGCGCGCGTGTGTGTGTGTGTGTGTGTGTGTGTGTGTGTCTGTGTGTTATAAAAATGATATCTTTCAGTGGGTTCAAACCTGGGTCAGCGGAGACAGGCGGTGGGACGCGCGCACACGCACACGCACGCAAGGTTATCCCCGGGCTACGCCGCATGAAAAGTAAACACCGAGCAGAGAAGGCGCTCATCAGCCGAGTCACCACATCCCTGCTCTGCATTTGGATTCTTGTTTTTTACGACGTGCCATAACGTCAGGGTGCGTGCGCGCGCGTGTGTGTGGCAGGGCCAATCGGTCAGTGACAGTGAGACAGCTTGGCTTCTGCTTTTACAATACATATTACATGGATGGATCTGTCTGTTCTGGCTGACTGTGTGCGTTTTTTTAAAGAGGGCGCCCTGAGGTTCACCCCGGGAGGCTCGGTAACATATCTTCTGATATGGGCCAGGGCTCCATGTAGAACTTCAAGACTTTTCCTGTAACATACAGAGCTGGACCAGACATCTACATGCTTTCTGGGAATTTAGACTTCTGTTTTGGCCTCAGTGGGTTTGACTACTTTTAGGTCACCAATAACTAAATAACTGGGCAAAAAAATAGCCACAAGCCAACTTTACCTCACACAGTTTCTCTTAGAAATATATATATTTCTGTCTATATATATATACATTCTCAAGCAATGTCAGATGGAGCTCCAGAACTCCAGAGGGGCAGGGTAGTCAAATCAAATCAATTTTATTTGTATAGCCCAAAGTCACAAGTACATTTGCCTCAGAGGGCTTTACAATCTGTACAGGAAAGGACACCCTCTGTCCTTAGACCCTCAGTTCCAGTGAGGAAAAACCTGCCCACAAAAACCCTTTAACAGGGAAAAAATGGAATGGTAGTTTGTTCAGTCTCCAGCTTTGCTTTAGTAATAGAGTTTTAGAAAGTGGATCTTTATCTTTATTTTTTTCACACACCTTTTTTTTTTAGTATTTAGTACAGTATTTTTATGTTTTCTTAAATTACGTACAAATTTATGTAAAATGGCTATAATGGCCCGTTATTAAATATTTAGCTCGTTATATAAAGGTTTACGTCCATACTGACAACGTGAGATTTTTTTCCGTAATTTTAAGGGAAATCTCATTAGTTTTATGTGCTT